>JAOWBL010000023.1:2034928-2047354 GCA_028564865.1 Zenarchopterus dispar
ATCCATCCATCCATCCATCCATCCATCCATCCATCCATCCTGTAGCCGACGCAGGGAAGCCCAGACTTCCCTCTCTCCAGCCACTTTGTCCAGCTCGTTGGAGGGATCCCAAGGGATTCCCAGGCCAGCCAAGAGACATGGTGCCTCCAGCTTGTCCTGGGTGTTCCCATGGGGTCTCCTCCCAGTGGGACATGCCCGGGAGACCTCACCAGGGAGGCGTCCAAGAAGCATCCTCACCTGATGCCTGAGCCACCTCATCTGACTTCTCCGATACGGTGGAATAGCATCTCTACTCTGACCTCCTCTCAGATGACCGAGCTTCTCACCCTGTCAGAATCGCTGCAGAAGTTGCCCTTTTCACAAAACTGTAACTACTCATACTACAAATGCAATATCCCTTCTCACATTCCTAATCACTTCTCTCACTGATAAAAACAACATTATTGTGTCCTTCATCACAGATTCAGGGACAGCTTAAGGAAAACATTAAAGGTACTTTGATGATGTAACACCTCATAAATAGATATCTTCATCAAAGTTCTGGGAATAGTCACAGTGGAAGAGAGATGGGAAGTAGCTATGTCTGGTCCCCTGCAGCTGGTGATGATTGACTGATAAATAAGAGTAAACAGTGACCTCTGTGAGATGTCAGAGTAGAGCACAGGGGGAGGCCGAGACATAAACCAGAAGAAGAAGAAGAAGGCAGGATCATATAGAGGGCACAACCAGAGGACTGGAAAGGAGAAAAGGGAGTTAAACAAATATGACTGACGGAGGAGAAACTGAAAGCTTAGCCAGAGGCAGCAGCCAGTATCCAATCAAAACCCGAAAGAAGGTGTGGTAATAACTTACAAAAGTGGGACAAATTATCATCTCTTATGACCACAAAACACACTTGAATCATCATTTCACACATGCACAACCTGAGGCATTTAGCGTACATGCATGAAATCAGACATGCATGCATATCAAAGAAAGTAGACCAAGAGGTGCTGGAGGGGAAACAAGCCCATGAAGTCAGATTCAGAGTGACTTAGCCCATTGGTGTCAATTGAAAAGGGCAAAATAGGTCTGAGACCCAATTCAAAGATGTTTGTAATATAAATAGCGAAGTCATAAAATGTGCCTGAAAGCCTAACGCTTTTATGGCAGGGAGTGTTCCCATCTGTAGAGCACTTGAGCAAGTCTGGTGAATCAGTGAATCGCAGCCTCTGCTCGTATCAGCTTTATTATAACTTTATTACTATTAGAATGGAATATCAACAGCTTAGTACTTCTGACTAACTTTAAAGTGAGCTCATCCTATCATCCTTTCACAATCGTAAGCAGTCATGACTGCTGTTCTTCTCTCGGTGCAGACACGACATTTTCATAGAAAACAGGTAGGACCACTCTTTGTGGACTTACTTGAGTAACAAGGCAGTGGTTTCCTGACATGGCTGTTGAGTTTTTCAAATGTAAATGAAGCACCACAGGGGAGGTCTTACATATGAGCAAGAAGACACTGTTATGATATCTCTAATACTCTGCAACCTACACCAAAAACTTTCCATTTGAAGTCAAATGTACAAATATTTAATATCCATTATGAGCATGACTGCTTTGCTTTCAAGACGTGGCACAGAGTCCAAGTCAATGAATAAACAACTTTCCTGTTCTGTTTGCTATAAATCATCTGTCCATCCATTTTCTTTACCTACATTAGGATCACAGGGGTGTGCTGGAGTCTACCCCTGCTATGCATCAGCTCAGATGATAACCCCTGACTTTGGAGAAGTGTACTTCGCAGAGACAGTACCTGGCATATCTTGCTGTCAAACTAAAAACAGCCAAGTCACTGGCCAACATTTAATTTAAGTGCAGTCAAAAAAAAAAAAAAGGTCATTTAGGTGCTCTGGATTTCTGAACAGACATCTGTTATAGCCTTAATGATTTTTTTTTTCTTACCATTTCAGATACCATGATGAGCTAACCCCCAAAAACCAAAACTGGTCAGTCCATTGTGAAAGCCTGTGTCCATGTTATCCTCTCTTTCTTGTCTTTCTTATCTCAGCTTTGCTGTTGAAGAGCAGTTAAAGGCCAAAAATGAGTCACTGACATACAACATAATTTATTCAAAGATTTCTCTCAGGGATTCATGAACTAAATGAATCCAAGCTTTGAAAACCAAGAGATTATCATCATTATCATAATAGTTATTTTTATCATCTGAATCCTGACAGATAAATCTCTCCTTTTGTTAAATATTCAAGGCTCAGTTACTTGAAGTCTTCTGTGGAGATGTTTTGGAAAAAGCTGCTGTACACTGAAAATCTTCACCTTTGAGTTCATCACGACGTCTTTGTCCAATGCTGCCACAGAATCAATGGCTTGTTCAGGTTTTGTCCCACTCGGAGATGATCCTTCTCTGCAGCTAACTATGTCTAGTTTCTATCTTAAAATCAGCAATGTTTCTCAAGTGAAAACTACAATTCTGGCTACAAGATGAGAGAGGATTTTTTTTCTTGGTAAGGTGGTTAAGAGAGAACATCAGCTCTGAGCGTTCTGCCATTATTACTGCTGCCAAAGCTGTCAAGAGCTCAGTAAATCATAAATATACCAGTATTTTCTCAAGAAAACCCTGCAGGAAAGTAGCTGAACAATATAGACTCAAATTCTTACACAATTACAGTTTATTACACCTTCATTCCTTTTATGTAACATATTATTAGTTCAACTGTCTATTATAACTATATGCAATGTTATGGGTCATATCTCAGAGCTAAAGACATAGCCAAAGAATATCTTGCTGAAATAAGCAAAGTCTGACCTGGAAAATGAGTGACTTGTTTATATAGCTCAACAATACTGGCGTCTTCACAGATGTACAAATTATCCAAGCGGGATTATCTATGGGACACACGGTTGGAGATATATATATATATATATATATATATATATATATATATATATATATATATATATATATATATATATATATATATACACATATGTATCCAACCATGTGTCCCATATACATGCGGTTGGATATATATATATATATATATATATATATATGGACTTAAATTAAAAATTAGAATATCGTACCAGAGCCTTTTACTGCTATTATGATCTGAAAATGATAAAATCTCACAATTATTTGGAATTTAAGGCTGAATAATCCTGATTTGTCCATAAACTCTTTCAAAACACTTTACGTGCTGCTCTGTGGCTTGTCATGGATGGCCAACTGAAATAAATGCAACTCTGTTTTTATTTTATTTTATTTTATTTTATTTTTTTGACATGTCTCCTGTTTTTATTTGTTACTGGCTGAGATTTTTTTACCCTTCTCTTTGTGAACAATTTGAGTTTTTTTCCAGACAACCCCCATGTTTTGGACAGCATTTTTAAACAATGGGTTAGATCTGAATGTGGAAAAGTGCAAAATAGGTACATCTGTCTAAACTTCAAGTTTGTTTTTTTGGGAAGTGGGGAGCACTGGGTTTGTATGCCATGTGCATGTTACTGGGGAGGATGAATCTGAATGATATGGCACAAAAAAAAAAAAAAAAAAGCAGGAAGCATGAAGGAACCTTTGCCAGACGCAGACTCTGGGAGAGCAGCCATCTGTCAGGACTGCTTGGGTTGACAGAGAAGACATGAAAAACCAAAGCTTTCAGTAACCAAAGCTCATGTCCTCTCTAGCGACAGATTTCATGGAGCTGTTTGGACATCTGTGCAATGTGGAATTACAGTTTTCCAGCTCAGAGGTAACAAATGCATACGCAGATATGGTTCTGACTCTGATAATATTGTGCAAAAGGAAAGAAGATATTCAGAGGGACATATCTTTGTCCAAGATAATACCACGACTCTTTGCAGTACTGCCAGAGGCCAAAGTAACACCATCTAGTTATTCCACTATTATATAGTGTATTTCTGACATTTATGGGACCAAGTACGAAATAACTTCACTTTCTTCTGAATTTAGAGGTACATTACAGATAATCCATATATATATATATACACATCCTCAACTTTGGCCATTGCATTTAAATTGCAGCATGATCTAGCACGACTCCCAGAGGCGCAACAAGTTTTAGAGAAATACATTTTGCTTCACTGCTCATGAAATAAATTTATTATTTCTTGTGTAAATTAGAAGGGAAGTGATGATGACCATACCCAGGAAGGGATGCTGCTATACTGATATTGTGACCTATGATTCTGAGGCACATGATATTTTTGCTAATACAATTATTGCTGATTGTAAATGCAGCCACAGACTTTGGCAATAAAGAGTATTGCAGTGAACCCTTTTAATTGATGAAACGACTAAAAGTGCCTGTCATTATTTAATGTAGTAATATGCCTCCTAGGAGTGGATTTGCTGCCCACTCCAGTGTAAATGAAATGACTATTTGATAAAACATTTGAAACAGAGCCGGAAAAACAAAATAAGACCAAAATATATATATATATTATTTTTCCCCATTGTGTGTTTTGTCCTGTGACGTAATAATATTCTGTCATGGCATTTCACACTTTATGTCAGTCTTCTGTATTTATTTGCATTCTTCTTCCTAAAGTCTTCTCTGATCACTGTTTGCCTCATCATTATCCCACGTTGCCATGACAACCCTGTCATGGGACCAATCGCCCACCTCTCTCTGTATTTTTCTCTTTCACGAGCTGTCTCTCTCTCTCTCTCTAACTCTCTCTTTCTTCTATTGGTTTTTCATTTTCTTTGTCGTAACACCCACTTGTCCATCCGCCACTGCCACTTTAATTTCTCAGCAGGGAATTCTGATTGCTCCCTCTACCTATGTCCTTTCCTTCTTTCTTTCTTTCTTTCTTTCTTCCTTCCTTCCTTTCTTTCCTGCAAGTGAGTGTTGCGCTTGCAGCCTGAACCCCTCAGCACGTGCAGGAAGGTCAGTCCAGTCACTGGTTCAGGCTGTTTCCAGCCTCCCTGCCCTTAGCCTGGAGCAGTTTGGACCGGCACAATATGCAGATTATGTTAAGGTCAAACAATCAAAGTCCTCTGGTGAACCTTACTGGCAGGAAGACTTCTACTCAAGCTGAGGTCAAGGGGACGGCAGTGCTCATGGGAGTGAGATGCTGCTCTGTGGCTGGTACTGGTGGGTGTATTATAAGCTCAAAACTGTGGAATTTACCTCCCATAGGAACATTATGTGCAAATGCACTTAATCCCCGTCTTCCTAAAACTGCTGGGAAAGAGTCAGCGTACAACCTTGACAGGCTGCCAGTCCATCGCACTAACGCGAAGAGACACACAACAGTTTGAAACCGAGACTCTTCTTGCTGTGAGGTGACAAAGTTAACTGCTGCAACACCACGGTATTCTTACAATGAAAAAAAAATAATTCTTCTCTTAAATAAATGGTGAAACCTGATCTGAAAGCAGTCACTTGTAGATTCATCACCAAACTACTTTTTTTTTTCTTTTTTTTTTTTTAATTTTACCTCGGTGGAGCTTTGTATAGATCTTTCTCCATCTGCAGTTTTACTCTTTTGGTTTCCACCACACCATCAATGTTTATGATTCAGCTGCAGCAGGCAGGTCTTCCAAAAACAAAAAAAATCTGTCTTTGCCTACTTCCTAAGCCCCAAACGGTAAACAGAGTTAATGACATGATGGTGAACATGCGGAGGAGTATTTTGCAGCTTTATCAGATATTTCTTTCAGGAGCTGGTGAAAAGAAAAACAGGGGAAAAGGAAAGAACAATGGACTTACATTTTTCATGAGACTGGAAATATGGCTAAATTAATCTTTGCAGTTAGGTGTTCAAAACATGCTGCCACCTTTTTAATAAATTTCTCCTAACCCTGATGTTCACTGGTGTCCTCTCTTCTGGAGATGACTTTTTCTACATTTTAGCTGCAGATGAGGGTTAATTAAAAAAATAAAATAAAAACATGCTTAGTAATATCAGTGTTGCTTATTCATTCTTATATGATTTATTTCACCTTTTACTGCAATATGGAGAAACAAATCACTACTTTAGGAACCTTATCTCTGTCCAGATATCACTGTCTTCTAACTCTTTTCATTTCAGTCCTCATGAACATCAGTGGAGATAATCTGGCTCTTTGGATCCTAAACACCAGGATGCTAATGCAAAAGTGTTCAAATGTGCAGTTTCATGAATGACCACTATGGGCTGACTCCGAAAATGAGTCAATTTTAGCTCCCTACCATGATCTGAACCTAGCTAAATTAACTAGCTTGTGGTAACTGAGGGTCCAACCAGCTGCAAGTCTTGTTCTTTCTTTCCATTTATACATTATTGATTTAACCAGAGTATGGATTTTAAAGCCACTCTTTAGAAACCCGTGGGTCGTGGTGCAGAGCAGTTCGTCCAGTTTTCTTCTAAGTTACTTTTGATGCACTGTGAGTATGGAAAACTTTGGTTACAGGTGACCCCTACCTTTCACACAAAGAAAACTGGGACAGACTCCAGCAGAGCTCTGTGTCCCTGAATAGGACGAAGCAGCTAGATAGTGGATGGATGGATATGGTTGATTTTTATCTGCGTGCATTTGCTTCAGCTGCTTGGATTTAATTTGTCCGTCAAACTTTTACTTGCTCATAAATCACCTGAACTGTACAACACTTAGCAAAAAGGCTTCCTCTACTTAATTTAAGTGATGATTAGATTGGCAAAACCTCTGGAAGGAGCAGACCTGGGCGTGATTCTTGTCCTCTGGCTTTGCCTTCGTTATGAACGTTTGGGGGCTGCAGACATCAGCTTGTAAGGTGGCATAAAAGGGGTTTATTCACCCTGGGCTACCCTGAAGGTTTGTGCAGTTTGTGATATTCTGAGGCACACATGTTTACCTCCTCCTTTTAATCTTCCTCTGTTGTTTCTTTATCATTTTATTGTTCCGTCTCCTCTTGTTTTGTCCCTTCGTGCTTCAGCGGTCAGGACCTGGATGACTGATCAAATAATTTGGGACTCTCTCTTAAGTGGAAAACACTTGGGCCGGTGTGTGATCTGTTTGTGTATTTTCCACCTTGCTCTTTCACATCTTTTTGTCCACTTCCGCAGAGGACGGCAGCAACCCTAGACCAATTTATATTTTTCTTGTTCTACAGTGACACACTTTGGTCTATATTTCATGTCACTTTGACTAAACTGCCCCGCTGCTGAGATGTCCACATTAAAGCTTGATGCACTCCTTGTGTATGGATTTGGCTGCCATGCCAGCAGAGCACTTTGCCTTGAGAGAGAAATTAAACCCCCGAGGTTATTCTAAGATAGATTAAATAGGGAGGGGAGCTGAGAAAGCTGGGGCTCATGGGAGGGGCACTACCCAAATATAGAGAATCAGCCAAATGCCAACAGGGTGTGAGCAGAGGCAGGCCTCTCTGATCTGTACGTCTGTTTATGTGGGTGTGTGGATGCCCGCATGCGTTATGAGGATTTCTAGGATGTGTGTAAAAATGATATGCGTGCTTCTTTCTGCGAGTGGGTGTGCACGAGTTTGTCTGCACATGTTGTACGCATGCAGAGGAGATGAAGAGCCAGAACATTGCGCAGCACAAATAAGAACAACCTCTGCTGGTGTAGAAAGCCGGGATGAAAAGAAATGTTGTAACCTGGATTTTTTTTAATTTTTACGCTGCATATTTATATCATTACACAAAAATGATGTGTTTGTTTGGCTTGGCATTTGTGTCTTTCAGTTCAAAGTGAGAGAGGCAACAAACTGAATGAAATGGGAATTGCAAAAACACAGAGCAAAGCAGAGCACCGAGAGAGATGGGGGGTTTTTTTGTTTTGTTTTTTTGTTTGCGGCGTCTCACATGTTTGGTTACTCAGGCTAATGAGCAGCAATTAGAAGGCAGCCAATTAACTCTGACCATCAGACTGAAACCGAGGGGAATGAAGAAGAGGAGGAGCGAGGAAGTGAGAGACGGGAAAAGAGTTGTCGACCTTGGGGAGCTGGGGAGCAGGCGGTTAAACGACCTGGGAATCACGGGCGGCGTTATCTTGGAGGGATGCTCATGTGAGCGTCTGCGTGTAAATCAGGTTTCCACAGACGGGACCGTGAGCGTGTACATGCGCTCCGGCAGGGGGAGCTGTGAAGGCCCGTGTCACTGTAAGTGCCCTACATGACCATCTGGCTCTCACTGTCAGACTGGATGCTGAGCCCACAGTTAACCCACTCACTGCCAGCACCCTCTTCACGTGCACATAATACAAATAACCCACATGAACAGATGCTCTGCTTTCCGACTCCAGACAAACAGAAATAAGCACATTTATGCGTGTTATTATCCCATAAAGTGGATTACTGAATGATTTTCGACTTCATAATCACATATACATAGAAACGATTGATGGCACATTGACTGAGATGTTACGTGACCGCCAGTCTTCTCACGCTGACCATATTGTGTTTGTGCTTCAGGCTTTAGAGGGAAGGAAGCAAACGGTTAACTTCTCGTTCTGAGTGCTGATGCAGTGTTCCAGCTGAACCCCTTGGAGAATCTCTTCATCTCTCATATATTCAGACACACACCTACATTGCCTTGAAGTGCTTGCCATTCTTCCAAGTAGCCCTGCTGGCCTCTCTTTAATTAGGCTAATTGAAATGCGAGAATAACCATTTTCTTGATTACTAATTTTTTAGGGGGCAGTTTAAAAAGAAAAGGATGCTTAAATGTGCAGAATCCAGAAGGAGAGGGGTGGGGGGGTCCACCTCTCTCCTTGGATGACCCTGTTGCTTAATGTAGATGAATTTGGCCCCTCTAGACCCTGCAGACTGGATCCTAAAGGTCACCCCTGCGTTCTCCTGATTAGATCACCTTTAAAGTTCTCATTGCTATCTTCCCTCTACATTCCCAGGAGAAGCACCCCCTACCCCACTCACACACACTCACACACACACACACACCCTACCCCCCGACCAGATGCCTCAGCGTTATTGAGCAAAACTGTCAAGTGGGATTTTCCACCCATCCTTGAGACAAACCCTTTGCATGTAGGTGCTTGAAGTGGTTCCACGGGTGGCTCTGCAGGTTTTCCTGCGTTGCTGTGCTCACTGGAAACCCCTGAGAGGGTCCACTGACGGCCCTGAGCTGTGACAGGAGCCTCCCTGGGGCAGCATGAGCTCATAGAGAGCGATGAGAAGGAAACGGAAAACGAGAGGGGGTTTGGGAATCAAACAGCGAGAGATGCCAGTGCACATGGCAAGATAGAGGCTTTCACTAAAACCTCATAAAATGTCCATATGTTTTGCGTCAAGACTGTCATTCTTTCAATTCAAACATCACAATGCACATTAAGCTTCATATCCTATCGACTGTACTATTACTTGCCCTGCAGACGCAGCTGTAATAGTGTACAGTACTTTTACTTCATTATGTAATTTCCTACATTTATCATTTGTTCATGTTATACACACATGGAGTCATTTGCCTTCGAGGATCTATGCGATTTCCTCGGCAACTTCTCCAAATGTAATGAGTCACTGAATCAAGTTCTCTGGCTCTCTTAATTATCGCTCCTTTCAGCAGTGCTCTCCATGGCAACCTTAAGTTCTGCCTGTCACCGCATGAGAGATGAGGGAATAAAGACATTTTCCCATTATGTTGCCACCCCAGTGTGTATAGTCAATGTCTCCAGAGACAGGCCTGCTGTCGCTTGTGTTGCTGAGCTTTTTGCGCCATCTGCTGGCGACAGTGAGAACATGACGTCAGTTCCTGAATGCAGAAAAGGTGCCTTCACATAGGTGAGCAGTAACCTCAGCAGGTGAGCCACCGATGAGAGAATAATCAGGTGTTTCACTGAGGTGTTTGAGTTCATCGCGAACCATATAGTCTTGCGTTGCAAATGAGTGTGGGATCAATAGTTGACACTGTGGAGCATTTTGTATTTCAAGAGCTCACTGGCATCATCGAGGATCATGAGACTATTAACATGCAAATGAAGTGTTTCCCCTCAACATTATTCTAACAAACAAGCATCTGCGCATCTCCACCATGAATTGAATCCGAGCTAATAAAAAGAAATAAGCAGACTTCATGAAAGGGTTTGGCCTGAAGCGACCAATTTGCATTTTAAAAAATTATGAAAAAAGATGACCAGTGAAATGGCGTAATGGAAGTAAAAGCAAATTGTTTATGGAGAAGATTAGGTAGTAGAAATAAGCTCCAGAGGAGTGTTCCTTTCAGTAATGCACTTTACTTTTTTTGTTTCTTGTTCGCTTTATAAACAGCTGAGGAAAAAAAAAAAAAAAGCATTTGCTGTCTTTCAGCTCACACTGATGTGATAGAAAAAGAGACCGAGTCCTGGATTCAGATCAACTTTCTGCACCAAAAATTACAATCTTCTGTGTTGTGTCTAAAGTGGTCCAACGCTGAGGCAGCCAAATCAAACGTCTGGTGGGAGCTCATGATTTAAACATTATTTGTCTGCTCTGATCTCGGCCCGCATTATTTTTATATTCATCAAAGTAGGAACAAGAGTCACTTTCATCAAGACAGGCTCAAGCTGAAAGCACCAAAACAAAACAAAGATGAGTGGGATCACCCTGGATGGCAGCATGTACTTTTGGGCAATAAATATTTTCTTTTAAAGGCTTCTGGGGATCAAAGCCAAGACAAAGTACCGACTTCCTCCGAACAGAGCTGGCAGAACACTTCACTGCGGGAAAAAGGACTTGGATCATGGGCCGGGGTTGTCATTTCCCTAAAATGGTTTGCATTTTGAAAACAAGATAAAATGTAAGTGGTGAGAACGTGACTTTAACTCCATCTGTCAGCTGACCATCGCCTGTTGTTCTCGTATCACGTCCCTTCTGTTTCGGAGAAGTCAGGAGAAGTGTTTTTTCATTGAAGAAATTCATGATATGACCTCTTCAGTCTCATACCGTCCAACATTTAAATTGTCAATGCTATTAAAATGTCAGCTTTTACTTTTAGTTTTAAAAATAAAATACCAGGAGTAGATTAGAAAAGTCTACTTTTTGAGCTAACTTTACACATCTCTTTACACCACCTGGCTTCACAAGGTGGAGTGAGTCTCTACTCATCCACTTCTTCCACAGGTGAGTTTTATTTGAAATTGGTGTGAAAATTTTGTCCAATTCTCTTTGGAGATGCGACTAATGCCACATAATGAGCTGGTGAACAATTGTTGTCACTGTACGCTGCAAATCTGAACCAATCAGTGATGAATAACCTTTTTCAGGCTATGAAACAATGCAAATAATGTCGACTTTACAAACTAGAAGAAACTAGAAGAGTCTTAAAATGACACTGTGCAAAGTTATTTAAAAAAAAATAGGCGGAAGGCATAATAAGAGCTTTTTTTTGACAATGTTACATTCAAGATTATGTTGAACGCCTTCAGAAGTATCTGTATTTCAGCACCCCTCGAGATGTGACTGTTTTTAAAGGCAAACCTCTGCAGCCTGCTCCATATAGGCATCTCAACACCAAACTGCAGACAGACACTGAGACATAGTGGAGCATTTAATAACTTAAGAGGCTGTTTTGTCCCTCAGGACCGGCAGAAGCCAAAGCCCGACATCAACCGGAGGAAATGCTGCAGTCATGACGAATGACAGTGCTGCCGTGCAGCATGTGAAGTAAGTCAATACATACATTCATGTTTGCTTTTGTATTTCGGGCCTGGCTGCGCTGCACTCTGATACCGTTGACAAAAGACTTCAGCACTTGTCAGAAATGTTCTCGGCTGTAAAGGCAAGAAGGTCAGAGCTTCACTGAGACTGTTTGCTACAAGCAACAAAAACTGTCACCAGGTGAGGAAATTCCTTCCATGGAGAAATCATCATCTCCATTACTTCTATGGAAACTGACATTCCTGCCTGTCCTTTTGCTTGAATTCGTGACAACGGTGTGCGCGTCACGCCGTGCCAGGATTTGACATTTTTCTTCTGCCCGTCAGCTTCCTGAGACACAAACACCGCTGTGGGGCAGGTCGCTTGGCTGGCGGTGCTGATGTCAGTGGACATCTGACTCTACGGTGGCATCATCGGGACACAGAGCAACGTTTGATCTGGGCACGACTCTCCTGGCACAGACACATAGCTGAAAAAATGTCTGAGCGGTGTCTGTGTGAGAGAGAAGTGACAGGACGGAGGCTCTAGAGGATGATGGGAAAGCGATGCGCAACTTCGGTTTCACACACATACATGCACAACTCAAACCAAATCTTTCAAACTTTCTTCTTTTTTTTTTCGTTACAAACTCAGTGACTCATTTCGATTTGTGAACTTCAAATTTATTTTCAAAAGACATTAAATCTGGAACGTCATAGTTTTTAAGTGACACATAAAGATGTAGCGTGCATCCCAAAGGACTATAAACAAGACAAAGTCAGGTATTTACTTTGGTGTAGATGCTTTCTGTGGCAAGTATCATACAGTCTAATTACACAGGTTAAACAGTT
>JAOWBL010000023.1:2077550-2089962 GCA_028564865.1 Zenarchopterus dispar
GATAGATAGATAGATAGATAGATAGATAGATAGATAGATAGATAGATAGATAGATAGATAGATAGATAGATAGAGTTTAAAGTACGTGTAAATATTTTATTTTGACTGAACTATATTTTTTTGGTAGCTCAACCATTCTGGAGACAGATTTGTATCTGAAGTATGATCAGATCAGCTAGATCCATACGTGGAGGTGGTGTAACCAACATTGTGATCGTTGTAATCCAATCATCGTGCAGGCAGATTCATTTTGAGAAGAATGCTTAATAATACCAAGTGCAAATGTTTTGCGTGGCCATAGCTTAAAAGGAAATACACAGATGCAGATCACGTGCTAGATGGTGTAAATGAGGCTTTAAGGATCAACAAGGATGACCTCTGTCGCAACTCTTCTAATCTAATTAATAACATGCAAATATTTTTATCTGCAGCCTTACCGGTCCATCACACTCCTCAGGGCACGTTCTATATTCATGCGGTGACCTACTCGTGTCACACCCAAGTCTAGATAGTCTTCCTTGGTCAAAGAGGGTAAATGGGTGCCATCAATCTCGTTGTCCAGGAAACGCTCCCTGTGCTCTCCCAGGTTCAGGTATCCCAGCCAGTCTGCCACATCATACTTGGTCCAGTAGGGCAGGGGCTTGGAGGCAAAAGGTTTTGTAGGGGAGGGGGGTGGTAAGTGGGGGTAGCTTAAGCAAGTAGGTGGAGGGAGGGGGTGAAGGGGCGGAGAAGACGTCCCAGAAAGGAAATGAGTTGGAGAAAGGGATCGAGAAACAACTAAAGTAGAGTTTGGTGGTGGAGGGGCACCAGATGGGGCAAACAAGGGAGGAGAGGGTGAGAAGTAAGGATCTCCAAGAGGGTTCCCAGGTGATGGCGGGGTAATTGAACCTCGGAGGTCATAGAGGGCACTGTATAGAGGTGTGGTAGGGAGGAGGGGAAGGGATGATGGGCGTGGTGGGCCCGTCTTGGGCCTTTCTGATGGGGAGATGAGGGGGCTGGGAGCTCGCCTGCGCTGGATCATGTGTGATTCTGCTTTACGGGACTCACGACTGGGGATAAACTGGAACTCCAGGGCTTTGGTCCGGTAGACAGGTCTGTGCTTGGGGGAAGTGGGGTAAGGGGAATAAGATGTTGGCGACAATGGGGAATGTGAGCGTGGAGGCTGAGAGGGTGCTGGAGGCTGAGGTGATGGAGATCGTCCCCAGCTGGGGTACTGGGAGGCAGGTGTGGGGGATGGGGACAGCGATGGCTGTGACAATGAGATTGGAGATGGCGACTGGGATCGAGCTGAAGGGGGGCTCAGAGCTGAAGCTGAATCTTCTGAAAACCTGCAAATAAAAACAAAGAGAAGGTAAAATAAAGCTATGAGATACATTGGGGAACAGTGAGATGAAAAACATGCACATTTTCAAAGGAAAACTTTGTCCAGCTGTCTTTAAGACCTGTAAATTAGAACCACTATACACTGCCAGCATTTTGATTGTGCAGATTTAGAGCTTTTAAGCTTGAAGTGGATTCCTCTCTTTCCCCCCTGAACCACAAGGGGCCATAAATTGAAGCAGGTAAAAGTCAAATTAAAATTTTATGGTCTTCCAGACAGAAAGCAAAAACGGTGTGGAAGTGGCTCTATTACCTGTTTCTGCTTCTGAGAGAAAACCATGGAAGAAGCCAGAAAAATACAAGAGGTTTACACAGAGCAGACATACACTTACAAGAAACAATATACAGGTTTTCACAGAAGGGTTGAACATCAATAGGAGAAGAACTCACCAACACCATATTGATGTTTTCACACAAACAGAATATTGAAATAGTGATAATGTTAACAACAACAAAAAATGTAGCTTCTGCTGTGACATGAGCAGCATAATGGATTCTAGTTTTCAGCAAGGCGTACCTGTGTCTGCTCAGTGGTCTCTGGCTGCTCCAGCTGTCCTTGGTTCTTTGCTGCAGTTTGTTGCTGAGCTCATTAATGATGCTGGGCTTCATACTAGATGCGGGAGGGTAAATCTTCTTCCCCTCTAAAAGTGCACCTGACTGGCTGCCTCCGTCACCGCTCATCTGACCATCTCCCCAGAGAGGCTTCATCTCAGGAGTGCGTGGCCGATCAAAATATGGTGAACTGGGACGTCCCAAATTCTGCATGTCCCTTACACTATATCCATCCTGGCCACTTTCACTGTCTCCCACTCCCTCCTCAACCTCCTCCTCTTCCTGGTCATCCCTTCGTCTATGGGAGTGGTAGGCTGCAGGAGCAGTGCTGGTCTGTCTTTGCAGATCCCCAGCGCGACTTCCCTCTCTGAACCTGCTTGTTTTTGGGTAGGTCGAGGCTGCTGCCGTGGCATTCTGCATCTCAAAGGTTTGTCCATCCAGGTAGCTCATGTAAGACTCAAGAAAATCAGCTCCTCTTTCCGTGTCCCCCATCACCCCTCCTCCCATACGCCCTCCAACTCCTGGCCTCTCACCTCGATCTAGTCTCTCTCCTCGGACACCGGCGCTGCTTAAAGCCAAGATGCTATCCAGGTGATGATCACTGCTGCTGCGACTATCCAGTTCCTCAATCCCAGAATCCACCACAGTCTCTTGGGACTCTCCTTTCTTGGTCGTGGGAGGTGGACGTTGGTGGTCCCCTGTCCTGCGACTTCCAGTTATGGCGGTGGAGGATGTTGTATGCATTGTGTGTGTCCGCTCCTGGTAGAGCTGAGTGGAGGTGCTTATTGTGGTAGCAGCAGTGGTAGTCGAAGCAGCACAGCTAGCGGTCGTGGCATGGGAGGCAATACCCCTGTGTGAGACAGAGGTGGCAGGGGTAGAGGAGGGAGCTGGAGGACCACGGTAGGCTGGAGGAGGTGCAATTGTGTGTGGGGGAGGAGTGGGTGACGATCGTCCAGGAGTGTGAGTGCTGTTGTAAAGGTGGTGTGACATAGAGAAGGGTCGGTGGTAGGGTCCAGGAGGAGGTGGGGGTGAGACCGCTGGGGGTGGTGGAGGGCCCATGGTGGGCTGTAGAGTTGAGGGCGAGTGAGGGGGTGGGGGATTGGGTGAGGTCTGGGAAGGAGAAGGGGCAGACTGGGTGAGGTTTGCTACCTCACTGTCATAAGATGTGAGACTAGAAGCGGTGGAGTCCCCTGCCTGAGGCGAGGGCAGTGGTGTATGAGCTGGGAAGCCACTTACAAACTGTTCTTTTTGGGGCAGGGGAGGTGGTGGTGGAGGAGGTGGAGGAGGAGGTGGTGGAGGAGGTGGGACCTGCTGTTGGCGAGGGGTCAGGCTGTTGGCAAGCATCCTGTGTTGTGAGAATCCTGATATCCCCCTGTCAAAGCTGTTGGCAAACTCTAATGGCGGTGGGAGGGGGTCTATGTAGACAAATTCGTCGTCTGCATCAACTGAGGGCGCAGGGGGAGGAAGAACCATCAGGCCTGTCCCAGCGCTTCCAGTAGTGTTCAGTGATTGCTGGGTGCTGGTTGGTGGAGGAGAGGGAGGTGTGAGTGACAAGATATAGGCATCAGCTTGACTTTCCATCCTGAGAAAAGAGGGTCTCCGAGGCTGCTGGGACTGAAGCGCCTGCTGAGCTGCACTATCAGCAGCCACTGCATTAGCAGCGGCCTGCTCGGCCCTCCTTATGTAACCTTCTCTCTCTTTGTCTCTCTCTCTTTCTCTTGATAACTCCCTCTCCCGTTCCCTCGACCTCTCGCGCTCCCTCTCTTTGTACGGTGGCTGATATGGCTGAGACTGATAGTGGTGCGTGTGAACTGTTTTGTCCTCAGAGAAGCGAACTCTAAGCCCCTCACGAGACCCTCCTCCTTCCCTCTCCCTCTCCCCTCCGCCACCTTCCTCACCCCATACACTCCCGACCCCTCTTAGGATTCTGGGTGAGGGTGGGCGACCAACAGTGGGCGTCGTTGCAGCCAGAGAAGAGGAGGTGACCAGGTAAGAGCTTGACGACTGCGCAGAGGATGACACCGGCTGGGAGGTGACAGTAGAGGAAGGAAACACCACACTCGACATTTGGCGGGTAAAGTGGTGCTCTGTTCCTCTCCTTATCCTGCTATCATCCCTCAGAGCACGTTCTCTAGCAGCCAAGGCGAGACCAAGTGGCGATGTGGGGTCTAGTGCTTTCCCTGTTAGAGGGTGAATGAAAGTGGTGTTGGTGGACGGTGTTGTCTGTCTACCTGCTGCTGTGTACAAATCAGTAGGCACAGACTTGGGCTGATAGTCCAGGGCAGATGAGGAGTACTCAGGCAGGCCAAAGGCTGGAGGCATGCTCCTGGTGTGTTGGATGAAGGTGTCCCCAGAGAACATTCCCTCATCAATGGACTTGGAGGGGCGTAGTCGGGTTGATGAACTTTCACCCTGCATGTTAAGCTGTTGCTGTGACACCTGAGTCCTCGTCACACCTCCTATTCCATCACTCACACCTGCAAGACTCACATCCTCCTCAGCAGACATGAATAAGGAGGCACTCTTTCTGCGAGCTTCGTGAAACCGCTCTCTGTCTCGGCGAGCTGCACCAACAATTGCAGCTCCGAACTGGCTGGTAAAGTCCAGGTTATCCTGGGCTCGGATAGAAGGCAATGATGGAGGTGGTGGTGCAGGGATGGATGGTGGAGCAGGTGGCTGTGGAGCAGGGGTGGAGGGAGGAGGACCATGGGGTGTCTTTGAGTCATCTGTCTCCCCTGATGCAGGAACATCTGCCTCCACACTGCTGCCTTGGCTGCTCCGTCCACTGCTGCTGGTTGAAGGGGCCTTGACGATAATGGTGGGGATAGGGATGGAGCTTTTCTCCACAGAGTCTTTGCTCCCCAGTGTGCCCTGGCCTACGCGGAGGTCCTCTACCTTTGACTGCTTTACCAGGGGGCCCTTTCCTCTCCTGGCCCCTCCTTTAGGACCACCTGCCCCGGCTGCACTGCGGTCTGAGCGCTGTGGTTGGCTCTGGGTAGTCTGTTGTTGCTGGGGCATTACCGTGGCAATGCTGGATGGGGGAATAGCTGTGCTGTAGCCTCTCCTCAGACCTGCGGCCTTAGCCCCCGTACCAGCCCCAATCCCAGCTCCAACAGGCTCCCCAGTATAGGCAACCTTCCGAGAAGCAGTCCTGCTTTGAGCAGTATGGGCAGCTGCGTGTACGTATGCCGTTGCGTGGTCCACTGCTCCAACGCTGGGGCCAGCGCCGGGACCACCTGCCCTCTCCCTACCACCATGGGTAAAGTGCACTGGCTGGGAGTAGGGCTGGTAGTGTGCAGAGGTGGCTGTAGACTGGGACACAGAGACAGAGGGCTGCTGAGAGGACTTCGCTCTCCAACCAAGTGGAGGAGCAGAGGAGAATGGAGGATCTGGTGGAGCTGTCGTGGGAGGGGGAGGGATGTCATCTGGACCAGGCACTGACAGACTGCGGGCAAACTTCATTCCTGGAGGATGCAGGAACTGTTTTTCCTCTTCAGGCACACCTGCAGTACCAAATCCACAAAGAAAAAAAAAACATATGAAATTGCTGTTGAATAGGAAGAGGGAAAAAGGAAAGTTTATGGATAAGGAAGGCTGAGAGTGTCTGTATAAATCTGCCTGCCCAATAACCTGCCAGCATGTCTGTCCTCAGTCCTTATATTTATGAGAATGAAAATCAGTTGATGCTACCTTAAAAAAAAAAAAAAAGTAGTATCTGGACAGCATGACACAGCACCAGTAATTCAGTTTGTCACCAGAGTACCCAAAACAATGTCTTTGGAAAAGTTTGCAAAGCCTTAGTAAGCAACAAACCAGGAAAAATAAACCAAAAAACAAGAATACTGAGAAACTTGTACGCAACAAATAGTAGAGAGGTATATTAAGACCAACAAATCCTAGAGTGAATTAAACATGTTTATAGAGGTCATTTACATAAAGTGCACACATGTTTGGCCACACACAACACATCGTTGGCTACAGACAAAACAGGTCAGCACAGCGTAGACCTCAACTGGCCCAGAGGACAAACAGACAGGTGGACGAGGGGGGGGCAGACGGAAAAAAACAGACAACCTCACCGATGGATTTCTGCCGCAGCATACCGTGCTGTGGGGCATGACCTGAGGTGTATTGTCCACGGTCGTAGCCAAGGCCCAGCCCTGACGAAATCAACCCCATCCCGGACTGATCCCCGTAGTTCGGCTGAAATGACATGTGAAATGTGCTGCACTTAGGGGGTCAGATGGTCCTGACACATGTATGTGCAAATCTGGAGGTATCATGTTTTAACTCTCATGTTCTTCAAACTTTTTTTTTTAATGCAACTTTTATTGTAGTACACATCCTTATGACAAAACCCTTCATCGTATGAACACACACATATCTCGATACACACCTCATTGCCATAGAAACTCCTTCCCCTGTCTCTCTTTGGCCCTTGTCCCCGTGTCCCAGGTGCCTCATTGGTGCTGATTGTCTGCTGAGCTGCTGCAAGAATTTCATCTAGTTTATCTGAGAGAAAAAAGGAATAAAAAGGCAAACAGGAAGAAAGGGAAAGAGAAGGAGACAAATGACAATGAAACATAAAAATAAACAGGTATAAAACTGTTTGGAGAGGACAGACTTGACAAAGGTGAATGGCGGGGGAGAGAGAAAGAGATGGGGGACACATCTGAGATGCCTTACTCAAAGCCATCTGATAGACTGTCCTCTTCTTCTCTGCAGCTTGGGAGGATTCGAATTCTAAAAGAGAGGAAGCAAGGCCAGTAAAAGACTGAGTGCCAAGTCATTTAGGACAGACATAAATACAATGCCTTAATCGGGAGTGCACCAGAGCATACCTGATTTTTTTTTCCAAGGGGTAGCAGCTGGAAGGAGGACAAAAGGAGACTTAAGTTTTGGCAGGAGGGGAAGTGCACCAGCGTTGTTACATTGAATGCTAATCATACTCCCCGGAGTCTGACAAACTGAGTCACCTCGTCAGGTTTTTCGCTCCTCGGTGTAAAAGAACGCACTCTCATGCGTCACACAACTAAGGCATGCACACTCATGTTACAGTAAATATGCCGCACACGCATACTCTCTGCTGTTACTCTCTTTGAAAACACACACCGACACGAGACACAGGAGTGGATCTAAGTCTGAAGCTGACTCCCACCTCTTTCCACTGTTTAACAGTTAAGACCCCCATCGGCCGTGTGGCGAGGACGAAGGAGACAAAAAGAAAAAGCAGAGTTAGCGGTTAATGCAGTGAACAGAGAAAGTCTAAAAAGAGGTGAAGAGGAGGAGTTAAAGGTGACCCTTAGCATCCACTGGTGTGAGTCAGTTTGTGTGTAGATAGGGTTAGGGGGAGTTTATCTGCAATATTCATACTCAAGTCATTATGAGTCATAGTGTGTGTGACTTACTAAGTTTGATCAACATTTTTCAATGTACAACGGTGTTTAAAACACCTTTAGAGCATTGTTAAATTTCCTGTGTCACGTCTTTAGTTCAACCGAAACACATGGCCTAACATAATTAAACAGCCCTTGTGAGAAATTACAGCCAGGATAAAAAAACATTTAATGGACTTAAGTGCTCTGCAGGATTATTTCCATTTTAATGTCCTTGTTATCTTGCAGCATGAATTCTAGGTGAACTGGGACACTGCACCAATCACAGAGGTGAGATAGTGTCCGGCTTCACAGCTAAATAAATTTAAATGCATTAGAATAAGCATATGGGAGTGGCTGAGTCACAGGCTTCATCAAATACCGGGATTCAGAAGGATATACAAACAACAATAATCTTAACAGCCATATCACTTTAAATTAAGCAGCAAGATATCAATAAACTTGGGTAAATTTACTGGCAAATGAACTTTAACGATAAAGTTTAGGATGGCATATTTTCTATATCCCAAACTCTTAACTATTTTTGATACAGTACTTTATTCTTACTTGCTGCCTCACAAACAAAAATACAAATAAATGTGCAGTACGCTTATACAAGATTTAGAGTCAGTAATACTGTGGCACTTGCAGGCCTGTATATCGCTGCTCGATTAATCTTGATTTCTTGGCATAAATATGATGAGGTAATTAGTCTTCACAATTTCAAACCAGTAACATGGCTGCTGCTGTTTCCTTCTCAAATTAATGGGCACTTTTTCTATAAAACCCATGGCTGTTTCTAAAAGGACGTATGTCAAAAAGTAATGTGTTTATGATTAATGTATGCACCCTGTTGAACCATGATTGGACTGAAACTGGATGTATGATCTAATGCACATCGGATCATACATACAGCATAACCCCACACGTACTAGAAAGATAGGGGAGAATATAGTGAATATATAATCTGAGCATTGTGGCAGTTGGAAGGGGGATTTAGGGTCTAGGAAACTAGAACCTGTGTCAACGTGGGTGTTCATGCTTTGTGCTATTCAGGTGAGGTCACGCCACAGATAAAACCCAGGTAAGGGGAAGAAATAGGGGATACATGAAGTACAAGGTTGATCTTAACACTCAGGATACATTTAAATAATATCCTGGTGTTTTACAAGCAGGGCATGAGTCATTGTAATTGTTGTTGTTTACAGGGAGGGGCAAGAATTGATCATTGTTTGCAAAGGAGAGTACCCAGAACTGAAGCTGGCCAATGAAGGCCTGCTGATTTTTCTGCAACAGTATGTCATCATCTCTCATAAATCAGCACCTGCTTGCTGGGTATAGTCAGAACCAGACGACGGTAGCAACAAGCACCAGAAATGTTCAGAAGATATAATCACCAATAAATTACTGGCCAACTTTCTAATCTGCAAATGGGGGCGTTGACCCTCGCCATGCACTCTCCTCCCACTGTTTTGCTTCAAATAGAGATAGTATAAGCATAGCCAAACATAATACTGTTACTATAGCAACAGACCTGGAACAAAGTTTCCTTTTTTTCTCTTTCTCTCTCTCTCTCCTCAAAAATTACTCATCTCAACAATTTTATCCTTGGTGTGATTTCTTCCAAAGCAGTTGAAGATTTTCCACATAAAACAACAACAAAAGAAAGAGGCATATTTTGCATAAAGTCCAGACACTTTGCCAAAACGTTTGTGGCATTCAGAAGCTCTTCTCGGATGACACCAATTAGAGTTACTTTGATGAGAAATCCTAACTTGATGTCAGCATTTCTGCATTGGGCTGAGGGTTCTGGTAGGCTTTTCTGTGGTTTCTGGTGTTAAAGCTGTGGCTGAGTTGAGTAGCAGGTGCAGGGGGTAAAAGGTAAAAGAAGCAGGAGGTGATAGAGGGATCACAGGGTGGATGGCAACACTTTTTCTGGGTGGGGTTACCTGTAGTGGGGGTGCTGGAAGTGACAGTGTGGAACCTCTGAAAGAACAGTGAAACGCATTGAGACCGTCATCCACGGCGGTAGCCAGTCTTCTTTGCATCTTATTTCTGTCTCTATATAACTACATTATCTCTTCTTTGCTTTCTCATTGTTTAATTTTATCCCTAGCACAAGTTCCTTTCACACTTGCAGAATCTTTAACAACCTCCAACACTGATTTCACACTGCCTTTATCATTCCTCACCACCACAGTCTGTTTCTAACCAGGAAACTGTTTTTTTTTTCTTTGTCTACATCTCCATAGCAGTGTGTCTATTCATTTTTTTCTCGCAATCCCTCTCATTTCATCCTCCTTTAGAGTGTTTCTTACCCATCTCCTCCAGCTCTGAAGTCATTGATTTGGACCGTAGAGCGATAGCTGGAGTGCTCAGCCTCTTACTCTGCTGCGGGACTGAGATGGAAGAAAAAGAAAAAAGGCGGCTGCGTTCAGCCCAGCTGTCCGAACAGCAAATTTCAACTACCACATCAGAATCACACAGACTCTTACTTTTCTTCCTCACACCCTCCTCCATGTCAGGGTTGCGGGTTACCATGACAACCTTTACCATGAGGCTGTTGCCACCCTGTCGGATCATGTTGACGACCTGCCGGTGACCGACCTTCACCACGTTCTGGCCATTGACCTGTAACACACGGTTTCTGAACTTGTTGAGATCCTGACTAAAAAGCTCATTTAGCTAAGGACCAGGAGACTTTTTGTTCTTCTGGCATTTAAACCATGGTAGTACCTCTATGAGGAAATCCCCCATCCTGAGCCCGGCTCTCCAGGCCACACCTCCCTCGTCCACCGACTCCAAATACTGCAGAGCAGGGAATGCTGGGGTGGGTGTAAACTCTTCTATCGGAGTCTGAGCTGGAAGTGACATGGAAATATATTTGGTAAAATTAGCATTAAAACTATCTGACGTCCTTGTCTCAATAAATAGCACTGACTGCAAGTCAAGATTTTGAGGTTTTTTTTTTTAACTTTTCTTACCTTTGGCCCCTCTCAGCACAAAGCCGAATCCCTCGCTGTCTTTTTTCTGCAGAAGCACTGTCTTCTCTTTAATTATATAGTCACTAGAAAAAGAGAAAGAGGGAAGATACATGGTTAAGCATAACACAAGGCTGAAAAGGAAGAGGCTCAAGCAGCAGGCCCATTTCACTCCCAACTTGTGGCTCTTCATTATATGTCATCCCCCTCTCTGTCCACTCTCCACTGGAAAAAGGCTGCTGTAACCCAAAATATTGTAAGAAAAAAAGAAGAGAATAAAAGAATGTATTGCACATCCCTGTAACTCCGCATTCATCAGCAGAAGTGATCCTGAAATGTCTTACAACCAATAAATCCCAACAACTCTCATCTACAAGGCCTCAGTCCTATGGTGTCTCCCTCTGATGACCAAAAAAAAGGCCCAAACTCTTCTTCAGATGTGTTTTAAACTGAAGCTCGGGGTACAGTCAAACACCCTAAAAAAGTTACCTCCTACTTAATTTCCTTGCTACTTTCCTTCGAGCTAAATGAAGGATATCACAAAGGAAAGATGGAAAAGAGAATTCAGGACCAGTGTTCAGAGGAATTTCAAAGATCTAAATCTCTGACTTTGCAGGCCTCAGTCAACATTTTAAACAACAATTTAAATTAAAATTTTCTGAGAGAATTTAAAAAGTTTGGAAAGTTTACCAGGAGTCACTAAAAAGATAGTAACATAACTTAGGTTAAAGTACGTGAATATTTTTGGCCACAATGTATAGTATTAAAGATCAAAAACGGTGTTTCAGCACAAGCACCTCACACTGTCAAGCACGGTGGTGGAGGTGTGATGATTTGGGGTTGTTTTTCAGCCAGAGGGTGCATTGAGTCAACTATAAACTCCTCCCAAAACATTCAATAGTCAGATATGAAGCCACATGCCTGACACCTTAAACATGGTAGAAACTGGGTGATGAAACCGAAAAATGAAACCAAACCAAAGAAAAAAGCATCAACGTGTTGTAATGGCCCAGTCCAGACCTCAACCTGACTGAAATTGTACTATAAGAGAGTTATGCACAAACGAATGCCTGCAAACTGAAGCATTGATGTAATAGGAAAAAAAAAATAGAGTCCTCCACAATGAAGAGGAATTTATTCTAGTTTCATTGCAAAACTATTGCTATCAGTTAGCTAGCACTTAATTACATTACACACCTCAATCTACACAGCGCAATAGTGACTTAAACCAGGGTTTTGCTTTGCCTGAGTTTTCTATATATTTTTGACAGGGAGTCGAGATCTAGTTTGCAACAGAAGAGCAGTAAGAGATGCTATGTACAGTCCGGTGGCGCTGCTGGTTGCCTCAGCAACAGCTAGAACTAGACACAAGGAAACTTAGGTAGGTCCACAGCAGAGCCAAGCTTTGTAATGGTAAACTATTAGTCACTGACAGCAGAGAACAGGCGCTGCGTGCTCACAGGTGGAGCTCGCGGTACACTCTATCGTTCTGTGCTGAGGCACAAACAGGTGGAAAATATACACCTACAGTACTAGTGGAATGTGCATTAACTTGAGGGTTGTGCTAAAGTAACTGGGAGCTTCCACCTGCGATGAACATCAAACTTCTCAACTTTTATCTTCAGACTCTCCAGTTAAAACAAAGGTCTCAAACATTCTGGCTTGTGACCCATTGCTTAAGCTGTATTTGTCAACCTTTCTGCTCTTTTCCTTTCTAAAGATCTCAAATGGTTATATATAAGTAACTGGTTAAAGCCCAATAGATCAATCTGTCTATCTTTTTTTACTTTAACTGGCAATCTGAGTACTTTTTTCACAGTCAATCAAGACAACCTGAGAAAGGGTTAATGTTTCTGTTTTACGTCAGTCTATTAAAATACTGGGTTTTTTAATAGAGCTCAGACATATTATACCCATTACTTTGTGCATATAAACCACTTTGGACCACTTGGGTATAGGGAATGGTGCCATCTCTACAAAATATTAGGTATGCTTGTCTTGTTATGAATGGAAAGGCCATACAAACATCCATTTAATCAAGCAGTGAGTCAGATGTGTGTGTGTGTGTGTGTGTGTGTGTGTGTGTGTGTGTGTGTGTGTGTGTGTGTGTGTGTGTGTGTGTGT
>JAOWBL010000023.1:2090736-2108585 GCA_028564865.1 Zenarchopterus dispar
TGTGTGTGTGTGTGTGTGTGTATATATATATATATATATATATATATATATATATATATATATATATATATATATATGGTATCAGCTGTAACATACTGTAACCACATGCTGATAATCCCATCGTGCACCAAAATAGTCCCAGCCCACTCCATCTGTTCATCCCTCCCTTCCTCTCTTCAATAGCTTTTCTTGTTTTACATTTTCTTATCCTGATGGTTTCGCTATGCTGCTCTCTAGATCAGCTTTTTCTAACTTTGGATCATCCAGCAAGTTGATGTTTTTTTTTTTTCTTTCCTAAGCACATTTCCCCTTTGAGATCTCTTTCATTCAGTCCATTAAGTGTGTGATTCTCTCCATAAGCTGTGAAAGCCTTTCTGTCTCTGCCCGGGCTCTGCCGCTTTGTTGTTCTTGACCTCTTTTGCCCATTTCAACTACTTGCTTAGATTCAAATGCTATGAAAAGCCAAGTGAACAAATTAGCACACAGCATGCTGCGTGCACTGAGCAACACATTCACTTTACTGTTTCCCAAAAATGTGAATTGAAGAAGCGAGCTAAATAAGATAAATACCAGTAAGCACAGATGCTCATCTCATTCACCCTGTAGGTTTCAGCCTGCTGCGTTCCTGCAGGCAAAATAAGTCACCGC
Source organism: Zenarchopterus dispar (assembly GCA_028564865.1). NCBI lineage: Eukaryota > Metazoa > Chordata > Actinopteri > Beloniformes > Zenarchopteridae > Zenarchopterus > Zenarchopterus dispar. The sequence continues at coordinate 2,091,385 of JAOWBL010000023.1, forward strand.
TCTCTTTCTCATTGATTCTTCTCTCATTTGAGTTGGGTCATGTACATTTGGCTTGTGCACACTAAATTATGATCATAAAATTTAACTCCAACAATCACATCAAGGCAAGATAACATACATGAAGTTGTTTTTGATAGGGTTTAGTTAGATGGACAGATGATCATCGCAGAGGATTTTTTTCTAGTTTAATGGTGCTTTCACACCTTACTTTGCTTGCTCTGGTCCAAAACACTTGATGAGTTTGTTGAACTGAAGCATTTTCCACTTAGTCCAGTTTCTTTTCACAAAGAGAAAAATCCAAATGTATCTAAATGCTTAGCTTCAAACTTTGCAGGAACCTAAAAAAGAAAAAAAACTTTGCTGGAACATCTGCCAGCAGATGTGTAACAAAAACATGGGGAAAAGATCCCTTGTCATAAATTATTTTACTTGTATTTATCATTCTTTTAAAAAGCTTCACTTCTACCTGTAGAGGAATGTTTTGATGCATTTGAGCTGCTGAAGGTGGACTGCAAGACACTACACGTGTTTGCGGCATCAATCATAACCTACATGCTCATCAGCTGCAGATAAACCCTGGGGTCGTGAAATTATTATCGAAGTTGAGGAGGCTTTGGGTCGTGACCCACCTATCTTGGGGGGTCTCAGTTTGGTTGCTTTAGTCTTCAGCAAAATGCAGTTACTGTTTTAACAATGGACAAAACAATGTTTTAGGTGTAAAAGTACCATCAGCCAACCTTTACTTGAGGTACTACATTAAGAGAAACATTCAGAAAATTACTACTACATTCATCAACTAATACGCCCTGAAATAATTATCTTAACTTTTCAAACAACTAAAAAGTGCAGGGTTTGCCTGATCAAACACTTGAGGATCGCGGTTTAATTGTACTCCTGCAGCAGTAATTGTTGGAGTCAATAAAGTGACGCTCACCAAGCCGAGAAGATCTGCGTCTTGATCAAAAACATAACTGAAATCCTGTCGATTTGAAACGTGTTCTCTGTGACGAGCCGGTCAAAGGAAAACGTGTCAGATCGTAATTGTCGCATGTAAATTGCACTCCCATACTCACTCAGGTTGTCTCCGTACGTTCGTGTTTGTTGTTGCAACAAAGCCAAACAACGTACCTCTGACTCAGGCTCTGCAGTCTTCTGGGAAGTCATCAACTTTAAGTGACACTGTGTCCCAATACAAAGGCTGTGCCTACTCAAGTCCAAATTTTCGTGTCAAAAATGGATTGAAAGAACTATCCCATTTTTAAAAAAAAACTCCTGCTAGAAAAGGACACAGGTGACCTTTGCTCACATCCTTCACGGCTCCCTACATCCTCAAATCTGTAGAAGACCTTCATCGTTTAACAGACCTTTCAGGTCACCTTCTTTAACATATAATGTCAAGGAACCACATGTAATGTGGAAATACAACATTAGCAGCCAACGGGGGGGTGGGGGGAGTGATATTCTCTTCAAGAGATATGAGAATTAGTAGTCCACTTCTGTGGACTACATCCCTCACAGGATCCAGACACTGACATGAGAGACACAGCTGTCAAAAAGCAACTGAGCTGGAAAATGCAGCACAGTGTGTGCAGCGTCTCGTCCTGCATATGCAGGAGAAGCCAAGGTATTAAACAGGTTTGGCCAAACAGGCTTTCCATAAAGATGTCAGAAAAAAGCTGGAACTTGTCATGCATGCTGCATCGTTCAAACTCTCTCACCATGCACTGTTTCCTTTCTGTCGGTATTCTCTCTCAATCACTCACACACACACACACACACACACAAACACTAGTAAACACGCAGATACATGTCACACATCAAACTGAAAACAAAGGCATATGAAATCAATCAAGCAGCACAGCTGAAGAAATCTGCATACCGTACCTTTGTGCTTTTGATGGACAACAGCAAACATCAGCAACGCAAAAAACACACACATGCACACACATTCTGGCATACGTGCACACAAACAAACATGCAATCAGCATGCACATCAATAGAGGCAGCGAGCGTCACTTCTGCTAGCGCAGCATTGCCAGAGGACGTTTGTTCAGAGAGCGATTCAAAACGGGGAGAAATAAAACGACACACTCACACATGTTCACACAGCGCAACACAGAACGACTGCACTGCTCATACACCGGGCTGTGCAGCAGCAGCAGCAGCAGCAGCTCTCGTTCGTCCTCACACACATGCATCACATGCACACTGAATCAAAACATCTGTCTGCAAGCATGCTTTGCAACATCTGTCAGTCTGATCGATCCCGTCCTGCCATCCCTGATGTCCATATGCATGCATCCCTCCATCTACTCCTCTCTCCCCCCATTTCCCCCGGCAACTGGAGGGAGAGAGGGTATGAGAGGGAGTAAGAGGAGGGTATGGGGGGGTGGTATAAAAAGCCATGGCAGGTACCTGTAAATGAACCAGATGCTCCTATTCATAGGGCCCAGCGACGGCCAGGAAGAAGAGAGGGAGAGGGAGAGGGAGAGATCCTCCTCGCCGCATGCCCCCATCGCCATTTCCTCCCCTCCCTCTCCTCCTCCTCCTTCTCCTGCTCCTGCTCCTTCTCCTTCTCGTCTTCCAGCGAGACAGCGGTAAGCGCGAGCCGCGAGAGAGGAGGAGGAGGAGATGAGGAAGAGGAGGAGAGAGAGATGGAAGAAGGGGAAGGGAGAGGGCCGAGCTCTCCCAGCCCCTTCATACTTAAGACAGAGAGGAGGAAGAATGGGAGAGGGAGTGAGGGATTGAGATAGTTAGCCGTGACTGCGACATGGAGAAAGAAAGAGAGCGAGGGAGAGAAGAGGAGGAGAGGGAGAGGAAGGGGAAGACGCGGCTTAAAGGAGGAGTGAGAGAGTGAAAGGTGATTGGGCAACATAAACATGCCAGCAATCATGCAGTCAGCGAACACATAACAGACTATAACTTCAGATTTCCTCATTCTTATCTTCTCATTCACCTTTTTATTGACACTCCTTCTCTTTCTACGAGTTATATGCACAATATTGAAATATGAAAATACAAACCCAATTCTGAAAAGTTGGGATGCGTTATAAAAATTTAAACAAAAACAGATTGTAAGGATTTGCATTTCCCATGAAGCCATATTTTTTTCAGGACAGACCTTAGAAGACATGTCAAATGTTGTAAGTAAACAATTTTATGTAAAAAATATGAATTATTTTTGAATTTGACGGTAACAACACATCACAAATCAGATGGGCCATGCACAGCAAAAGGCTGGAAAAATAAGAACTAAAAAGAAACGCATGGAGAAAAACCTTGCAATTAATTTGGCAACAGGTCAAGGTTTGTATCCAAGACTGGGTATAAAAAGGGCATTTTAGTGATGGCAGAGGCTGAACTTATTTCAAAAATATGTCCCTGAGAGCGACATTGTGAAGACGTTGAATATCTCATCTTGTAGAGTATATAAAATCATCAAAAAATTCTGAGCATCAGAAGGAATCTCTGTGTGCCCGGGACAATGTCAAAACTCAATACTGCATGCCCGAGATCTTCACGCAGTCATAAAGTACAGCAATAACAAGCATGATTCTGTCATTCATCTACCTGACAAAAATAGTAGGAACCATCCAGCTGAGTGTCAATGTTCAGTCCAAAATCCTGCATCTATCATGGTATGGGACTGCATCAGCACCCATAGATTAAACAGCTTGCACAACTGGAAAGGAAACATCTGTGTTGAAAATTATACTATACAGTAAACATGGTCTCATCCAGAGAACGTTTTTGAAATGATTTTTCAGCAAGACGATGTTAAACCACACAATGCATCCATTACAAAAGCACGGATGGGGAGTAGAAGAGTGCCTGCTTGCCTACCTGCAGTTCAGACCTTTCATCGACAAAACATTTGGCACATCAAGAAACAAAAGCTGCAATTACAGAAGACCCACCACAGACAAGAAAAAGCCAATATTCTCCACCATTTCAGCTTACTCCCTCCAAGCAGAGAGTTCGCCTCATCAAATCAGCACAGTCCACTCAGGTGTTATACTCTTCCTCGTGTAACCCCACAAATGAGGAGAAGGGACTTGAACACAGGACCCACAAAGGCAAAGTCTGATGCTCTACCAACCGAGTTACACAGGCCCTTTCAAGAATGAGTCAACATTCATCCCTCAAAACTCCTACAACTGGTCTCCTTAGTTCCAGGAAGTAAAGGTGCTATTGTTAAAAGTAGAGGAGGATGCTACGCAGTAGTAAACATCACCTCTTGCAAACTTTTCTAAGATGTGTTGCTGCCATCAGATGTTCTTTGATCTAAAGAGTCAGGACAACACCAAAAAAGTTTATCCAAAAATCATCTCTTAGCAGTTACCTCCAAACCCTCCGACTTCGACCAAGCAACTCATCAATCAGAACAGACTCGGTGTTAAAGAGTCTCGTCTAATAAATCCTGCCATCTATGATATCCATAATATGGTTTCATGCCACCACCTACCCCACTCCTCCTCATCTCCCTTGGCAACTGGAGGGAAACAGGGTAAAAGAGGGAGGAAGGAGGGAGTATAAAAGTCATGTGGGGAAGTCTTTTAAATTAACTACAATGTGTCAAAAGGTTAAAAGTTGCATTTTAATAATATACAGAATGATTTTTTTTTAAAATCACGTTATTAAATGTATGTTTATAAAAAATACTATGGGCTCTGTTATGTCTAGTGTCAGTTAATGCTGGATTTAGTTGAAGTCATGCATAACTTTTACACAATAACAAAAACCAAGTAGTTCTGGTCCATGAAGCTACCAGTTTCTGTTGCCAAATCCAAGCCAGGCTGTGTTCCTGAACTTCTCCTAACAGAAAAAAGAAAAGAAATAATAATAATAATTAAAAAAAACATGGATATCCAAAGGAAAAACCCCATGACATACTCCACAACCACCTCTCCTAGATTTTGTTGACATCCGCTTTAACAACACCGTCCGACTCTGATGGAAATGAGAAAGGGTCGTAATATTTTTAAGAACAAACAACTGTGCAGAGCTGTCCAGAGCCTCTGCTGTTATTGACACCGTGTGCCTTTAAATCACAGTTAACTAACCTCACCCACCTCATTCATTTTCCTTCTTGCCAGTCTCCGCATGTGCATCACACACACACACACATACACACACACATACTCACATGATCCCTCCTTTCGTTTTCTGTAAACAAAACATGAATGAGAGGGGTAGGGCTAAGGTGTGTATATGTGTGTGTGTGTCGAGGAGGCGGGGGGGTTGCAGTGTTGGATGCAGACAGGAAGAGGAGAGAAAGGACAGAGAAACAGCTGGCAGGAGTGGCGGAAGGAAGAAGAGCACAGAAACAGAGAGGGAGGAAGATGTTCAGTTTCTCTCAGAAAGGCACTCACATCATCTCTCAATCAGAGCCTCTTTCAGTGTATGTGGAAATTGTCCTCCGTCGTCTTGCCCTCCCTCCCTCTTCCTTGCCTCTCCACGTTTGGCCTCGCTTTCTGTCATCCTCTCGAATCCCTCTTGCCTTCGAGAGCGATCACAGCTCGTGTCCTCTCTCCTCTCATATCTCTGCTTTTTTGTTTTCCTCTCTGCATGTCAGCCTCTAACACTGTAATTGTGCCTGTACAGCATGTGTGTGTGTGTGCGTGTGTGTGTGTGTGTGTGTGTGCATGCTTGTGTGGAGGCAGAGAGAGAGAGAGTTGGATTGGGTGGAGCAAATGTTGACAGAAGGTCCACATGATCATGTGTTTATGTTTGTGTGCATCTCTGCCAAATGTGTCCTCTTTTTCTTTTTTTTATGTACATCAGCGACTCTGTCGTATGGAGAACATGCAGGCTTTAATACTGTTTCAGTCTGATAATTGAGGAAAATATGAAAGATCAGACCAATATAATATTATCAATGAGCATGAGAGATATGAATGATTTTGCTCTTCCTCCAGAGTGTATGTATGTTCTTCCTGATCTGACCCACACTTGGCCCAAGCGTGCTGATCTCTGCAGGACAGCGGAGGATCGGCTGCATGTACAGATTGTGTAGATTTCATCTCTTTTATTGAGTGTTTTTATACTAGTATGCAGCAAATTCTGCAGAAATACAAGAGAAACAACAGTCCTCCATCCTCAAGAGAAAAGAACTTAAAACAGAATAAACAAATATGTACAAGATGGTGCATGTGCTTATTAGGAAATGAAGTGTACATTATAAAACATGTGTATTCTGGTCATCATAGAAGATTACGTATCATTAATCAATAATCTAAGTTTTTACTCTCATAAAATTTTCTGGAGTGGATTTGTGAAGCCCAGAAGAGGTCTAACCCATAATAACGGGTTACAAATAATAAATCTAGAGCAGTTGCAGAGAAAATCCAAGCTTTGTACAACAACTGCACAAATACACTGGAGTCATTAAAAGTCCAAGTAAGCTGCAAAAGGTGGATGCTGCAACCTCTTTTCACTGAATTTGTCACTTTGTTTAGTGCCATAGACATTTTCACATACAATGTGCACAAATTGGCTTTTCGCTTATATTGTCAGTATTTTCTGCAGTTTCTTCATGTCTCATGAATTATTCCAAATACCTAAAAAAAAAAAAAAACAATGTACAAGATATAATTGTGTTTAATGTATTTTCAGACATTTTATTTCATTCATGATAGGCCTTGACCTTCCTTCATGGTCTTAAAAACTGTTCAAATAGTTTCACATTCCTGTTTTGTTCAAGTGTTTCTTCTTCCGAGGATGTGAGTTTGACCACTAAACGCCTTTAAAACTTAGCTCAGGAGTATTTGCTCGTGTAATTGTAATCTCCACATCATGTTGACAAGCACTTCATCTTACTGACTGCAGGGTTTTGGTTTCACAGCTTTTTACAATGTCAAGGCTTCGTCCCGTGCTGTAAATATATCCAGCCTTCAGCGACAGTCAGCGAGGGGCAGAGATGATGACTCTGTTCATTACAAGCAAGCTAATATTTAGATGGTATGACACTTGTTTAAAAAAGATCCGGACATCAATCATTAGTCTTGTTAATTTCCCAAAGTCTTAATTCAGAGTGAGTTTCAAACTTTTCCTGCAACCTTGAAGTGAGCTTATGAAACTTTGAAAAATGAAGTATTAAGTTTCTCTCCCAAATTTGAACGGTCACTCATAGTCAGTTAAGCACCTGCTTGTTTGTCTTGAGAAGGTTTTAAGGTTTTGTCACTATTTGGACTTTGAGTTGGAGTTCAAACACATCCTTGATATCAGTTTATCTTCTACATCTTGGCTTAACTTCTGTTTAATTTTGTAAAACTTTTTTCTGCTTTGCATTGCATTTACCTTTGCTTCCCATCAACAGGTTAAAATAAATTTTCATTGGTTTTTTATCAACCTGCCTCACACCTGTTACTCCCACATTTGGGTCCTCCTCCAAAGGCTACACTCCAGCATGTCTTGGGTCTTTCCAGGTGTCTCCACCAAGTGGGACATGCCCAGAAAACCTCATCATGGAGGTTTACTCTGAGCTCCTCCCGGATGACCGAACTTCTCACCCTATTTCTAACAGAGAGCCCGGACACCCTGAAGAGGATACTCATTTCCATCGCTTGTATCCATGATCTCATTTTTTCAGCTCCTGACCATAGGTGAAGGTAGGAACATAGACCGACTGGTAAATTGAGACCTTTGCCTTTTGGCTCAGCTCCTTCTTCACCACGACGGATTGATACAGTCTGCCTCACTGCAGACACTGTACCGATCTGCTTATCCACGTGAAGAAGACCCAGAGATACTTGAACCCCTCCACTAGGGGTAGTATCTGACTTCCAACCCAGAGAGGGTACTCCACCTTTTTCTGACTGAGGACCATGGTCTCAGATTTACAGGTACTGTTTCTCATCCCAGCCGCTTCACATTCGGCTGCGAACCGCTCCAGTGAGAGTCGAAGCTCCTGGCCTGATGAAGCCAACAGAACCACATCATCTGCAAAAAGCAGAGATGTAATTTTGAGGTCACCAAACTGGACCCGCTCTGCTCCTCAACTGTGCCTAGAAATTCTGTCCCAAACTCCCACAGGGGTTACTGAGGGACATGGTCGAGCACCTTCTCCAACTTCACAAAGCACATGTAGACTGGTTGGGCAAACTCCCACCCCGCCCTCCAAGACCCTGCTAAGGGTGTAGAGCTGGTGAATCCGACTAGCTGACAGACCCTCCTCTCCTTTACTCCCTAGTTAGTCCCCGTCATGCTAAACATATAAACTTTACAGCATAAATAAGCAAGTTTGCTGTCCGATATGAAGTCTGAGTGAAGTGGTGTATTCTTGAATGAACATATGAATGATGAAGAGTTTTTAAGCCACACAGCTGCAGGACATTACAAAAGTTTTCCACTCGATCCAAAATGATTCTGTATCTGCAATGCGTACATCAGATAGATCGACTCTAAAGAGTAAATATCATGTCTGAAAATACAGGCTTATGACTAATCTATCTGTAAAAGTCAGGATCAAACACATCAGAGTCAGAATGAAGGAAAGTGCAAAAATAGCACAGAGGCCATCCTCCCCCCTGCTTCTTTCTTAAATGCTAACCTTTCCTGTTGGACGCACAAAATAATGCCCATCTCCATGCACTTGTCAACACAGGTCGCCTTTCTTCCTCCAAACCCTCCTCTCCCTCTTGAGTGTCCTTCACCGTCTGACCTCCAGATGGAGACACCACAGGGAAGTGAAGGTGATAGAAAGAAAATTAAAAAGTGCAGGGGGGGGGGTTCAAAATGCAGTGATGAATAGAACACGAGGGAGGGATGCAGAGATGGTCGAGAGATCTGGCCAAATATAGATGGATGAAAGGAGGAATAGGTGAGATATTACATGTAGTGATAAAGGCTGTGGAAGTGGGCCCGTGTGAGGGCGGCTCTGAGTCAGCCGCGCCTGACTGTCCACACAAACAATCTTGGGCTCCATTTATGCTGCAACGCAGCTTTAATTATCGATGGTGTGTGCGTACAAACACGTGTGTGTGAATTTGTATGTTTGAGTGTGTCGCTTGCATGAAATGTCACTGTTAATGAAAAGCATTTTAATAATATATGACAGTGTGGGTAAGAGCATGTGAGAGGGGAACTGTTCGAGTAAGGGGTGAGGAGGGAAATGAATTTAAAAAAAAAAAGATGAAGCGGGGCTAAGAGTTAGAGTTGAGCAGTTCTGAAGATTGATGATACAGAATGAAATAAGGAAGAAGAGATAGGAAGTACTTTGTTAAATAATACATGTGATTGAACATGGCTTTATTTCTGTGTAAATAGTTTGCTCAGTTCAAGTCACGGAAATGGATGAGGCTCTGAAAGGAATTTGCTTCAAGATGAATCATCGTGATGACAATGCGAAGTGTTGAAGGTAGACTTCATATCAGGACGAGTTCATTAACTGAAGACACAACAGGACTTGTCTTATCTAGGTTTTAATAAACTAGGATGATGCCAGAGTCCTGCAATAGAAAACAGGATACTGTAGCTTTTAAACACCATTGTTTTTCTAGTGAAGATAATAGTTACTCAGATGTTGAGGAAAAAATGTGGAAACTTAAATTATTATGTAAATGGGGTTTGAATGATCAGTTTTCATGATGCTATTCAGACTAGAAGTGAATGACCAAACAAACATGCTAACGTGCATGTATATTCACATAGTTGATGCAAAATTTTGTACATGCAGAATTTCTATGTCAAATAAAATTACCTGAATGTCACAGACAAATTAATGCTCAGAGGGGAACGTTGAGGCAGTTCAGGGGCAGAATAGTTTGAGATGCTCGCAAAAATGATCTCATATATCCTAATAAAGAAGAACAGCTACAAAGCAAACAAGGGTAAGAGGAAGTAAACAAACAGCATTGTAAAATCCATGTTTTTAAAGCGTCTTCTGCATGTGTCAGTGAGGTCTTAGTCTCAGATGTGTGAAAGTGAAAATCCTGCAACACTCAGGTTGTTTTGTGAGATTTTTCTTTGTAGATAATCAGTGCAGAAACGATGAAAGCAAAGCCCCATAAACATCACAGACTTTCCCTTTCACACTGATGGAAAAACTTCAGAAGATGAGCTGCCTCTTAAGAATGGATAGTGTTTAAAGATTAGATAAACATCTGGTCTGGATTAATACAAAAAAAAAAAAGCAGTAACAGTCTTTAGATGACACAGTAATACATGTGCAGGGTCACTGAAAGCTGAAATGATTTACTAATGCGTTTATTACACTGGTCAACACAAAGAAAAGTCAGACTTAAGCATGTGAAGGTGCCCTTTGATCAACAGTACCCAGAACCGATACGGCCCAGAGCTTTTTTTCCCCAAGAATTATTTCAACCAAAGTTTTTTCCAATAAGTTTCAAATAAGACATATTAAGAGTGAGTTCTCCTTGGTGTGTAAGCACTGCAGTACCCGTCAAAACAGCCAAACAAAATAGTTAAAACAAGACTCGTGTTTCAGTTATATTAATTCAAAGTATGTAACAGTTACACACCTCTAAAGAGTTGAGGAAGTTTCTGTTTGTGCCTTAAAATACAAGCACTGTGAAACAATCAGAAACTAACTTTTTATCACTGCTGTCGCTGCTTTCTAGATCTTTCTCTTCTCATTCTTTCTTAAACTCACTTAATCAAATCAAGCCACAGTGTCCTGTGTCTTCTTAGATGACAAAAACGAGCATAAATCTACGAGTTTGGATGTTGTTTTGACAAACAGTAACAGCTATTCCCATAGCACAAACAAAAGTTTGCAGATTTTATGAGCTATTAAACAGATTAAATCTGACTGAGGCAGAGAAATTGGAAATAAAACGCTGGAAGAACTCAACCAATGGAAAGTGTTCAGTGCTAAAAGCCCCAAATCAAAGTTGCAGTAATTTCCAAAGTGCTGCCCCCCTACCAGAGCTGTGTTGCAGGTGAGATTTCCTACCCCTTACAAGACACCTGAGAAAGTCTCTGCTGTTACAACCCAGCTAAAGTGGTCCGAAAGAACCAACACAGCAGCTCTAAACTTAGGAGTATAAAAGCAAATAGAAAGAAGCTTATTGTGAAAACCAATATGGCAAAGACCTGCTCATCTGCGCAGTTTAAATTCAGCACTTCAGCTAGTTAAAACAAGGCGGATAAATCTCCGCCTTGAGGATGACTCCGGTGGAGAAGCAGGCGGATCAGCCTCAGACTGGAGGCAGTGAACCCTCGCACATCGTCATTCTCCTGCATGAATCACTCCCAGCACATCCCATCGCACAAATCAAAGTATCAGTGGAAACTATGAATCATGTTATTTCAGTAGATGTATACAGTATGTTACCATACAAACAAGTGCCCTGCCAGCATGTGCTGGATGCTGACAGTGAAGCAGCTGGGACGAAATGAAAAGACTGTCAGTTCGGATTTCAGCTCCCGCAGGGAGGATGGACGAGTCACATCATGCTCTTTAGCGAAGTACTTAACCTGTCATCTCTTGAGAAGGGCTGCTCAGACTCCACTGGTGAAACACTGCTGGCCCCGATTAAATGTCACGTTCTGCGACCAGGTAGTCAGGATGGGATACACGCTTCTAGTCCGCATACACTTAACAGGCAGGCAGCTTGAGTATTTAAATGTCTCTTTTGTCAGTCCAAAGTGCCCCGAAAGTGCTGCTGCGTGCACTTCAAATACTCCTCTGGTATGTGAAGCACCACTCTGCTGTGACCCTAACTACCCCCCTGCGAAGCATCAGCAGGGATTAGTAGGTTCATTTATACGGACGCATCAGAGTGCCACCAAAAGAATAAATCCATAAAAGAATAAAGTAAATTAACACTCTTTTTGTAATATCTTTTGTTTGTTTTAATCTTTCTTTTACTTTCCTTTTTTTCTTTACTTATTTGTCTTTTATTTTGTCTTTGCTTGTGCCTGCCAGGTTTGAGCAGGACTCCTCTTCAGGAACTACACAATTATGAGAAGAATATTTTAAATCTCACTTATTTCAACTTAATCCTGCTCCAAAATCTGTTTCGGAAATTAAGAAATTACTAATACGTACTACAGTTCCCAAATCTCCACTCATATTACATCTACAAGGCCTTCAGAAAATTTAAAGTTTTACATTTTCAAGATATTTTGACATTTGTCTTTAAATACTTACACTTATAATCTATTTTGTGTGAAAGTCCTGATTTGTTACCTTACTCTTTTCTAGATTTATTCTTTTATGTCCACAACTGTGTTTCAAAGGGAAGTCTCAGTTTCCTGTTCAGGGACAACTCTATCTTGCAGGCAGGTGGAGGACGTTTAGTCGGCTGCTCTTACCTGGGAGCGTCGAAGCTGTCGTAGGATCCTACAGTGTAATGTCGGAACAACCTTTTGGCCCGCTCGCCACGACTCTCTGACAAAAAAAAACAAAAAACAAAAAAAAAACCATCAACATGACAAGACAGTTACTCTTAAAGTAAACCAACATCAGTCACTGCAGTTGTGTTTTATGAAACATTTTAACTTGAGAGGTGACTTCTCATAAATGCCATGCAAGTATGCTGAACTCGTTGAGGAAAAGTGACGAAATAACAGTTTTAACAAAATATGAAAGTAAAAATGAATAAATAAAAATCTAAACTCACCTATTTCACACTAACTGGAAAAGTTGTGGGATTTTAATTATTTGAATTTATGCCTTATAATACTAGTAGTAAAAATGAAGTTCTTCTTTTATTTGATTAAAAGAAGGTCAAAAGTTTAAACAACTCTGCTGTTTCACAACAATATATTTTAAAAAAGTTATTGCTTACATACTTAACTTTTTATAATTCCATTAGAAGAATTTAAGGGTACCACAATGGAAAAGACAGTTCTTATAGAAATATGTCTAATATTCCAAAAATTTAGTCAAAATGTAATTATTCCAAGCAAAAATGGTTTTGTTAGTGGGGTAAGAAATTTTTTCTTGAAAAGAATTTTAAAAACTATTAAAACAGTTTTCTAATTTTCTTGAAATAAGTCCTTTTGACTTTATTAGAAATTAGTTTTTACAGCATATCCCACCAAACACAGAACGTCCATGGACATCTTTTTTGGGCTAAATGCAGTCGACCCACCACTGCAATTCTTTGGCACAGAAAAAAAAGTCCAGTTTTAGCCTGAAAAAAGACATTTAAATTTTACCCGTGTTTAGTCCATCTCACATTTTGAAAATGATTTCTCAACCAAATCAAAATCTTGTTTAGACCACTGACAACGTAGTCTTTTAAATATCTTTTTAATGTAGTTTTGCTGGTGGAACTTCCTGTTTAGAGCAGTGATTCTCAACTTGTGGGTCGAGACCCAAAAGTGGGTCACAGACCTGGTTTCAGTGGGCCGTGGGGTTTTGCCTCAGATAAAGACAAAAGCTACATATTTTTGAATCTTTTCAGGAATACTTTTCAGTTGTCCACTTCATTTCAAATTTGCGCATAAAACCACTGTTAATTCTGTATAACTTGAGGTTTACGTTATCATTAAATAAATTTGAAAACTTGGAAATTTTCCTCAATTTGATTCGCAGCTCATCATAAAGGTGGGTCTCAAAGGACCGGTTCAGAGGACTGTTTTTCAGAATCTGGTTCGCGTGGATCACCTGAGCGGTTGTCCTGGCTTCGAAGAACGACTTCCTCCACGCAGTCCGAGGGGAACCAACCCGTGCGACCTCTCACCGTTCCCTCCCAGTACCCGCCCTCGCCAATACTCAGCACTGCAAGACGGGAGCAGGAAAGAGCAGCAAGTCAAGAAAAAGTAACACAACCTGCCCAAACACATTCACACATAAACACTGATTAGAAATAAACACACACTAAAAAAACGAGAATATATAGACAGAAAAGAAATAATGTAGGCACACACAGACATGCAAACCTCCAACATACTCACCAAGACATACATACCTGGCGACACCTTAGACTCACTCACAAACACACACATATTCATACCTGCAGACATTAAATACAAAAATAGATGGAGACCTTACACTCATATAGGACGTGACCATTTTAAAGACTCATGTGAAGACATTTGAACCTGGCCCGGGTACTGATGTGCGCCTGAGTCCAACAGAAGGTCCACAACTTTGATAAAGTCTTTCTATGAGGTGTTACTCAGTTTATCTTTCGCCTGTGGTGAATCTGATTTTGAGCTAAGGGATGTTGACTTGTTGTCCTGTTAGACTCGCTGCCTCCTCATGAGATGATGTTGAGCTGAAATGACAGCCAACAAAACCAGCAGGGGAAACTCAACATCTCCTGGTTTAGGTGAGATCAAAGGCATCGATGCTTAGCGTCGATTTTCAGCCACTTTAGCTCAGTTATTGCTTTTTTTTTTTTTTCGACCATCCACAAAGCAAAGCAACTGACTCTCAGCACTGTTATCGCTCCACATAAGCCAAAAGCTTTCTGTGAGCTGCTAATATTCTTAAATTAGTTTTGTGGTGAGGAATAAGAGTACATTTGAATACTTGTAATGCTCTGTGTGCTAAATCTGTTAGCAAGCATTTGCTTAGGAACTAAAACCTTGTGGTAAATGTGAATGTGTGGATATTTGACAGAATATCAGCGCATGCTGGGGAGATGACTAAATATTTTGGGTTATCGGAACAGTTTAGCTTAAAATCTGTTTATGAAGTCTTCAAAATTGTTTAAGTCCTGCAGTCAGCAGTAGATACAAACCAAATAATCAGTGACAGGCTAAAGCACATTTAACTTCATGTTATAAAACCTTCTCGATGTGCATCCAGTTCATTTGTACCGTTGTTGATCTTCTGTCTGCTTGATTCACAGGAAATTGATTTATTTATCACAAATACTCTTCCATATAGCTATAGGTGGGGTCTGAGAGGATTCCCTGTGGGGTTTTATTGTTTGTTTTTTATATTAATGTAAGTACAAGATGAGAAACAAAATGACGAAACTCACAAAATGCAGTATATGATTCATCAGACACAGAAACACGCGAGACATCTGAAAATGCTTTCGCCCTCACCTTTGACCCTGTCTCCCTTGTTGAAGCTTATTTCCCGTTCTCCCTGTGCAGAGTGCGCTCGAGTGGCTACAAAGACTCGTCCTGGGACGGCGCTGTAGAGGCGTCTCCGCTGGTCTGCAGTTTGGACAGTGGTGGTGGCAGGAGCAGGCCTGGAAGGACAGCGTAACAGACGGTTCCTTTTTAAATCCATCTTAAATATTTTAAGCAATGTTTTCATCTTGTAAGTATGAACAAGCTGATTTGTTGGAGGTTTCCTGTCCTCGGTCATCTCTGCTTACCCCTGTCGCCGACTCTGCCGGCTCCTGTCCTCCTTGTCTCCGATCCTCCCTCGGGACGGGGAGCGTGTCCTCGCTCCTCTGGGACTGCTGGAGCTCCGTAGTGTTCCTGTATGCTTAAAACCCTTGAGAACAGTTGGACACAGAAAGAGAAAGATGAGAAAATACAGCAAATACTGTGTTTTTATGCTACTTCTGCTGCCTACAATAAATACTATAAATAATACAATACAACAAAGTACTTATCATATATTGTAATGTAATGGAATATTTTGAATACATTTGTGTCGATTAAAACATTTAGTCTGGTACATTTGGATTCCACTTTGATTTCTCGTACCAAAGGACATAATGGAAACTGTGGACACCGCGAGAAAGCCAATCAATCAGAAAAATGAAGAATGGGACATAGCAAGAAAAATAACCAGACTAGATCAACAAAGACACCTAAAATAGTCTGCAGTGAAGTAGAAACACCAGTAAATGGTTTTTGGAGATTCCTACATGAATAGCATCTAGCCTGCCCGGTGCAATTGGCTCGGTACGTTCTGTACCGATGGACAAAAACTGCCAATAGTAGATGTATCAGACCTATTTCATGAGAGAGAAATTTTGCGAAGTGAATGAGTAGTACACCTTTTACTGGATTAGTCAATATAAATGCCAGATTAAAGCCTGCGTGTGTCCAGTGTCTGTGGCAAATATACATTTAATTTGCATCTCAGAAGAATTCAGATAAAAAAATCAAGAATTGCTTTTAAATTAACATAGAAGAGAGCAGGAAATTATTTTTTTTTAATCACACACTGATACCTGCACGGACACGATGTTGGTGCCCGGAGCGTTGGGCACTGCCATCCAGTCCGGCAGGTTCATGCTGCTGTCGCTGTTGGCCCGGAGAAAGGGGTGAGGGTGGGGTACCGTCAGAGTCCGGGTGCTCTCCCGCCTCTGGGGGGCGTACTTTGGAGACTCCACAAAGGGAACTGGGAGGCATCAGATCAGAAGCACTTTATTTCTATGGTACATCATGTACATATATGCAATTTCAGTACTCTTTCCTTGTCATTGCAGATAGAAAAGTGAAATGGAAAATTAAGAACACACATTACAAAACCTTACATATTTCTGAATTTTGCATTTTAAAAAAGAGGGAAAAAAGAAACAAGTACTTACCAACATCTGTATCCCGATGGTTTTTTATAATTTCTCCCAGTTCAAAATGACCAGACATAACAGCCACCTGATAAAGCATAAAAGGCATATATGTATACATTTTAATTCATATTAAATTAAAGAAGCCCTTATATGTTGCTGAAATTAATTAAAATTATGTTTAAAATTAATCAAGCTTTTGATTTCAAATAAATTAAGCTCTTCTATTATAATTAACAGAAACAACCAGACCACTCTTTGATGGTGGAAACACATATTTTGCACAAAGAAATTAACAAAACAAAAAGTCCAAGTTTTTGAACTGATTCAAAATTGGGAATTCAAAAGTGATTTTGAAGCAACTGTAATATTTAAGGACAAAATGTTGGGGACAGATAAGTATATAACTAAAAACAAGAGGGGGTGCTGTTGTCCCAGGGAAGAGGCCTTGTCCAGGAGTTTTAAACAGGCCATCATAATGCTGCTCTTTTAAATCCAAAACAGTGAAAAAGGGAATTGACAGAGTCTTCAATCAAATGCAGTATACTTATAAAAATATATTTTTCCTTCTCTCAGTTTTTTGCATATTTACTCTAGAAAACAACACACTGTCTCAACTGGCATTTTCTGCATCCACAGACTTAATGTGTCCACATTACAGTAGGAGTTACATGCCACCTGGGAACTGTGTGTGTGTGTGTGTGTGTGTTTGTGTGTGTGTGTTTGTGTGTGTGTGTGTGTGTGTGTGTGTGTGTGTGTGTGTGTGTGTGTGTGTGTGTGTGGGAGCATGATAAGGTTTTG
>JAOWBL010000023.1:2110071-2140146 GCA_028564865.1 Zenarchopterus dispar
TGTGTGTGTGTGTGTGTGTGTGTGTGTGTGTGTGTGTGTGTGTGTGTGTGTGTGTGTGGGAGCATGATAAGGTTTTGAAGTGAAATCAGGCCCCAGTGCTTTCTGCCACTTTAACTTAATAAGACATCAAACCATCCAGCTACATGCGTAATTACCCATCCAGGCATTCAGCTCTTACCTGAAAGGGCGTCTGCCCACTATTATTTTTTGTGTCTTTATTTGCTCCACGGTAGAGCAGAATTCGTGCACAGCTTTCCTGCAGGAAAAAAAAGCAATTGTTGATGGATATTTAATGTCGAACAGTAATTATATAATTTCTGCTTAACATAAAAAAATAAAACAATCTCATTTGTTCAAGATTTAGGCATTTCTCTGTAATGAAATTGTTTTTAAAATTCAGAAAATGCTATTAAAAAGAATGTGAATATTGGAGACAAATAAAAGGTTAAATATACTAAATTACATTTCCTATTTTTGCACTAATAACAGCTAAAGAAGCTTCCAAAGATTGCTTATTTAACAGTGCATTTATTTAACTGAAAGTACGAACATAAGAGGTGTGATTTTGACTCCACACCATGAAATACCTTGTTGTATAGAGCACAGATGTGCAAGGCAGTGTTTCCAGAGGCATTAGGGGAGGATGAATCTGCTCCATAGAAGAGGAGGTGCTCCAGGTGCTGCGAGTTCCCGTGCTGACAGGCCTGTAGGCCAGCATGAACATGGAGGGGAAAAAAGAGGATGCGCCAAAAGAAAAAGCTTTTTTTTTTTAAAAAAGAGAGTTTCAAAGGAAAGCTATACCTGGTTTTAATAAAGAGAAGAAACACTCAGTGAAGGAAAGGAGGATAAATAAGAGATAGTGGCACCAAGGCGTGCAAGGTGAGAGCTATAAAGTGACACCAGAGTTAATTAACACCACCTTCGAGCTCATGAGCTGAGAAAACAAGTAGCGAACGCAGTTGAGATCCAATGATAATGATCACCAGAACAATTGGATTTCATTATACAGGCACACAGATACAGTCACCTTATACATATTTATAGAATCAGTGCACAAAGTACATTTTTTTTCGTCCAGATGTAAGTCACCGTTTATGATTTCTGTCATTAAGAAGTTGTCACAAATTAGTTGCTGTTAAGCTGCAAAGATATTTTTAAAAATTAAAGCAAAGGTCTCATAATAAGCCGTCGCATGCATGATGATAAACCCGACGTCTCTGATGATTACCTCTAATTAACCTGTTATTTTATTTCAGTTGAAAATTATATCACTTAAATAAGCTTATTAAACTCTTAAACGGATGGAAAATGTGCCTAAAACTATGGAGACTTAAATAAAGTACTTTACGACTTTGAGTGAAGGTTTTCAGACCTGGTTCCATCCTAATAACACAAAAACTAATTTAAAAAAAAACTGGCACATTTCAAATCTGAGAAATTAACACATAACATGTTTAAAGAGTATCTTGTGGGTGAAATCTGAAAATATCAGGTTTATTGTTGAGCTTAAGCAAGAATTCCCATTGACAGATACACACACAAACACCTACTGATGAAGTGAGCGCGATGACGCTGAGTTGACTTTATTTTTACCCTCTGGCCTCATCTGTCCACTGAAGCTGGATGGGTGGGATGAAGGGTGAAAGGTGTGGATGTTTCATGGCATAAATGAATTTTAAAGTAGACACACACTAAAACACAAAAGACACTGGGAAAAGTGATTTTGAAATTCAAAAAAACAAAAAAAAACAAAAGAACCGTAAAGTTTAACATATCTAAAGGCTTTTTCCTCACTTTCAGTAGGTCACTAATGCCATTTAGAGCAAAAGATTGTACTCCTAAGATGTTCCAGCAGAACATAATCCTTCATGACTGGCTCTCTTCCAAGTGCCAGTCATGCGTCTACAAACCCACATTTACCTGATGTGTTTCGTCCCAGCCGTTCTCGTCCCTGATGCCCAGCTTGGCGCGGTGGTAAAGCAGTGTTTCACAGCAGGAGGTGTCCCCCCCTGTCAGCACAGTGTGATAAAGGGGCGTCAGCCCTCGCCGGTCCTTGTAGTCTGGAGACGCACCCAAAGAGAGCAGGACCTGCGGGGTGAGATGATCAAGCCTTTCTCATACTCAGACAAAGGCATTTGTGGACTTCAAAACAATAACAATGATTTACAACTCTTATCAGCTAAAACGATATGAAAGCATCTTAAGATCATTTTCAGTTTCTACTCTAAGAATATTCATGGAATTTAAATCACAGATAGTCTGAAAGGTCATGCACACCTGAGGCTATACATCTATATACCTGATCTAAATGTAAATTGGATGCAGTTCAGTTGGGCTTCTTTCCTTTGTGAAATACATGGGCTTTAACAACTTAGCACATCCCTTGAATTAGCTGCACCTCTGCAAGTACCTGAATTCATGGCAGTAGGAGCTAAAAATCTACACAAACATCTTAAATGAAAATATTCCTCAGCCCATCAAAACCCGACAATTTGTTCTTTGTGAGCACTTTCTGTGTGGGTGGGTGTGGATTGCTGGGTGGAAGGGTCTGGTTATTCAGTCTCCAGCTTGTTTACTTACGTGTTAACAAAAATGAGGGTAAAACTGTACCAACCTCAGAACAAATATCTATCTTGCAGATATGCACAATTATGTGGGTGGCATTTTCTCCTTTTATAGCATGATAGAATATAAACTTCTTATTCTTTTAGTGAAGGTGAGAGCTTTTCTATAAAAGTAACCAAACATGTGTGAGTATTTACCAGCAGCGCTGCATGGTGGTGGCCTCGAACAGCTTTGTGTAGCGGTGTGAGTCCATCTTTGGCACGGAAGTCAATATGAGCTCCTCCCTCCACCAGGACCCGGATGGCCTCACCTCCACCTGGCTCGCACTGTACCGCCAGGGACAGAGGAGTCTCTGAAGACCACACACACACAGATACGGTTCTTCATTCGAGGAATTTCATAGTCTTATTACTCAATAGGCTATTTTGCACTTTAACTGAATTTGTGGCAAAAAGCAGCTCTTTAAATGCACTTGACACAAAAAATTTCACATAAAATTCCATAAAAAATAAAATTAAAAAATAACTGTTGGGATACTTTCAAACTGCCTGTCTTCCAAACAAATTAGGATTTTTTTTTTCCCCAAGTACAAAAAGATGGATCTATGTAGCAATATTACTTCTGACCACATGGGGGCAGCATATTACATGCACGTTCATGCGCCACCCTCTGGCATATGCATGGACTGTATAAAACAACGGATGAGGTATTGGGTCATGTGACCCATTGGCTTCCAATGGGAACACGCCCATCGCACGTTAATCAAAGTTAGCTTAGCTCCCAGCTCCTTCAGTCGAACCCCACCGAAATATCTGCAGAGCTACCGTCAGACATTTACAGCTGAATTTAACATGTCGATTCAATGGCAAAATCAAAAATGACAGTCACATTTAGCCGATGTTGAGTTAATACAAAGGGGTAGTTGCTTTGCTACAACATAATACATCACAATAGCGTGACGATTACGGATAATGGCTAGCTGTCAGTCATATTAGAAATCCAATTATCGCTTTATATAAATTCTCCTGGCATGGTGCAGAAAGAAAATCTGCCCCCCTTAGAGTTGTCATGGGTGTGAAATCAAACGATTGAGACCAAAATGTTTTTTATTTAACCTGGCCGTAAATATGTTAATTCCTGCTGTAATGTCTGACGTTTTAACATGGGAGTCGATGGAGATTGACTCGCTTTTGCAGCCACCCTCTAGTGGCTAATCGAGAAACTGCAACAAATTTTAGTTTCCCATCAGCCTCAACACAAAAGTTAGATGGTTGGCAGTTGGGCATAAGGCACAACAAAGTGCACCTCTAAAGGAATAAATTGGTAATACAAGCCATATGGACTCATCCCCACTCTCTGGCACAGTATTATTAGTGACTCTTTTGACCAGCGCCCCATGTTGTCAGAGGTTGTATTGCCAGATAGATCAGCTTTAAAACACATTTAAAAGAAGTGGAAATGGGCTATTTAGCTCATTTAAAAATGATTCCACTCTGCATCATCATTGATCCTTTATTTGACTTTGGCTTGTGCTCCAAATGTGTCTTAGTAATATCGCTAGCCAAACTACAGTATATAAATACTTTTCTGCTGCTTCTCATGGTAAAAGGTTTAGGTTTCTTTGTGATCCTGCTTTTTTTACGTTTCTTCCTTTCTTTCAGTTTTGTTTTTCTATAATTTTTTTAAAAATTCTCTAATAAAGTTTTACTTATATTCTATTTAGTATGTGTTCTTTGATGTTATATTCATAATAGAAATATTTATATAGATAGATAGATAGATAGATAGACAGACAGACAGACAGACAGACAGACAGACAGACAGATAGATAGATAGATTGATATCTTTCTATTATATCTGCAACAATACTCCCTTAATATTCTACAAAAAAAATACTAATGAGAAGACATATAGACGATTATAGTAGTATAAATTTGCAGTCTCAACTGAGAGTAGAACAGATTATGTGACTTCTTTTTTCATATTTTCATCTGAAATGTTGATGGGAGGAAAAAAAGTTTCCCTGGAGACCGGTCATTTTCCTTTTGGCTTCATCCTACAGTTGGCAATATTAGTGTCCTGCCGATGCGCCGGTACGTTATGAATAGACTGATGTAAAAACAAACAACAACAACAACAAAGAAACTCAATGCTTTTTTGTTATGTCACTAAACTCTTGTAACAACAAGGCCATTTGACCAGAAATATTTAATGGTACGCTGAAGAATAAAAACATTCAAAGTGATTCCAGTAAATACAGGGCGATGAGCACCAGCTGTCATGGCAACAAGAGTTTTTTTTTTCTCCCTTTTTTTTTTTTTTGGCAGAGAGGAAACTGAGTGTGGGCCATTATCTTTGATCATCTTCTGAAGACATCAGGTTCAATTAATTTATGCGATCTTTTTTTATTTTTAATGCATTCCTTCCTTAGTTACCATGTCACGTTGCTCTCATGGCATGTGGAAAACAAAGTACACTCTTGTTCACTATCCAAGTTTAACATTCAAGGTCATGATACCATTTCATCTGGTCTTTGCCAAGTTTTAAAATTATGTCAATTTAACCATAAATAAAGAGGAATGCAAAATGTTTTACAACATGAATAAACCAAGATGCACAACTTTACAAAGAAAGTGCTGCACAACTCCAGTCGTGTATGGACTGCTCTTTTATCCCTTTCAGTCTCTTTAATAAAAGAAAAGTTCATATGGAGCAGAATTATAAAACTATCTTCCTACAGTTAAGTTTTTCCACTAACACTTCATTACACCCACTAGTGTTCAGTTCTTGCATACTGTACAGAAAACATGACATTTAAAAACCCAAACTGTCATATTCAAGTGTGCACTTTCTTTCCCAAATGATGAAGCGGATATAAGCGACTCGTCCAACTGAAAGGGGCTCGTGGAAGCGCTCTGTTGCCTCCCTGTGTTCTGTAGTGGGAGTGTGTTTCACACTCCTGATTACAGGCTGTGTTTTGTGTTTTGACACTTTGACACTTGCTCCCAGAACAGCTGGAGTGACACAGAGCAACACACCCAAACTGTAAACGTGCCGTCTGCTACGCCCCCGCCCCCGAGCACCAACAGCGTCTGAGAAAAGCCACCAGATCGTGAACAGAACGGGCTCACGTGCCCCGCAAAGTGTTAGACCAGCACGCTGCAGAGCCGAAGGCGGAAAAACGGAGAGAGAGCTTCATCGATTACAGTCTGAAAGTTGAGTTTTTACAGCAAAATGTCTGGATTTGGGGTCACTGGGAACTGCATTTAAAATCTAAACAAAAAGTAGTCTGTTTATCATTATACCAAATGAAGAATAAACCTTGTGGATAATGTGAATGGTCATGACATAAGTGGAAAATTTAACTTCTGCAGCGTTCCTTACCACCAGTGTCAGCGTCCTGGTAGTTCGGATCCAGACCCTTGTCTAGGAACTTGGCCATCTTGTCCACAGAGCTGGTTTGAATGTAATCCATGAATTTCTTCAAGCTGGCCTTCATGTGGAAAGAGAGTGATGAAAACATTAAAAAAAAGTATGAGGCTATCTCTAAACTTCAGACTAAAACTGTATACAAAGACATGCACGCTGTACAGAGGCGTTTTTGGACCCTCAGACTGAGCCAGCACATTTAAAAGACTGTCGCAGAACAGGTGTTGGGTACCTTCGTGTGCAGCTTGGCCAGTTGCTTCTCATCCAGATTTGTCTGTTTGTACACCCTGGTTTTATAACGGAACTAAAGCAGAGACAGAAAAAGAAAGGGAAATGAGGAAATAATCCTGACACAGAGGGCCTTTGTCCTCAATTCTCTCAGCTTTTGGCCTAGATCCACACAACGGGGCCTGCAGATCTATTGTGGAGACTAACTTTATCTGGTTTGCCAAAAAAGCTTCCTCCACTTTTTCCTCCAAAATGGTTTGGTATTACAGCAGTTTAAAAATGGTTTGAGCTTTCACGGTGTATAACACAGGATAAAAAGAAGTTGATAAAAGATTAGCAGACATGACATTACACAGAAAACTAAAGTGTTCGGCTCTGTTCCTCTAAGAAGTGTGGGTAAAACTCTATTCATAAACCAGAGATTTATACGATCTAACTCAAACAATTGAAAGGACAATTACTGCAGCTGTGGTTCTAAAAGTGTTCATAAGGTGTTTTTGGAGCTTAGTGAAAAACATTAAACACACAAAGTGAGGCTTAAAGCTCGCAAAGCTACTCTATGAAAGCATTATGCTGTAAGTATACCAGAGTCTCTTTTATGAGGTTTTAATTTTGTTAAATGCATCGTTGACATTTGTAAATGATCTAGTTCTAAATAAGTCTGTCATCCTTAAAGCTTGGCAAGTGTTGGAAGTTTCACATTAAATCAAAGAGCATATTGTTTTTTGACAGCTTTTTAAGATGCTGTACATTAATTCGCAATGTCTTTGGAGGAGCGGAGTCTGGTTTTACAACAACAACAACAAAAAAAAGAAAGAAAGAATAACAGTGACATCTTGAGGACACACAGGCTACTTCACACTGTGTACGAGACCGGTACCTCCAGATAGGGAACCCCTTTCTCAAAGGACTGTGGGTATTCTCTGAGCAGCCTCTCCTCCTCCAGGAACTTGGCGTCATGGCCGTCGGTGGCCGGCTGGAACAGGCCATAGTTGAGGACGTCTCTCAGGGATTCGGTCAGGGAGCACAGCACCTGCTGCTTGGCCTTCCACACGGTGGCGTCGGGGTTAAATCGCAAGCATTTCTGCAGGACGGACATGTGAAAAAAGTAAACCTCACGATCAACTGGAACACCTCAGATGTGAATTAAGAGATGAATAACAACAATAGCCACCAAACTAAGTGCACTAAACAAATAGTAAAATGTAAAACAAAATTTGACAAATGCAGTGTTAAAAGCATCTGGAAAGTTTTAAGAACAGTTCAAAAATTATAAAGATGCACCATTCACATGAATCAGGCACTAAAGCAAACAACAAAATAAAATGACCATTTTTAATTATTCTAAAACAAAGAGGTAGCTGAGAAGAGTAATATACTTTTATAAGTGCATAAACTGTGAACAAGCCACAAGATTATTAAACTGGAACGTTGCCTGAGGACCTCAAGCTGCAGCCTGTCTCATCTGGGGTGAAATGATCTGTAATATTTCCTGGGACCATCTGTGCTTTGAAATGAGCAATAACTAATGCAAGGATGCTGATACGTGGGTGTTTTGAACTTAACAACAATACACTGAAGAGGATGGAAATGACAGTGGGAAACAAACCAGATATGTGTTTGATGCACTGACCCTTGGACAAGTGGCTTCGAGGCTTTTTCTCTGAGTAGCCACTGATGACGGCGTTTCCGACCGAAAGAGCAATTCTTACGTCAGTATTATTTTAAAATCCGATACTACTCTGCAAATTAAATTTTGACATAAAGCATGTGAGATGTTTCTAAAACAAGAAAAAAAAAAAGCAGAAACAATTTGAACAATAAATCCAATTTGCACACAAAGTTGGGCCGTAACATTACAGATATTTAAAAGCTGCCAGCAGTTCCACCAAAAGCAACATTTTCTGTAAAATTTAGCAATGCATATCAGGGCAAAAAAAAAAAAAAAAAATCAGGAAAGCACTTCCAAACAGTTTTAAAAAGCTTTGAGTAATTATAGATGTTCTGTGGCCTTGATACTATTGAAAAAGTCTGGAAATGGTTCTTGGAGTCACCTGTCCAGCCAAACTCTGTAAATGAATACTTAAAACCTTGATCCAAGGTCACCTGAGCAAAGCCCCAGATGGGGGATATCCAGCTTAATGGACAACAATCTCAACAGCATGATATTATCAGTCATTTATGGCAGAAAAACACTCTTCATCATTTGTCTAGTACCGTATTATCTTTACAGCAGATGTTGCCAACGGGGTTGGCAACATCATGCTGTAGGCTGCTTCTTAACTGCCCAGTCAGCACTGTACTCCAGGGTTCCTCAATCTTTGTGCACAAGTACCGATGCCCCGCATGTTTTAGATGTTTCCCAGCTCCAATAAACCTGCTCAAATGACTAGGTCACCTCATCAGGTCGTGACCAAGATCTGCACAAGTCTGTTAATGACCCGCTAATCTAAGACAGGTGCGTTGATGCAGAAAAACATCTAAGAAGTTGAAGTGAATTGTGACCAGATTGATGAATACTGCTTTAGTAAAGGAGTCGAGTCCGGACTTGTACTCTGAAGGATGTCTGCGGAGAGAGATGAGGAAAGCTTCAGGTCTAGTCTGATGAGAAAACGAAGATGACCAGCATTTCTAGTCACACATCTGGAAAAGATATTAATTTAGGATTGCAGTTTTAACTTTGAATAAACTCTTGTGTTTTGTAAACGATTTGAAAAATTAGATTAGATCAGTTTGATCTTATTTTGAAATGCACAACTAGGTCTAAGATAAAGGTGGCTTCTTTTTTCCAGAGATGTATGAGATCTTTTTTTTTTAAAACATATTCTGCTGCTCTGAACGTGAACGGGCCCTTGGCGCGGTCCTGACCTTAACTTTGCATCCACTCTACAACAGTTCACGTCAGAGGCAGCAGATGTTCTCAGCGTGCACCATGACTGCAGCATGACGAGGCTGTTGCCCCCAAAAGCCAGAGGGGGGAGACAGCGTCGGAGTAAAGTGGATGATTCCTAGTGGCCCCGGTCAGCAGAAAGCAAATGAATGTCAGTTTTGTGCAGCTTCCAGCGTCTCTGGCGGGGTCATGAGCAGCCAAAACGCATAACGGCGCCGAGGCTCAGTCAGCAAAGTAGAAGGCAACTGACTAACACAGATAGCTGACAGACGTTCTTTGGCAGCGCCTGCTTTGAATCAGTCCCCTCCCATCTCTGCCCAGAGTGTAGCTGGACCGCTTTCTGACCTTGAGGCAGGAACAGGATGATTGGCCCACGCAGAGTACAGCCAGCTGCAGGGATCACTGCCTCTGACTGTAGCACTGCACGGGCTCTTGTCTCTTGCCAACGCTCCTTTCTCGCTGAACATTAATTCAGTCTGTGTCAGTCATCCTAATCTACACACACATACACACACACACACACACATTGACACACATTTCATGTGAGCGTTTCTGTATGTGCGTGTCCTACAAAGAAAGAGCTCTGCCTGGAGGTTTTGTGCAGAGGAGTAACATCGCATTTTCTCCCTCTAGTTTATTCAGCAACGCACAGCCAACACGGTAACCACGGCAACCATTTCATTAGTGGAGCAAGCTGCTTGTTGCCATGGAGACCCTGTGTTCCCTTGGAGATGGGGTACTGGGAGGGTGCGCTTGTGCTTACAGTACATGTGAGCATGTGCATCTTTGTGCCTGAGTTTCAACGTGTGCATGTGTGAGTGTGCACGTGTGTGTGAGAGAAAGAAAAAAAGAGAGACAGAAAGAGAAAGAGAGAGAATGTGCACATCAGAGCAGCGAAGCAAAATAGAGCTGAGAGTAAAAGGGAGGGGGAGTCTTTAAGAGTTCTAGTTGTGGAGAGTGTAAGAGGATAAAGAGGTGTGTCTGTTTGTGTTAGACTGGGTTTCTTCCTCACAAACATGTTCACATGGTCCCACACACGGTTCTGACAGTTACGCTTACAGGAAGCAGGCAAACACACTAAAATTGCTCACAGTCTCAGCAGGAGAATGATGGAAAACAAGGGAGATGTTCAACTGTTTCAAAAGAAAATTAGAGAGCATTAACTTTGATAAGAAGGTATTAACTCCCTGGACTTACTTGTTTCAAACTTTTGTTAGATTTTACTGGAGCAGGAGTTATTAAAATGTATGCCCAACCACTTAAAAAAAAGCTATAAAGTGTGTTGTAGTAATCTTTTTGATTAAGTAGAAGTAATAACATACTTAAGACTCATATAAATAAGTTTCATTTAAATCTATATGTTAGTGGCAAACTTGAAGTACACACTCTGAACAAAAGATTTCACGTGTCTGAACAGAAAAAATAAAAATGTGACGAAATATGACCTAACCTGGATCCCAACTTATTTCGTTTTATTGAACATGGAAAACGAAAAAGATAATATCTGAAAACTATCAAGAAACAGGATATAAAGCAAATGAATGTATTGAAAATAACAGAAATATATCTTATAATTATTACTTGTAAAAAGTGTTTGGGCAAACTTTCTGATTCACCTTTATTCCTTTTATGACAAACCAAGATAAAGTCATTTGTTCTGCTGCTGTCTGAGTTGAGATACTGCACATCTGATGGTTTCTGGCCGTGAGACCGCTTATTTAAATATCTGCTGGATGCAACAACTACATCTGGCTTTCAGCAGTTTATGCTCTTTATTTAATCAAAAACAACATCGAAACACCGAATGAGACGTTTACTTTCCTCAGAGCTTCGTTTCTATCTTTGTACTCCAGCTGATGCGTTCAAGGCTTGTTAAGGATTTATCCAGACGTAAATAAATCC
Organism: Zenarchopterus dispar; assembly: GCA_028564865.1. Classification (NCBI taxonomy): domain Eukaryota; kingdom Metazoa; phylum Chordata; class Actinopteri; order Beloniformes; family Zenarchopteridae; genus Zenarchopterus; species Zenarchopterus dispar. The sequence goes on from JAOWBL010000023.1 coordinate 2,121,086, forward strand.
AGTGTTTGTATGTGCAGAAAGTAACCGGGGCACTTGACAGACTTGATACTAAGTGGGACCGACACAGTTTTTCCATTTCTTTCATGCGATTTCTAGTTTTATATCAGAATCCTAATGCAGTCATTCTTTTTCCCTCGTGCTTTTATCATACTCAGATGAAAAATTCGGTCTTGCCTCCTGAAGCTGTGATCACACTTCCCCACTCACAGACACCCACTCATTCTGTCCGTGCTGCTCTTTATCTTCCCTGCCTGTCGCTATCTTATATGCCCGTCCTCCTTCCTCCTCCATCCATCTTTCTGGAGCCGCTCTGCCACTTATCTATGCAGAAATAAGAGTCGCTCCTCCGACTGTCTCCAGCGCTTGCTATCTCTGCCCCCTCTGGCCTTTTCCTGCAGGCTAAATCCAGGGGGACAAGAAACCTTTAACAAGATCTATGGGGAAATAAACTCCCACTGAATACACTCTCTCACATGCCACCATTTAACACTTCTTTTTCCTATATCTTACTATCTTTCTCTTTAAAACACCATTCAAAAAAGCCCATTTTCTCTCTTTCCACAGTCCCCATCATCTTTCCATCCATGCCCTCCTTCATAGTCTCTTCCCTCTCATCTTCATCCCTCTGCTGACCCATGGGACTTTTGCTTTCATTAACATACAACCTGTGAAGAATATATTGTAAGTAGGTTTGTCTTTGAGCTTGTCAGTGTAGAAAAGCTTGTGAGGCTCCAACCTCCCTGGTGAATTCAGTTTAGAGTTCAGCTTAGGTCAAACAGCAGAGAGAAACAAACAAACAGCTTCATGCTGTTTAACGTACTCAGCAGACAAATGTTAACTTCGCTGCACATGTGAGAATTTGATAATCTTGTAAATTTGTCAACAATACTGCCCTGAGCTCCTGCTGTGAAAACAGCATGAGATGCACAGCTCTGATTGTGTCATTACACACTGCTGTGTAAATGCCTTTTTCAGCAACTTGTTGAAGAGAAGCAGTAGAGCATCAAGGTTCACAAACTCAGCTGAGAAACACCTGACGGCGTCATCCACCATTGTTCTCTGCAGCCCCACCGGTACTGCAGTGGTAATGCATGTGTGGGTGGTGCATGGCCTCCACTGTCTTCCTGATGTGGATTATCTACACCTTTATGATGTCTGTCTGTTGTAAAAGAACATGATTGTTCTGTAGTGAATCCTCTTAAAGTATAACTTGCTTAAATTTCTTTATTTTAGTTCATTCAGAAAAAAAACTGTCTCTCCATCTCTTTCTCGCACATTTCCCATTTTGTTACAATCCATTTTTATGTGTTTTGTGAAAGTGGGAACACCATGATGAAAAAAAATACAAAAAGAGAGCATTCATAAAACAATGAAACATATTTCTCCTGATGGTCGAATGCAAGTCCGAATCAGAAAGGACTATTACAATTTGTGGAAAATGACTAATCAACCAAACAAACAAACAAAAACAATCAATATGAAACCAATATATTTCTATCAATTTTTCATCATTTTTATGTGTTCATTTAAATGAGTTTTTTTTTTAATTTTCCGTCTGCAACACATTTCAAGAAAAGTTCCTAAAGGCAGACTTTAGCTTAGTGAGGAGGCAAAACATTATAAAATAACAATACTGACATCATCTCAAACAGGGGATGTCAACAGGTGATCAAGGCTAACCCTCCGAGGAGCTGAAACCTGAAATATGTCATCAAATGTCTGAGAAAGGCATGTTAATGTTTAAAAACATTATTTCTCATGTATGTGACATTTTTTTCTTCTAAGGTGCATGTCGTCATTAAAGGTGAAGGGATGCAAGCTTAAGATGTACACTTATAATGTTCAGCAGCACAACATAAAGAAACTTCGTTTATCAGCAGCTGAGGTCCACGTGACTCAGGGATTACTTTGGAAAAAAAAGTCAAGCATCACTATACAGCGCTAAACTCACAAAACCCACTTACTGTTTTACTACTGAAAAAGAAACGATACACCTGAAACCCTCGGTGAAACATTTGTATCTTCAGCGGCAGATCAGCTTCGAAGCATTGTGAAAAGTAATAACAGTTTGAGAGATGTGGAATCTTAACTTTTATTTATTTTTAAGAAATGTGTTGTAGGCACTGAAATAGAAATATATACCAGTAAAATGAAGTAGAAAAGTTAAAAAAAAAAAACAAGAAAGAGCAATGTCTTGAGTTCATACTCTCCGCAAGGAAAAAAAAAAAGAGTAAACATTAGAATCACAGCATTTTTCTGGTTTGAGGTTGTGCTTTGCAGTCCAATTCAATCTGATGTTTAGCTGAATTACTATGAATGACGGTAAAAAAAAAATAAAAGTTAAACGTTTTTATGCTGATTTTGCTGTACGGCTCTGTAAAATTACAAGAGAAGCTGTCTAATTTTACAACCTTAATGATATTTTAATTTTTTCTTTTCAGGTTCCTGAAACATTTAGTTAAAAATAATTATTTACCTTGAACTTTGGGTGATTCTTTTTTTCTTTTACTAGAAACATGCCAAAGCAAATAGTATTTTTTTAAATAAGAAATTCATAAAGTCATTCATAAAATTTAACATTTCCTGCTTACATGAACTGGAATACTGGCAGTGTTCAAAGTATCAGTTATAAATCCAAAAAAAGGTGTGATGCTTACTGTGATAAGTACATTCACACCCCTGGATATATTTACTATCGTCTGTTACCATTAAATACTGAGCTGGTGACTTCAGGACAGATTATATAGAAAACTGTAAAACTGAGATATATTATACATGAATAGAGGCAATAAACTCCAAAAAGTTCAGTTTGTTGGTGTAAGAGTTAAACATTTTCTAACACCGGTTTGACCATCCAGAAACCCTTGGATCCGTAGATGCAAAGTAAGCAGTGCAAAAGGATGTCCTTCACAACACTCTGACCTGTCTGTTTTAAACACAACAGATCAGATAAAATAATCCAGCAGGATTTGTCTGTCACCCACAAATGCCAAGATTTCATCAAATCTTGACAAACATAGTGGAGTGATAAAACTCCCACGCTCTTTCTCTCTCCGTCACTGTCAGATCACCAGCAGGGAAGTCTTTTCCTAACAGACACGGGAGCGAGATGTCCCTCGCTGGTTTGTCCGGCTTTATTAGCAGAGATTTAAAGCAGCAGAGGTAAATGTCACTGCAGCCAGCGGTAGAGGATTTATTCTCAGATGTTTCATCGGAGAACTTTGTGGGAAGGTTTCAGGAGTGACTGTAGGTTCTCGATATGCATCGTGCATCACAGAATACCCTGAAATCAACTCGAAACTGTCCGTAATCGCAGACAGGAATCTTTAGTTTGATGTTCAGACTCGGTGTCGCCGTGGAAAGATCAGCTCCCGCCAGCTGAGTTTAAGGGCTTTGGACAAGTAGAAAATACAACACATTGTTATGTGTTTTCTCTTCCCCTGACAAAATAGCTTCCTAGAAATAATCTTATTCACAGTTCAAGAAATCCAATCCTCAAAATTCAGGCTTATTGTTTTGCCCTTTGATGTGCAGCTGCTCCGCTAGAATCATGATATGAATTACCACATCAAAATAAATTTGCATAGGTCAATCTGTAATTAAACTGCATAGAATGATTAATTCTAGCATGCACAACACTAACAGCTGATGATATCTGATATCAAAGCTGTATTTATTCCAAAATAAATAGCATAATTAAGCATTTGTGGGACTATTAATGCTCAAGCTCTGAATCATTGTATGTTGAAATGCTTTTGTCACTCCATATCCTCTTCACTCTGCTCATAACATCTACATTTGTGCACTCCCTAGTCTCATTACTGCACAATTAAGCAGTAATTAGAATTTGTTGGGGGTGAATTAGCTGACATGTTGAACAGACGTGATATGATGGGAGTATGAAGGCGTGTTAAAGGGAGGAGGAGGGAGGAAAGGAGGAGGACAGGAGATGGACCAGAGGAAGGAAAAACAGAGTTGATGAGAGATTTTTACTCTGACAGTGCAAAGTGTGACTGACAGGAAAAAAAAAAAGGAAATAGCCTGAGGGTTGAGCCAGGGCAGAATGAAAGCAAAAGGGAGGCAGAGTAAATGTCAGGGTGATGGAGCGAGGTCATATGACCTTCTGAAGTATGGTCATATAGTCAGGGTATCTGGACAGCAAGAACAGAAGGTCACAGTTATCTGGTTCACATTTGTCTACGTTAATCTAAAAACCCAAATCCATCAGTTCATGGAGATTTAAAAACAAAAGAAATGCAGGAGGAAAACACCTCAAACTTAAGCCTCAGTCACACAGACCCACACCAACAGCTCTTGACATGCAAACGATGGTCCAAGATTTTCTACGAACGTCCCATGAAAAGCAAAAAAGCCATGTCAGAAGGCCAATGGACGAATACCTAAAAGAACAACGCACTATGTTCGTGTAAGTATGGCACAAGAACACATTAAGTTTTTCTTGAGGGTCCCTTACAGCGTTCCCATGAACGGCTTTCGAATCGAGGTATGTAAGGCAGAGGTACGCATCTCCGTCCATCCGGAAGCACTTCATAAGGCAGAAGTCCATTATACAAAAGCAGCGGCTACAACCGCTAGATCTTCTTCTTCTTCTACTTTTTCCTGCAGCTTTAGAAGTTGCAGCTGCAGTCTTCTCACCATGATTGCCATCTAGAAAATTACAAACATTTCCACGAATAATCCAACTTATGAAACAATCAAGACAGAGATGTTGGACAGATTGAACTTATATACCCCGACAAAATGTGCCGAAAGGCGTGGGATCTTCTAAGCAACGAGTTGAGACTGCCGTGAGTTGAACACAGCCACCTTCCAACAACAGTTTTCATGAGATGGCCACAAGTATACCATCAGTAGGTTCTCAGGAACCCTTACAGAGACCATATAAACTCTATGGCCAGCCTCCGGCAGATTTCACCTCATTTTCTCAAACATGCTCTTGTGAACTGAACAGCAGCCGTACCGAGTTCCTAAAAAGGCTGAAGGAAACTATCCCCACCCTTCACAAATGTCTGTGAACTCCAGATTTCGTAGGAACTGGGAGATTCGCCACCGTCATGACCGAGGTGTTACCTTCTTTCTAGCGAGCACCCCCGATCTGTTGGTAGAAGAAGCAAAACTCCTTCAAGCCACTTTCAAGCACACAAAGTACTCATTCAGCCTTCCAAACAAAAAGGAAAACATTCAGCGTTTAAATTGTTAAAGACGTTTTCCACCCAAACAACACTGAAGTGCAGAACCAACCAGCTGAGTGAAAACGCCAACAAATGGGAATGTGAAGTGCCTCAAAAAGGTGGAACCAGTTAAAAACACTGATCTGCTCCACTCAATTAAATTATATAAACCTGGAATGGAAAACTATGATTTAAAAAAAAAAAAACTTGCAGAGGCAGCAGTGGAAAACAAAAAAAACTCCCACCCAGATCTAAATTCAGTCTTAGCTTTGTTGTTTCCCCAATTCCAGAGTGAAGTTCAACTCAGTTGCTAAGTCTCAGTGATAAATCAAAATCATGGTCCTCTCAGATCGTTTTTGAGAAAATACGTGTTCTGATTGGATCGTATCTGAAGTGACACGGATTTGTGACTCACTTGCTGATTCTGTCGGCTGTGAAGGTTCTACCCGAGTGTCAATCATCCAAATATGTCAAGAGGTTCCCTAAATCTAAACGCCCACACCTTAGCAGCCGCTATGTACAACTGCACAACTGTCAAAAAAAAACAAATGAGTTACATCTACATTTAAAAGAAATTAATACATTTACTGACATATCACAGAAAATAAAAATTACAGTTTAATAGCTGGAAAATCTCAATAAATGTGCCAAAACATCCAATCCAGAAAACTCATCCAGGCATCCCTCTTCAAAAAAAAACTTCTTTAATAATCGTGGCAGAGTGGATGATGAGACATTATGAAATGGATTTCTAGTCTTTAGACTTTTATTGCATGAACCCAAATAGATGCACATGAAAGTGTTTTGTTGTCTTTAACAGAAAAAAATAAATAATCTGTGCTGTGCAGCATCTTCTGCTGGTGCATTGGCTTATTAACATGTATTAATTATTAATATACTATTTTTAACTTTATACTGCTATCTTACATCAGATACATTTTACGTTGATAATATATTAATTAAAATATACAAATTCAAATTAGTTGGCAATATATATTTTTGGACCCTTTTAAGGCAGTAAATAAAACACTTGAAATGTTAAAAAGTAAACTCTAGAGGATTTTTGTAGAATATTAAAAAACCTCTGTTAACTTTGTAACTTTTTTTGTAATAACCATAAAATGTAGTTCTACTAAAGTTACCACATATGGTAATATGGTAATGGTAATGAACTAATACCAAAAAATGCTTTTTTGTTATGAACAACAACAAACAATAAATAATAAAATCCATGTCTTCTCTCTTGGCATGTTAGAAGATACGTTTGTGCAGATATGAACGCCTGACTTGGGCCAAATTTAGCCAGAGTTTGGCCCTGGTGGTCCCATCTCAGGAAAAACTCATAAAAATCAAACAAAATTCCTGCATTTTCAGCACCAGAGAAGAACAGTTAAGCTAATGATCTGATGAAATCTAAATACTTATCAGTTGCACAGTCAGCAGGTGATCAGGACAGGAAATGATAAGTAGAAATATTATTTATACTTATTTCCTTGATAACAATAAAAAAAACCTGAACACTAGAATTTTATCTCCCAAAAATGATGACCTTGATGCCCTTACTACCTAAAATGACATGACAGTTTCTTGTTATGATTGACATTTGGTGTGCAGGGCAGCAACCAGAAACCTCTCCATCAAGTGCATGTGGGTCATATATACGTTAAAAGTGTGCAGATTTGATATTTTCACTGATATACTGGCTGTGTGATTGTGTTCACCACCTCAAACTTATCTCACAGATGAGTTTACTTCTGATATAAATTTTCCTGATAGATTTACCTGCAACATTTTTTTTAGCCTAGAGTAGTTGTGGAAGGTTCACTTAGACTTAAGTCTAACTGAAAAAGTACATATATATAATTAAAAAAATTAAATAGAAAGAAACTCTAAATTCATCTTGAGTTGAGCACTACTTTAAGCCACAAGTCTGAAGTTACAAAGTGTTAGACACAGGGGCTGATTCTGTGCATTATTCATCTAATATTGCATTGTATTGTAAATATTTTAGGAAACTTCCTTCACAAAACATGTTTTCAGGAGTTCTCATGTCTTATTCAGCGCGGTCATGTTTCCTGCCGTGAGAACTGCAGAGATGAAGTGAAAGGCTGTGTAATGTCTTACTTGCAGGCTGTTTTGTGTGTGAAAATTTAAATAAAATGCAAAACAAAAAAAGACAGGAAAAGAAAAGAAAATGGTTCTCTTATTCCAGCTTGTGCACTCGGAGAAGTAGCACAAGGGCTTCTTGAACTGAAAGACTCATGGATCATAAATTGAATTTCACAAATTATATTTACGCCAGCACTTATAAGTGACACTATTGTTATAATTTATTATTTGATATTCTATCAACTGAGACACGGACACATTCACACATACCAAAAAAATAGAATATTTTTACAAAAATGAGACTAAATTACAGTTTAAAGGTTATCATGAAGGAGAACTGAGGGCCCTACATGCTGCAGGTGATGGAGACAAAAGTGGCAAGCAAAAATCCTTTTAATTATAAGCCAAAAAACCTGCACAAAGCAGGAAATCCATTAAAACCAAACATCCAAAAGACTGAAGGACAATAATGAACAGAGAGAGAAGGAGGACAGAGAGCAAAACAAACTTAGACTCAGAAACACTCACGAGACCTGGAGACACACTTGTAGACGCTTACCAAAGAGGGAAACAGGAACTCACACACCAAGGAAAGCTCTTTCAAAACAAAAAAGGAAATAAAGCTAATAATAGACCAAACAGGCATCAAAGCAACACGAAACCAAAGAAAAAATTTATAGAGAAGTAATGTTGAACCGATCTGAAACCAAATCCATCCTGTAATGTCTATTTTATTTCTTCCCTCATTCACCTTTATTTATTTCTGTCTGCTTCAGTTCATTCCTTCAAATCTATCGATGGTCTTCTGTCTTTATCTGCTTCCACTTACTTCTGTCTCACCCTACTCTTTATTTTTCTTTTTCATTACCCCTTAATGATCAGCATCTATCTTTATCTGCTCGTACGTGACGTTTCGGCTCATTTCTGAGCTTTTGAACTCCAGCATGAGCGAGCCTTCCCCTCCCAAGCTTTCCCGTTTAGCCATCTTTTTTTGGAATTAAACTTTGATGCCGATTTGTTAGACTAAATACAGATTGGTGAATTATTGATGTTGGCAGTTTAAAAACACAGAATCAAGCACGTACACAACCACGCTGCTGAAAACACCCATGCACAGATCAATAATAAATCACACGGCAGCAAGAGGGAGGAAGAAGTGTTGAGCGAGGCATTTGAGGTGCACTGAGGTGGTAAATATAAAGTACGGGCAAGCATGCTCTCAGGTAGACAGAAATATATTTATTTTATTTGCAGTTTTATTTCCAAGGCCAACAATGAACTCATCACGGAGGCCTTGGTTGGAGAAAAGAGGACAAACAGCTAGCATGTGTGGAACGTGGCCTTCTGCTAGTCAAAATGGTTTATAGGTGAGCAAAACTTCAGCTGTTTCTCTGTATTGTGCCTGTACCTGCGTGTTTTAGTTTGTTTTTTTTTAACAATACAATAACACACTCAGCTGCACCTTTGTCTGCCCCTCGTATCCACCGTTCTCTGCTCAACATCATTCAATTATCGGCACAATCGTGTTTCCAGCCATGACTCACTCTAAGAGGCTGCTCATGAAAGAAAAACGAGGGGGGAAACACAGCAGTGGTGACTGCCTAGTTTCGTGAGTTGTCGAAGTGTGGGAGAAGTGTGTACTGTACACGGAGGCAGCTGCATCCCCGGCACTTGAAGCCCCCTTTGATACTTTTGATGGAGGATTTCTCGCTGTCGTGATTCAAGACTGCACTTGGGAACTAGACCAATGGCAGATTGGTGTATCACGATTCTGGACAGTCCTCTAAAAGGCAGCCACACTAAAAGGGGCTTTCATGCCTCTTTGATGATTTATCATGTCATTTAAAAGCTCTCTGGCAACTTTAACCAAGTGGCTATGCTTCCGTCTGTCACCCTCTCTCCTCACTTCAACTTCCCGTCTCTTTGACTATCTATGAATCCTTGAGCTCTGCCTCTCTGAGCTAGGTCACCTTGAACGTCTGCTTTTCCCCTCTCACATCCTTTTGCTGACATTTATTGGTGCTTTTTTCCCCCACTTTTTGCTGCTGATGCAGTGAGAATGATACGAGCAGCGTGCGATCAGTTCAACAGGTCAAACTGACCACATATCACTCTCACGCACATCTGGATGGATTAAGAGAAGGTTAGCCTCAGGATTCAAAGGTGACTTTAACACCACTCTGCAATGGATCAATCCAAACTGAGTCAGTTCAGAGCATCAGCAGCATCGTCCTTTCAGAAGTTAGTGGGACATCCAGGGAAGCACATTATATATGAGCACTTCGACCTGTAGTGCTGTAACTAACGGCTACAACATGCTCTTTTTTATGTTTTTGTTTTTAAACCTGCCTGTGATTATTTCTGTGTGACTGTGTGGTGACTGCACTGACCGTTTGCTTTATGTCCGGGATGCCGATGCGAAACACCATCATGGCAATGTGGGCATCTTCAGATGGCGCTGAGTTGGTGGTGCGCTCCTTCAGCCTCCTCTGCTGCTGCTGCTGCTGTATCTGATTGGCTGGTTGTTGGTGAGTGGGCCCAGGGTTGGATGAGTAGGGGTTTGCGGTGTGTCCAGGGTTGCCTGGCCGTACCTGTCGGTCCCCTGAGGGTCGTCCGGACATTTTTCCCGACTGCCTGTGTCCCTCGCCCCTGCCCATCCGAGACAGACCTCCTCGCCTGACCTCCTCCACCTCCTCATCATCTTCCTCCCCCTCCAGTTCACCATTCTCCTCCTCCCCGTCCTCATCGCGCTCATCTTCATCCATTTCTTCCTCCTCCTCTTCATCCTCCTCTTCCTCGTCCTCTGCCCCAGGATAGAGATGTCTACTGTTTCCCAGCATCCTTTGTTGCTCCTCGTCACTGGACAGGGGGCTAAATGGCATCGTCATGGCATCAGAGAGGGCAGGAGCAGTGGCAACACCATCATTCTCAGAGAGACACTGCACGAGGAAAAACAGAGAAGACATAATGAACACAAAGAAAGACTGCAGAAGAAGTTCATAAGATGCCTATATAGCATCGTTGTCATAAGCTCTGGTCTCTATGGGAACAGTCTTCTTCACTCGCAGACATGCAGCACTAATAACCTCACCACATGATGACATTCTATTCACACCTCGTATAAAACGAGCCGACTTGTGCTGCTAATTTTCACCTTCTAGACTCTCGCCAGACATGCAGATTCCCTGCTGCTGAGATCCGAACTTGAGATCCGCCGTTTTCTGATGTCTGTATGACATTAGATGATTTTACTCAACACAGAGAATAAATGAGAAAAGCATCAGACAGTTGGTACAGGAGATCCGAGAAATCTCAAATTTGTTTGGCGAGGAAAATTAATCATTTTGATTGTGGACACGCCAGATTTTCTTTTAATTGTTTCTTTATCCAAACATATAACCGGATGTTAAATCTTTTAATGTTTAAAAAGCTACAAAGATCAGCTCATGTCAAAAATAAATATTTTTTTTCCCGTGTATCGATGCTTTGAAATGGGGCAAATTCTCCAACATCATCCACTAAAACTTAATCTGAGAGTTTGCCTCTCTTATAAAAGACAAAAGCACTAAAGCTTGAAAAAAAAAAAGAGAAAAAAAAGTGAAATGTTGCTTTCGCTATCACCTCTGAGTTATCCCAGCCCACTTCAGAGTGCCAGTGAGTAGAATTACAAATCTATCCCTGAAGGCCTGTGTGTGTGCTGTTTCAGGATTTTCAGCACCACTACATCTGGACAGCTCTGCACCGAACAAGACGGCTGAATAACAAACAACGCAAGGGAAGATGCCCCAGTGCACACACGAGGATTAACCAATCAGCGATGAGAGATGGAAGAAGGATCCGCAGAAAAACCAAGGAAACATATAATTACACAACTCTATTCAATTTGCTTTAATTACAAGTCACTTTGTAGACTCTGATTTCACATACAGATGTGAAAACCTCTCTCAGGTGAAGACAAATCTGTACAAAGAAGATTGCAAATGACGGTTTTGATAGAAATATTTAACCACAGAAGAACAAAGTACCAAATACTCAGAGTTTTAAAGGCTATATGTGTGCATTTGTGCATCATAAATCAAAAGAAAGACACAGGGGATGAATTATAGCTATGCTGTGATGTGAAAAATGTGGAAAAATGTTCTAGACAGGTAATGTCAAGGTTTTCCTCGTGGGACTGAGAGTTCAAAGTCGCAGCTGTCCACCGTGGCTAGAAATTTAATGAAAACATCAAAACTTCAGCGGGATAAGAAAATGAGACAGAGACTGAATGATAGGACCAGGAATATCAATAGATATGTATCTGAAAATGTTTCTATCAAGTCTTGATATTTTATTCATCATGAAAGACAAAAAAAATATCAAAAGGAGATTATTGTAGCTTCTTATAATACAACTTTGTCCAGAAAGTTGGTGTCTTATTTACCTTGAACTGTTCAATTTAGAAATCTAATAACTGAAACTCGTAGAGCTTCAGTGGGTGATCATTTCAATTGATTGTTTATAATAATTTGTACATTCTGTTAGTATTTGTTAGTGTTTTGAGATTAAACACCTTCCCATCAGTTGAAGCTAGAATACTGTAAAAAAAACAAAAAAAAACACGAATAACATGTCAGTATGACAAATATGATTCATCACACTTTCTGTCAATCAACCAGTCTTCTCGCTTGTTTCCGTAGTAATTATGTGCACTTGTCTCATGCATATTCAGTGCCCATCATCAGTAAAGACAAGCAGAGAGCAGTAGAGCTGTTATAAGCTGTTAGTGGTAATGACAGTAAGTTGAATGTACATGAATCAAAAAGTGCACCAAAAAACAGAGTGGGTTAAAACATGTCGACTGTATTAGAGGTAGCTAGTTAAGTTCATGTTGATGTGGCATTTCCTTAATGGTGTCAGGTGAGTTAACAGAACTGAAGAGCGATGCTATATTTCTGTTGGAGGTAAATTTCACATTTTTTTATATAGTATAGGTGGTTTAATATCTTGTCATGGGACAAAACATGAGGAAAAACCCTTGTGTTTCCCTGGCTTAAATTATTTGTCGTTGCTAACATTGTATGGTGCCAGTTGTGTCCAATAAATTGAGATATGGGTGGTTACAAGAAAGAGGCTGAGCAAAAATAGAAAAATAAAAAACAGTCTTACTATGGTGTTTTACCTGACTTGACAAGGGGAAAAAACAAGAAAAAACACTATGTTCAGTCTGTGGAGCTCATGAGGGATATAGATGAGCTGGAAAATGGAGGATTAAATGTAACTGTCCATAAGTTCTTCACTGACCCCACGTGATTTACTGGTCGTGGTTATGCTCAGTTATGTGGGTGATGAAGGGGTCTGGACCCAGAATGGGTGTGTTATCTGGATCCCAATTAGCTCAACTACATAAGCAAACCCATATTACACAGAGCCAATATAGACACTATGGACTATAAAAAATAACAGTGGATGACGCATTAGATCATGTGACCTACTGGTTTCTGAAGAGCGGTTTTGAAGCCTCTTTTTTCCTCTTACAGGGGGTAGCCATTTTGCTCTAGAAGGGGAACACGTCCACCGTATGTCAATCAAAGTTAGCATGGTAGTATGACGATTACAAACGAGAAAGTGATAACGGCTATCCGTTGGCTGAGCCAACTGTCAATCACTCATATTAAAAATAAATATATTGCTTTAATAAATTCTCAGAGTTGTCATGTGTCTGGAACCAAACGATTGAGACCAAAATCTTTTCTCGAACCAGGCTGTAAATATGTTTATTTCTGCTCTAAAGTTGGACATTTTAACACGGGAGTCAATGGAGATTGACTCGCGTTTGCAGCCAGCCTCTAGTGGCCAGTCGAGGAACTGCAACAAATCTTATTTCCACATGAGACTCAACCCAGAAGTTAGATGGTGACACTTGATCAAAATCAATGGTCAATCCCATATGAGACCCTAAGATGGGCCACACATCCAAATCCTTACTGGTTGCATCCATAAAATAAACCTAAACACTCAGAGACCCTCGATGAAAACTACTTATTATTTCAACCACTTTCCAACTTCACAAATTTTGGTAAGATTTGCTATTTTATAGTTTAACCTTGCAGAAAAACACATCACATATCTCCAATAAAAAAAAGAAAAAGAAAAATAATGATTTACATCTGATAAGGCAAGAGCATAGGTGGGCATATGTGTATTTGAAATAAATCAAATGACGAAAATCAAAGCACCTGTGAAGGCAGAGTAAGTGCCTGAGTAAATGTAAACATGGTACAGGGTTAACTTGACTTTCGATAAAAAGCTGCACAGGCCATTACATTTTTAAATCTTTCGAAAAGGTTAAAAAGACTCCCTCAAGTGCAGATTAAAATTCATGGGGCCTCTTGTTTCAAGATTTTTCTCTGTAGTATCACTGAGAAATGAAGGAAAACCAGTGAAATCAAAGCAGGCGAGAGAGACTAAGCAGAAAGAGAGAGAGCGACAGAAGATAAGAGGGGAGGAAGAAACCAAACTGTTTTGAGGCTTTAAATGAATGAAAGAGACAAGATCAGGCAAAGGAAGAAGGAGAAACAGGGGAGATTGCAGGTTTCTGCAGAATTGTCAAAAATCTGACCAATCAGGGAACAGTGCCTTCTCAAGGTAGGTTAAAAAATAAAAAAAGTGAACAATCCATACTGTAGCATAGTGCTGAGTAATCAAAGACGGGGGAGGCAGCAAAGGTGTGAAAGACAGACAGCGGGCAGGTAGAAGAAAGTGAAACAAAAACAAAACAAAGCAAAATGTAAATTATGCAACCAGCCTGGAAAATTACCATAACTGTTGTCCAGAATTTGTACAAGTGCACTGGCTGCAGCTACAGACATACAGGATGTTTGGTCCAGATGCAGTGTACTCACTGTCAAGCCTTTCACGCCTGACTTATGAAATAACACCCAAGCAGAGGTCTCAAAGTTCACATATCTAATATGATACAACTGACATTACAGGGTTAAGCAGTTAACAGAGTATTGTAAGCTGTTTTTTGTTTTTTTGTTTTGTTTTAATCTTGGAAACATGACAAATTTGCGCAATTTCATGCAGAGTTTCAAAGAAATCAGGATCTCAAAACCATCTCTGAGAACCGGACTGAGCCAAATGTCATGACATTGTACCCAAATATTCCTGAAAAGTCTTGCAGAATATTTAAAGAATATTTGGAGAACCCCCGAAGTCTGACGGCTTCATGTTCTGCTAATAACCAGATCTTTGTGTTAAAAAAAAAAAAAGTTTAACCTTGTTTAACATCTGACAAGATATTTGAGCTCAAAGCGCTAAGCCAATCATCCTGTCAAGATGATGGAGGGAAAGAGGAGAGAGGAGAGAGAGAGTGCTGCAGAGGACGAAAAAAAAACTATATCAAATATATGGCGTATATGGAGGGGAAAGACTCCACAAGAGAGCACAGAACGGAGCAGTAAAGCTGTGATGAAACATGAGAACGAGGGAGCAGAAACGTTGAAGACAGAAGTCAAACGAGGGCTCACGGAGCTGCTTGTTTGGGAGCAGACAGCATGAAGGTGGAGCTGAACCATGAAACGTCTGTCAAATTACTCGGGTAAAGCTGCCAAAAGCTCGAGTCAATACTACCATCCACCGTGATTAGATCTGCCCTTTTCTCCCGTTTTGAAGTCAAATAATTGAATGGAGTCAAATAATTTCACTCGTGTTGGAAATGGTACTGCAGCAGTTTTTACAGTTCGGACTCCAAAATCCACTAATATGCAATAAAGAAATAGATTTTGCAGTAAAGACCTCCTTCAAGCTGGCAGCTTTTTCACGGACTGGTACCTTGACGATGACTATCCACCTACACCACGCAGCGTTCATCAGCCTTCTCAGATAAAAGTGCCAGGGTGGATGGTGTGACAGACCTATTTTGTCATGCATTGTTGGTTATTTAATTCGTATTTTCGTGGCAGATATTAAGACTGTGATCCCAAAGGATGTAGTGGAGAAAACGAGGGTGAACGTGAGGAAACTAAACTTTTGAGAGAATCTCTTATCTTCGATTAAGCTGGAACAGGTCAGGACAGACTGATAATTATGTGAGAGTAAGTGATAATCAGTTCCAGGGAGAAAAGCCATGACTCACACATAAAAGAGCCACATAATGAATATTCTGTGTGTGAGAGCTTCTGTGTGTATCTGGGAGATGATGAAGAGGGGTGAAGAAGCGATTAGATGCTGCCTAATGCCAGAAAGCGATACTCATCTCCCCATCTTTGTTTCCTGGCTGTAGAAAATCTTTATCTCTTGCCTCTCTCTCCTTGGAGAGCTGTATGAGTTTCAGGTCAGATGGTTAACCCTTTCAGTCCACTTGCAGGCCTGAAACTACATTAACCCTGCAAACCCTCACTCCACTCAGCGACGGGAGAGGTTATCTCCACAAGTGGACTCACTTCTCCCATGTAGGTCAGCTGAAGGAAATTAAAAGCGATGCACAAAGGAAGGAATATATGATGGTTTCTTTTTTTCTTTCCACACAACGCAAAGAGACTCGTGTAATATTCTTCTTCTTTGATATTTTATGAGAAATGTGAGGATTGACTGTGTGTAGCCGGTTTTCCCTCCGACTGATTTATCTTCTTAAGCCAAAACTAATTCAAGTTTCCCGACAAATCCAACTGTTTCATCAAATGTACGAGTTTAAAACAAGCCTTCCATCCTTTCTCACTCACATATGAGGATGTAAAAATATATATTTCTATTCTTTGTACCGTATCATCCACCTGACCCTTTCTCAGATTTTTTTTTTTCTCTTTTAAACCACAACTAGTGCTTTTAGCAGCCAAGGCTGATTTCATTCATGTTGCTGCTGCGAGTGGTGGCCTCAGTAAGGCATTTGCGGTGCTGATTGTGGGTATTTCCTGAGAACCCTCTGACAAATGATCGATAACATTCTTTACAATCAAGGGCGAAGGACAGTCTGGTATAAAGAAGACTCCATCTGGCAATAATGTCACCAAGTTCAAAGAAGTATTAGTCTTAGTACTTTTTTCTTTTTTTCTCCTCACTGTCGGCTGTCAACCTTCAGATCAAAACCACAATCAATAGTTTTTTAAGCAAAAAAAAAAAAAAAAAGAGTTGCAGTAATGATGATTTGATAGACATTTTTACTGTTTACCATTCACCTAGTTTAAAAAAAAAATCCATCTCTCCCATGTCACAGCTGATGTCACTCAGTTATCTGATTCTAACACTTTAGAAAATGGTTAAAGCCATATTTTGGGCTTTTATTTTTTTCTATTTTATTATATTGTTCCGCCTGAATTAATATCAATAATAACTACTTCTTAAACTAGAAGTACGACTTATATTCAGCTCCTCTGTGCCTCCGTCTCACTCCATCATGGCGATTAGCTCTCAGACAGCAGACTTGTTTGTTGTGCCCAAACTTTTCTGGACCAGAGTGGGAGGCAAAGATTTTAGTTTCCTGGCGACGCTCCCGTGGCAACAGCTGCTGGTTTGAATGGCACACAAAGACCAATGTGGCTTTTAAGACATGCATCTAATTATATATAATTTACTGATTTCTTTTTTTTTTTTCATTATACAATATAACTCAATATGTTTTGTTTTGTTTAAAAAGCAGCTTATTGCCAAGAAGAAAGAATAACCAACTCATCCCTTTATGTGCTATAAGATCTTTATAAACATGGGCTGAAAAACATTTTTCACATTTGAACTCATTAAACAAAAACACAAGCGATCACATACGGACACTAGTTCACAGCCCCTTCGATGCCTTTAATCATCATTCAAAAGTAATGAGATTTACCACAAATGTTGCTGCATGAAGTGCTCTGCTGGTGACGCTGCTGGGGAACTTGTCACCATGGAAACGCAGAAAATGGAGAGTAAATCGTTGCAGAGGGGAGAAGTGTGCCGTTAAAGGTGCATTTTATGATCATGTGGTACGCCTAAAAGCAACATTAATGCTAAACTATGGAGCACCGGGCAGTATCTTCATATAACATAATGAAGTCTCAAAAAAAAAGATTCATTTTCTTATCCACGTCTGGGCAAGAAACTGAATAAACGTAACTCCTGAAAGCCAAACGGTTTCTTTAAACGCAGTCTTCAAATTTGTAAATGTGGCTCAATCAATAAGAGCTGAATGGAAGCAGGTTTGACACACAACTTGAGTTCATGGCTTACAGGAAACAGAAAACTATTTGTTTTTCTGCTGGCTCTGCTGTGAGCGTTAGTCCCTGCCTTGGCACATTTGCAAAAGATTAATTTGTACTCTTGCAAAGATCTGACAGCTTTCACATTTATCTGCTCTGTTGGCAGTGTCACTTTCAATAGTGTCTGCTGCTGAGCCTCCGAGACGATGGCGTGTTATGCACACACAGCCTCGTTTGTGGTGTGTTGCGTCCCTGCGTGGAGTATTGTTTTTTATTTGTAGCCTTTGGAAATGCATTGAACGTAATTTAGAGTTAAAATGTAGCATCTTGAATAAAACAGACGCGATGAGAACCCTATCAAAACGATTGGATGAAGTTGTGCCATGCTGATGTTCAACAAATTCAAGTTTTATCCGAACTGTGCTATTATACCCCAGAAAGAGAAGAATCATTAGCATTAGCATGTTCATGTGAGCTAAAATATCGCAGTAAAATTCATCCCAGACATCAGTTGGCCCAATGTGTGTGAATGTGAATGAAACAGGTGGCTGGCAGCTCTGACGGTAACACACTCCTCAAGACGGGGAACAAGCGAGATGATCCACGACATCTGTTTTTTAAAACGAAGCAAAGCTTCCAAGAGGAGGTCTGTGTTTCTGCACAAAACGTGGATTTGAGCTGTGTGTGTGCTGACATTAAGCTTCCAGGTGTTAATTGCGATCCAGCGTTCATTCAAGCTGCACTTGAACTTTACATCGGTGGAATTAGTTGACGTGCTTCAAAAAGGAGTTTTTGGTTTGTTTGTTTTTTTTTAACACTTTTACACGGGAATTATTTTGCACAACAGAAGTGAGAGGTAACTTTTCTGGTGTCCTAACAGAGTCTTGACCTGTTTCCACTCGGCTTCAGTGTGTGTGCATGTGTGTGCATGTGTGTGTGAGAGAGAGAGAGAGATCCCATCAAAAGGCCTAATACCTCACCAGCACAGTGACATTCAACCCTGCTCCCTCCCTGTCTTTTAATCTCTCCCAAACACGCATGTACCCTCCTCTCTCCGTCTCTCCGGTTCACCCTCTCTCTTATGTAGGACATAGTGTGTATATAGATAGATATTTTCAGTGTCTCGGTCCCCAGGAAATTTCTCTGGGAAACTTCCAAAGAACAGATCGCCCCACTTTCCTGCCACTAAACTGGAACGGCCAATTTCCCTCCCTACTTGTTTGACATCTACACACAAAATGCACACTAATGGACCCAAATCATCTGCGCCGGCCCGTTTGTTGATACATGTGCAGCAAGGACTCAGATGCACGCTCACCACCCTGCAGGAGGCTTCTAATGACACGTGTGAAAAAAACTCTGTGTGTAAACTTTGCCCCTGAGCTGCACACACGTGTCCTCCTCCTCCTCCTCCAGCGCCGAAGACCCGGGGGAGCCTGAGTAAAGGAGAATGAAGCCACTCGCTCCACACGTGTTGTGATGTAACTGTCCCTTATGGTATTAAACCAGGGTGAGGGCCAGTGGAGGAACCTGGTTTGAGTTTTAAAGGAAAGAGGGGGAAGAAGGAAGGGAGGGAGGGAGAGAGCGATGGCATCACTGGTGTCTC
>JAOWBL010000023.1:2152282-2170627 GCA_028564865.1 Zenarchopterus dispar
TAAGACTTCTATCTCTTTGGTCCGGCAAGCTACCCATCCTTCGCTCGACGCCCTCCCCTTCTCCTCTCCTCCCCTTCCTCTCTCTCCTTCCCTGCCTTCAGCTTGTTCGGAGTGCCCCCCTTTCTCTATCCTTGTACTGGTTGGTTGTTTTCTCCTCCTCACCCTCCTCCCTTACTTCTCTGTCTCCCTCCATCTCTCCCTCCTTTATCGTTACCCGGAAACAAGGCACACCTCTCCCTCCCTCCCTCCTTCTAGCTGTCTCTCCCTCTCTCCTCCTCTATCTGAGTCTTTGATGTTTTAGAGTTAGACTCTTAGCTGTAAAAAATAAAAAAATCACTTTTCTTTTTTTGTTCTTCTTCTTACAGACCTACAAATCCACCCGATGGTGCAGGGACACACACAGCAAATGCTCACGCATGAAAATACATACAAGATAATCCAGTAATTACCATATAATATCAACAACTACACACATCAATTAGAGCACCGATATCTTCTGGGGGTTTTCCAGAATGCAACAATTATTTCCAAAATCAATTATAAAATGCACTCAACATGTGTGTCCCCACACCCACAGAAATATGAATAAGGACTGAAAGCCACAAGTATAAGGGGATGATGGGAACCACTACTGCAATGCTTATTAACATACATGGAGGAGGATGTAGGGGGGAGCTCTGTGGGTGGAGGAGCTTTCCACTGACGAGCTGAATTGAATAACAAGTAGAAATCAACTCCATTACGCCGACAAGCAGTGAATGAAGCGTGTCAAACTCGCTTTGACGAGGTAACACCTCTTTAGAGATGAGGTGGAGGTGGTGGCGGCGGGGGCTACAGCAGTAGTGCACGTAAAAGCACGGGCGCAGCCATCAGAGAAATAAACAGATGTTTTCCAGCAGCCAGGTGTCCCTGTTGTTGCTGAAGGCGATGGAAGTCTGTGCTGCTCAAAATGTGCTTACGGGAGAAGCTCTTGTGGATATTCCAGTGAGATCTTAGAGTTTAAAGAGAAGGGGGGAAAAAAATGTTCTGCAGAAATCCTCCAACTGGATATCTGTCTGGGTTTCAGATGATGTTGAGCAGTGCTACGCTCAGAAGCCTGAAATGACACATTCCTCTGCTTTTTCGGATTTATTTTACTAGAGTCTCTCCCTTGTCTCCTTTATGGTACATCCTCAAGTATCTGACATTCCTGAGTAATGCCAGGAATTTTCCACGTCTTTTAAATATTGTATAAAATCCTATAATGCCAACTGATGTAATTAAGAGTAAGAGTTTATGTACCCCATACTGCAGTGTTTTTTTTCTCTTTTTTAATCTGATTTGCACCATATTTCCCAGCAAATATAAAGCTCGAAAGGCCCGTAAAGATGGGAACCTGCCCTCCAAAGAGGTTGCACAAGCTTTGATTCATTTGTCTAATTTTAGTGTCTGCTGCTTTATTCCTCGAAGAATCTGGCACCTTCCACCTGACTTTATCAAGTTGCTCCACTAAAGTGAGGCTCAGACCATGGCAGCACGTCTCAGGTGTGGCGAGGAAGTCTGGGCTCCCACTCAAACGTTGTCAGGGAAAGCCACATCACTTTAGTGACTCGGCGTCTCCGCAGCATTTTGCCTCATTAGCATCACATCTCTTTTCGGTCCTGCTGGGAGTTTTAAGGCTGGATGTGAATGAGACGCGTCCCGGCTCAGCAGGATCCGTCCACCTCTTCATTCGCTGAGTGACTCACGCAGAGGTAACTTCAACACGCGGCATTAAACCGCCGCACCATCTGATCCATTTTCTTTTAAATTAGGTTTCACACGCGAGCTTGCATCTGCAGGCATTACTTCTTTGACTATGTCAATATCTGTCCAACGGTGCATTAAGCAGGCCTTCTTCATCAGGCTTAAGTTTTGTGACAGAA
Source organism: Zenarchopterus dispar (assembly GCA_028564865.1). Classification (NCBI taxonomy): domain Eukaryota; kingdom Metazoa; phylum Chordata; class Actinopteri; order Beloniformes; family Zenarchopteridae; genus Zenarchopterus; species Zenarchopterus dispar. The sequence goes on from JAOWBL010000023.1 coordinate 2,154,187, forward strand.
AAAGGGAAAAAAAAAATGTAGTGCTTCATTAAAATCACAGACAAAAATGGCTTTTTTTCTTTTCTTTTTTTTGAACAGGAAGACAGCAGAGTTGCCCCAACAGCAGGCGGTCAGACTTAATAAAGAGAGATAGGCATGATAATGATGAGAGCGGTATGGCATCTCGGGCTGCTGACATTTTTATTCAGCATCCTGCTCTCATAAGTTACACTAATGCACCGACACCTCAGCCGGTAGCCACTCATCTGAAGCCTGTGACACCTGTCACCTGGGAAATAAAGTACGACGTCAGAACACCTCTCAAAAGCCCGGTTCTCTCACCCTAAGGCCTATTTGGGGGGTGAGGGGGGGTTAGAAAGCATTTGTGTTTCCTTGCCACTTCACTGTTGTGGATGATGGTGCTTCCAGGATTTTCACGCTCACTCAGATTCCCACAGCAGCTTAGTACAGTCAGCCATTTTGCAGGACCTCAGCTGCTGTGCAGGACTCGTATCCCATGACAGATTATAACACCCCCCCCCCAGTCCCCGAATACAGAGAACACGGAGTCACGTGCAAACATATGCAATGCTCTTACGATTTAGTGGAGTTGTAACACACGCAAGATGAAGGCTGCAAGAAGTGACATCTCACTGAATAAATAAAAATGTGCAACCCATGACTGATTAAAATGGACTTAAAATATTCTATCGCATCTTGCATCAAGAAATGCTGCAAGGAAGAAAGCCAAAGTGATGAATTTACTTCAACAGGGAGACTTTCAGACACCTACTCTGACCAATGCATTTAACTGCAATTCTTCTTTACATTAACAGGGTAAAACATACTTTCTTTCAGGCTGTGATTGAAATAATGTAAGTTCCTGTATGTGTAGGTTTCCTTTTCCTTGTGCACATGCATGCATAATCTAACAAACATCAGTCAGAGAACATTTCACTTTTTACACATTTATAAGAAATTAGATCGATTGGAAGATAATTGGATTAAATATTTAAATGGAATTAAACTGAAATTATGTCTGAAATTGGTGCTGTACTAATAAACTATAGTGTATTTTCCTGGTTACACATTTTGCTGCCTGTATTCCTCTAAAGTAGAATCTCTGAGATTTTACTTCTTTAAGAATTTGTCCCGTTTTGATCATTTGCCACAATCGAGGTGGAAACAAGGCCTGGGATAAAAGCTGGGATAAAAGCTGGTAAACCCATGCAGAATTAGCCCGCTTGTGTTTTGACAGCTGCGAAACATTTGGATTTAACGTTTTTCTTTTTCCCCCCCCCTTCATTCCTTTGACTCTTATCTCCAAGACGCCCATTCCCTCATTGCAGCATATAATCTCCCTCCACTTTTTTTTTTTTTTTTTTTTTTCCATCCTCATGATGAGAAATGTTATACTTGGCAACAGAAATAGCTGCTTGGCTGGTGGCGAGAGCCAGAAAGAAAAGCAGAAGTGGCAGAAGTGGGTCAGATGCTGTAAGAAGAGCAAATCTGAAAGGAAGAGCGCTGGTTGTAGCACGAAATAACAGGTGGAGAGAGAGAGAGGGAAACAAAAAGAAAGACTGAGCAATGAAGCCGGAGAACGAACAGTTGCCCCAAGCTTTGAAATGAAGCGGATGAATATTTTAGACCAGGAGGGGAGCAAATGCATGAACAACGTAAAAAGACTGTCCAGAGAAAAGAATCGTTTCCGAACACTTGACTGCAACTTCTGATTTAAAGATTATAACAACATCCGTGCTGCGGTGCCCAGATTACATTTAAAACCAAGCAATAAATCAGCAGTGTAACTTAAAGGCATATTCTGCAGTTAAGTCATCCCTACATAAGTCTTTTACCCGACGGTAATGAGTGCAAACTTCTGAATCAATTTTGAGTTAGAGGGGAATATATGTTTGCAGCAAAATGGATTTAACGCTGGTCCGGAGGGCAAGTACCGACGTCAGCATTAACTGCTGCTGTAAACCTGACAAGACTCGAAAATGTCCTTCTGGATATGGTGCTTAGTCAAAGCAGGCCAGTTTGGACCGGGTGAGAGTACAAAATGTCTATATAAATAACTGTCGTCCAGGAATACATATTTTTCCATTTTGCCCCCCATTTTAATGCTGTTATACCAAACGTCAGATGTGCTATCCCACAGAGACCATCAACTCTCCTCCTCCTGCGTCTACTGACATTTAGCAGCTGATTGATACAGAATTAATATGGCTGTTTCCTGAAATCGATGCTTAGTTAAAAAAAAAAAAAAGGTCCTCTTATTGTTCAGTCATAAAGTTTAAATCACTTTAGTTTGTCTGTAGAGACTCCATCCCAGGTATCACTTAAGTGGAATAACATTTTTTAACCGTCTCTGAGGCTTAAGATCGTGATTCATACATTTGCTTCTGGGCTAATTTTAAATCCACGACGCTGCAAACATATAATCTACTCTCCCTCTAGAATATTCCCTGAATGCCTATTTAAGATTAGCAGAAGTCGAACCTTTTTCTCCAGTTCAGAAATGGTCACAGGTTAAAATCCTGTTTTAGATATTTAACATAATTAGAAGTATTGACAATGAAAACAGACAACTTCTGAACATTAAGTAGATGATGGGTGGTAACCATGGCAATGTACTGATCCACTTTCTTTAAGTTCCCATCTGATTTCGCTATGCATCTTCTGATAATCGATAAGTCCGATATCAGTCTTTTTATGTTGCTTGTACCTTGGAAATTGAATATTTCGAACAAAAAAAAGGTGCAAAAACTCCAGAAGAAAATGAGCATCTTTATCATCCAAACCAATAAGTTAAAAATAAAAGAACAGAAAAAAAAAATCAAATATTGCAAAAGTAAAACTTAAAAGATTCAACTTTGTTTATAACTTTCTCAATATCAGTGAATAAGTAAATAAGTGTCCAAAAAACTGAGCTCACTGTACAGTTTCTGGGAGCTAATTGTAGTGAAAGCCCTTAAATAAATGCATTATGTTAAAGAGAACAATATTGATTTTGACTTCGTTTCCTTGTTACAGCTGAAAGAATTGCTGATCAGAAATCAGTTTTGTGGTTGTTTTCTTTAGCATAATAATACATTTTTCTGGATGCAGAAATAATGATTAATGATTCAAAGCTTTTTCCTTCTTTTTTTTTTTTCTTCCATTCAATTTATGTGACTTGAAATTATTGGACAAAATGTTTTGAACAAATAAAATCACAACACCCACTCTGTAATCAAACAAACAATAAAGTAACTAATCCAACTTCTACTGAAAATAAACTTTGAGCTCAGTAAGGAGGTAATATGGTTATTGTATAAAATGAATATTGAATTAATGAATATCAGATAAATGTGCCACACCGGCGCTCAGTCTCGGACAGATCTTAAGTTATTTATATTAACACATCTTGTTATTTTAGTTTCGATCTACAAGAAATAGTTATATAGGTACATAAGCATACTTTTTATCTTAAAGAAAGAACACATTATAAACACTGTTTTAAAACTGCATAATGCATCATAAACAATTTGAAAATTTAGAAGAAACTTGGATTTAAAACAACATACAAGTCAGAGAAAAGTACAAAAGAAAAAGGAATTAAGTGTTTTTAATGATATAGGCTACATTTGTACATTTCTACAGCAGACTTCCAGTACGACTAACAGCCAATTAGAAAAGAAGCTAAGTTTTATCTGCATCAGCTGAAAAACTATTTAAGATGTCAAAAGCTCTGAATTAAATACTCAATGTAAATATTACTTTTGCCCCATTAAATAATAATAATAATAATAAAAAAAACATTTAATAGTTTGAAACAATCATTGTGAAATATAAATTACATCAAAGCACCTTTTCAAGAGTGAGGATATTTAAATAAATAATTGGCCTTTCCATATGAAGACAGTACATGTTCATGGTAGTAATTAATGTAAGGCTGTGAGGTCACATGACGTCGAACGGCTCCGACGTCATTACAAGACCCCCACAATCCACAGAAAATAATTCTGGTTACAATATAAACACCTTTAAATGTGTAGCTCCATCAGAAACAACAATTATAAAAGGAAAAAAAAAAACAAAACTAACTACTGCAGAAAATGCACAATGTTTCCTTCTGTTTGTTCTGTAGGAAAACGAATAAATAACCGAGCGAGAGACGTGAGCGGACTTGTGAAAGGGATTGTCACATTTTCGATGCAACGCGTTAAAAAAAATGTTTTTGTTTTGTTTCCTTAGTCCAACAGTTGGGAGAACTTTCAATATTTTTTTTTTTTTTTTTTTTAAAACAAGTCTTTTTTTATTATCCCTCAAACTGTGAATCACAACTGGCCTGAAAAGTAAAAATTAAAAAAAAAAAAAGAAAAAAAAAAAAAAGAAGTATCTCTCACCTACTGGTCCCTAGGAAGAGCTGTGAAAAACTGCAGTTCGTGAAAAACATATTCACGCAGTTGAGTTGTCCCAGGATGCATCGTTTCTGATCAGTTCATCGTTTCACTGTACACTGTTCATGCACAAGCCTTTTGTTTACACTCCAGTGAGTAATGATCTTAAAGCAAGGGTCACGTGATCGGCCGTGATGACACGCCGCGTTTCGATCCCTCGAGACCTGCCGGCCCAATGCATGCACACGCTTGCACACGGTTACACACAAAGTGAGAAAAGAGCTGTGAGTATTAAAAAAAAAAAAAAAAAGGAACTGGGTAGACGTTATTTCAACAGGTGCTTCAAAAACATCACAAGAATATAAAAAAATCTGCGGCAAAAAGCTGCCTTTTTAAACCCCACCAAAACAAGTACCAGCAAACGATGGTGGCTCCTGTCTCTACTACCATAAATGGTAAAAAAATTCATACATCTATGTTACAGTACAATAAGAGAGATGTAATCATTTGCAGGGCCTGTAGCTTTAAACTCCCTGTCACAAATATATTTAATGCTTTGTGAAATTTATGCAATTGAAATTTGGTTTCCTAAGCAAATTGTAGTGGATATTTTTCTTAAAACAGATAGTAATTAAAACACTCGTATAAGCCTGTTTTACATAAAACCCTGTACAAGTCGCTTGTACTTTAAAAGTCCATCAAAATAACTGTTTAGAAAAGTGTCACTCAGTGGGCTCCATCACTGGTGGACTTTGAATTGCAACGCTTACAAAAACATCTTTGTGGCAGATAACTCTATAATCGCCCTTACACATAAAGATACAAATGCTTCATAAGTTGCAGTAACTCCTGCTGACGCAAATCAGTCAGAATACTGGAGATCCAGGTCAACTGTACCGTCCGTCACCACTAACCTCACTCTCTTGGGTTTGGTGGCACCCATGGAGTGTGATGTTGTTACAGGTCCGTAGTGTGATGTGCCCTGGTTTTCGCCAGGTTGGCACTGTTGCTGCATGTCCTTCCTGCAGTGCTCGTCTTGACCCTTGAGACCTGAAAATCCACCCAGAGAAGCCGGGTTGGACAGCTGGGGCCCGCAGGGCTCAAGAACCAGCCGCCCTTGAGTGCCTGAAGGTTCCATCAGGCAGTGGTAGGTGTAGTTTGTCGAGCCTAAACCTGGATATCCTTCCACGCCATCCCTGAGACCCAGGGTCAGTGAGTGGTCTCCACTGAAGTTCAGCACGTAGGGAGGACCTTGATAGCCATACGAAAAAGAAGCTGAAGAGTTTGAGGACTGATTCTTGTTTGCTGGTGCTGGTGTACCAGGGGGTGTGCTGTGGACCACTTGGGGGCTGTTGTGCTGCGACATGGATGAGAGGGAGGACCCAAAGCTGAAATCAAACGAGTCTTGCTGAGTGTAACACGGCTGGTGTTTTTCAGAGGCTGACATGGTGGACTTATCCAGTTTCAAACTCCTGTCTTGTAGCGGCGGATATACGTCCATCCCTTTGCTGGGGAAGAAAAAGGACCTTGGCAGCGCAGAAAAGTTCTTATAAGTCATGTTGGTTTCATCACTTTCTTGCTTGTCAGACATCATCTTACTTTTACCGAAGGATTGTGAAATGGAGGAACTGGGCTTGTTGAAATGAAGGTTGGACCTGCTGGGATTGTTGGGGGAACCAAAGTGGCCCACATCCTTTCCACAACCATGAACAGAAATGTTGTTTTTCTGATTACCGTCTGCGTTGACGCCACACGTTTGACCCTGCTGAGTCTTCTCAATGCTACCTGATTTTGCACCGAGTGTCCTGGACGAAACGGTCGGGCTGCCAGCAGCCATTGTGTCTTTACAAGGTGCACTGTACAAGTTCTGACTCTGGTTCCCCCCCTGAAACTTGAGAACCCTGTGTATAACTGTAGACGGCTTCTCCTGAAAGTTGAATGGACTGTCTGGGGGGTTGGGGTTCTTCACAGAGAAGATCTGAGGAGAGAGGAATCTGTTCGACGTTTGAGATGACGGTGCTCTAACTGGGTTCGGTTGACTACTTGGGAACGGTTGGGATTTACTTGGAATGGTCATACGATGGAAAGGGCCCTGGGTTTTGAGGTTAGACTGGATTTTTGACTGGCTGGTGGCAGACTTGATGTTGGTCGAGGGTTGGGTTAGCGTAACAGGATTTTGAGACGTAACAGAAGATGGAGCTGCACCAAACAAACGAGGCTTGCTGGTAACAGAAACAGGTTGAGTTTTGAAGTCTTCTTTGGACAGCCTCATTCCATTATTTCTGCTTATAATTCGATCCTTAACCATCAAGTCAGAGTTTCCCACAGGCAAGAAACCAAAACTGGGATTAGGCGGGTTTCTGTCTTTGGAGGCATCCTTGCTTTCACATTCCAGAGGAACAGAGTCACTTTTAGAGGAAATTAGACCCGGAAAAAAGGGCAAATCCTCACCGGTAAAGTTATTCCCTGGACTGGGGGGACCAAGGTATGGCGTCTCAGTGGTCCAGGTATCAGACGGGCTATGAGAGAGGGGGCTGCTGAAAGGGTCAGTGGGTGGATCCAGTGAACACAGGTCTGATGGGGAGGATGGAAGCATGTTCTGAGGCTGGTAATACCCCTCAAAGTTGAGACACTGAAAGTCCAGGATATCATCGCAGCAGTTCGTGAAGCTGGGCTCACCTGAGAGCATGTTGTCAGCAGTTGTGAATGGAGGAGACTGGGATGGCGGCTGGATGGCAGAATGAGAAGCGTTGGAGCCGTCTGTGGGTTTTTCCAAAGTCTGAGATGAACACAAGCCCTCAGAGAGCCTCGAGAGACTGTTGTCAATTTGTTGGAGTGTGTGACTCAGGCACGTTGTGGGTGTTTCCAAAGGCCCACACTTGCGTGTTCTGTCCATTTTGAGCCTCTGTTTCCTCACTCCAATGTTCATCTCCGGCTTTTCAGAGATTCTGTCAGCAGCCGAGCATATAACTTCCGTTTTATTATCGTTGAGAGGTGAAGACAGCGATAGCGGTGACAGAGACAAAGAAAATGGCGGAGGTTCAGTTTTAAGAGCAGAGCTGTTGCTCAGTTTCTGAGAAGATGGGTACTCTTCTTTGAGGGCACTCAAATCATTACAATCACTCTTTTGTTTCCCTAAAATGTGGCCCTTGGTCTCTCTCTTAATACTGGGTTCTGTTTTAAAGTCGGGCTGTTTGAGCTCCTCCTTGTTTTCCACCTCCCAAATATCCTCCGTTTTCCTGCGGATTTTAATTACCGGTAATGAGAGGCCATCCAAGTTTAATTCTGGCTCCGGCTTCTGTTGTGATCCACTTTCAAACAAGCAGCAATTATTTAGAAAACGATCTTCAGTTTTCGTTTCCTGCCGTACCCCTGACCACGTCTCACAGGCGCCGTTCTGACCCTCCATCTTTTCTGAAAGCTGCTGGACCCCGAGCAGAAAATCCTTGCCAAACTTCTCTTTAACGTCCTCTTTTCTTCTGACGGATTCGCCAGCCTCCTTTATGTTTTCAGCGTTTTCGAGAGCTTTGTCCGACTTCACGTCGGGGGACAAAAGTATGGTTTGCTTTTGATTTATCCTCTCACCTCTTCGCTTCAGACGATGCAACCTGCTCCTCGACTTCTTGCTGGCCTGCACGTGAGCCCGGGCTGCCTCCATCTCCATGTTTAAGATCGACACAGAATCCATGATGGCTTTAAAAGGATCGCATGTCACTAAATCACCTCCCTCCTCTGTTTTCAACCCCATGTTTTCATTTTGCATCTCCCACACCTTCCCCCTCCTCCTCTTGAGACGGATCTTAAAATCGATGAGCGGCTTCGTGTCCTCCAAACCGCTTTGTTCTGAGGTGAATGTCTGAACCTGATCTTTCGCCTGAGTTTCACTCCAACTTGGACTCGCAGCGCACTCTCGTCGCGTTTTAGCCGCATTTTCAGCGAGCTTCTCCTCTGCAGATTCCTCGCTCTTTAGTGTTTGAGTATTAATGATGTTATCCTCATCTTGGTCGTCTAACTGACATTTTCGAACTTTCCTCAGTAGATGGCCTCGCTGAGCTTCGTTAGCTCTGGAGCGAAGCACTCTGCTGAAGGTTTGCTTTGCGATCCTTTTGGGGGCCGTTTTCTGGACTTCCGTTCTCACTCTGAGTTTACTCTCTCTTTTAACTCTGATGCTCTCCTCCGAACACGGGGTAAGGTCTTGCCTGGGCAACGCGGGGGAGTTTAAACCAGGAGTTTTTTTTGGGATTTCGTCTAGGGTAGATTTTGGACCTTGTCCAGACTCTATTTCCACAGAACTGCGAAATGTGCGTTTTTTCAGAGGTATGTTAGACTGTGTGTGCAGCTGTGGGTTCGAGTCCGGACGCATGTTAGTTGTAGCTCTTGCTGACATCAGTGACCTGTGAGGTAGTGGGTTGGGGCAGATGGCTGGCGGGTCGTTTTGCATCTGTGACGACTGAAACTGAAAGCTTTTGTCAGTCAGCTCTGTCTTCACTGAAACTGGAACGTCTTTGCCTAAATGTCCCCTGGTACTTGACTTGTCATCTGCTTTTGTTTTCCCTGTGCTGGGTTTCATCTTTCGTCCTCTCAAAAGCCTCCTCTGCATCGAGTGATGGCCCCTGCCTTCGTTTTTTTCACCCTGTTTTACTCCCCCCTCAACACTAGAAACTGTGGTACAAAAACATTTTCCTACTAAATCTCCCTGCAGTGCCTTATCTATTAAAGATTTATCTCTTCTTAAAATATCAGATAGCAGAACCTTGGCGTTTTTTATTACAAAATCTTCTTGTTTGCTTGCTGCCTGTTTGTTCAAATTGCTTTGCATTTGTCCTAATGCTTTAAAGTCTTCTTCTTGCTTGACTGTATTTCCAGCCCACCTGATGCTATTCTGCCCAACGTTTTCCTCACTGGACATCACGTCATTTTTCGCCTCTTTCACTTCCTCGAGTCTTTTACCTTTAATTTCTACACTCGTCAAAGAAGAATTTCTAGTTTCTCTCTGCCCTTTACTTTTCTCTTTCAAAACCTCCGACTGCTCCTTTTCTACACAAGTCTTCTCCTCCTCTGACATTGTTTGTATTTCGATAACCTTGTCAGCCCTTGTTTTTTCCCCCACAATCTCAGCTGTATTCTGCTTCCTCAGATTCAGATTATCTCTGGCCTTGAACAACATTTCCCTCACTCCTCTGTTGCCTTCGGCTGTGCGGATGTCTGACCTGGAAACTCGTTTTTCTGTCAGAGTCGCTGGTCTAGGACACGGTTTGCTCATTTCTTTCCCTGCAACCTTTCCTCTCCTGTCTTGACGAAGCCTTCCAGCCTCTGAACTTTGTGGCACTGATAACCGTATTAAATTGACTGTAACGTATTGCTTCAGAGATATTACTGGATTGTCCACAGCCTTTTTTTGCAATCCATCTGGGACTTCCGACGGTGAGGAAGCCCAGACAGCCTTGCTCTCGGTTTGCTCAGCAGCAGCGATGATGCAGGATTCAACGCTGCCGCAGTCGTTGCTTTGACATTCTGGGATAGGTTTCTCATTCTTCTCTTGTTTTATTGCACTGCAGGGTTTCTCAGCCTCAACAGGTTGGCAAACAGTTGTAGTGTTAGCCGAGTCCACGATGCTGGATTCAGTCTGTGTCTGGTGCGTGGTGCGAACCATATTTTTTGTTCTCGAAGAGGTCCTCATTTTAAGAACTGGGCTTCTTACAGCGGCTCCGTTTTTCTGAACTGAAATGGTGGAATTGAGGGTAAAAGGTTTTGAATTTACTGGCCTCACGTCCTCCAGCTGTTGCAGCAGGGCCCTTTCTTTGCTTTTGGGATCCTTACAGTTCAGTAAAAACTCCACAGAGTGGCGCCGTACTCTGATTCTGAGGTCCTTCAGAGTAACTTCGGACACAAGTTGAGCTGTCCTTTGCCGTTTGGCTGCGGAAGATTCTCGCAAGCGTTTCCCCGACCGTCTTTTCTTCTCTCGTCTCCACTTCTTTGTCTGATTCAACTTTCTGTTCTTCAGGGCATTTCTCCTCATCTGCTGGGTGAAGGAGTTCCTGGAGGGGATGGCTATGAATGAGAGGAAACAAGCAATAATTAGCTGAACTTAAGCTTTGGGAAAAAGAAAAAAAAAAAAAATTCTTTCTGCTCTTAGCTGTAAAAAAAAAAAAAAAAATACACAGCCACAGAAACCTAAAAGAAGGATAAAACATTCATTCATTTAATAAAAAACAATTAGTCTATATTTCTAATCAAGCAAAAGATATTACAGAGGAATTAAGTGACAACACTGACCTGAAGAAGGTTTCAACTCTTTAGTAAGAAACCAAGAATGTCTCCTGGGAATAATCCATCATTTTTTTTAAGTCTGATTCTTCCATATCTATACAATATTTGAGTATTTTTTCTCTGTCTCGATTAAGAATGGAATTTGAAAACAGTGAATAAATCTTACAAACTTAGGAGCAGGTCGTAACACTGCAAATATGTTGTCCAGCATCCTAAATAAACACTCGTATGCCTGGAAAAACATACACAATTCTCCATCGTCTCAAATTATAATACCTTGAAACGAGCCATTCAAACAGCAGATGAAGTAAAGCCACCAGTCACTTTTAAGAAATGAAAATATTCTAATGGAAAAAGTGCAAATCCATTTGCAAGTGGTATGACTTGTAGACTGTGAATGCGCACAGTGGTCTCTGAGGAAAACAGGACCTAATCATTTAAAATCCAACATGGTATATCATTTGTTTTGCTGTGAAGATTACATAAACAAACATTCTGAATAAAACCAAACTCTTTAAAAACACATAAATGTGTCAGTTATTCACAAACCAGTTGAATAATTTCAGTGCTCATGTCTGCAAACTCCACAGTTAAATGCAGCATTTTGGGCCATGTAGAAAAACATGTAACTGGCTGCACAATACTGCAAAAATGCAAAAGAAAACTAGACTTTTATGACTTCTCTTTAGCACATAATTCAAGTTTCAGATCATCTTTTAGATTTTCAACTATTATTTTCTCAATAATTTCAAGATAAAGTGTAAGATAATTTTTCTGCAGCTGAACTGAACAGGATATGAGACTGTTCATGTCAACATTACAAACTGATGTGTAATTAGCTTGCTTGGACTTGAATTTAATAAAACAAGCAAAAAATACATCCACCACCTGAATAAGGGGGTGGGGGGGGGTTAAAAAAAAAATCAACATTAGACTGAACAAAATTTAGCAACAGAACAGCAATTAGAAAGAAAAGAAAAGGAAATATATACCTTTAAAGATACCAGAGTGTATTCCTGTTGCTGTTGGCCTCGCAGCGAAGTGACCTCTCTCTCTGTGATGACGAAGATATCGTTCTCTCAGACGGTACTTTTGGCCCACAGAGTCCTTTGTTTCCTCACATTCGGGCTGTTTCCCTCTGTGCTTAAAGTGACCCTCTCCGTTCCTGAAGAATAACAAATTAAAAAAAAAAAAAATCAAACATAAGCTGAAAGGTTTATGAGTTCTGAAAATGTTCCAAGTCTTATCAACTAAATCCAAGCTTTATTTTCAGACAATGCCTGACAAAAATGATGGACACACCTTTCACAGGTGCAGCATTCACACATTTCATTGCCTTCACCAAAAAAGCTGGCACCATAGTAACATGTGATCTCCTCCCCAGGTGATATGGGTCGAATCACCTCCACACAAGCAATATTTTTCTCACCAGGGACGAACTGGGCAGGTGCAAAAGAAAATCAGCATTAGACAAAAGGTAGGTTGGCCCCCCGTGGGATGCATCAACAAAGCAGTTAGTAATCAAAAGAAGAATTCTGCATATAAATACAACTAAACATGCAAAAGTGCACTATAACATGCAAACGAGGGGTAAGCATTAATCAAAGCAATCCTATTATTTTAAGTCAACAAATCTTTTCAATGTATGTATGGAGAAAAAAAGAAAAGAAAAATCAGTGCAGATTACCTTGCAGTTTGGTTTGCAGTCTTCAGCCCAGAAAAGAAAAAAATAAATAAACAAACAGACCAAAATATTTCAAGTTAATTCAATCTCATCAGTTCACTGTACAAAGGACTCAATATTTTGTTGATCTGCTGGTTAATACCGAACTTATTTGGAAAAAGCTCAAAAGGCTAAGCCGATTAACTCCGAAACCGTGTTGGAAGAAAAAGACCCGTGAATGAATGGAAAACGGACTGAAATGTCACCGTTTTTCTTTTTTCTACAACATCCAGCTCAGTTCTCAGTGCGGACTGACAGGTGTCCTCTGAAGAGCATCTCTTTGTACTTAACTGCTCTGATGCCTTTGCTCTAGGGATTAATAAAACATTAATGTCGGAGTCCGACTGATTTGTTACTCTGCGTTAAGACACAGCGGCTGGTGTGAGGCACGTTCACCTCTATCGACGGGTAGCCGTTTAGAGAAATTGCTTTCGGTGTACACAAACATTATCATTCATGAACAGGATTCATCAACGTGAGTAATGAACTCAACCTGGAATTTATTGATTGTTTCGAGGTGTCACATACTTCACAACTTTGAAAGGATGGCACTTTAAGCATCTTCAAAGGTCAAGGGAAATGATTCCCTTTAGAGGAAAAATAAATCCTGCATATAAAAGTACTTTAAGAAAAAAAGTAAACCATTTGCACAGTTTTATAGCGAAAAAGAAAAGTCTGAGTGGAGAATGGATAAATCTGTCAAAAGGCACAAATTAGAGTTTCGCAGCTACATCAACAGAATGCAAATATATTTGCAACTCTTGTTTCATATTTATTAAGAACTATCAAAATGTTAAAATCAGTGTGCAGTGCAGAGTCCCTGTATTCACTTCTAAACAACTTTGGTTTTTAAATGTGCAAACCATACCGCTGGAATTTTGCCTATTTAGATGAAGAATCTTTTCATCTAAAGAGAAAAAAAAAAAATCTACATTCTGAGCAACTCAAACGGCCACAAGAAAACTCACTGACCTTGTTTAGTCATGCTAGTAATCAGTTATCATTAGAAAATTATTTACAAAGATGTCATTACTGCACAGCCTAACTGCATGTAATAAAAATACGGCATCAGCAGTTTAACAGTGACAGCAGCTTGAAATGTTCTGCTCATGAAACTCAGTAGCCAGCTAATGTCATCGCTATAACAACTTTGAAACGGTACATGTGCGTAATGAGGAAAAAAAACATTAATTAATGAATGCAAAGTGACTCACCGTGGTTGATGAAAGCTGCAGGCCCGAGCCAGAGCTGAGCGCAGCGCTTGCGTGTTGAATACATCACGCTAAAGTCGTTGACCCCTGCCCTCAGCACAGCGCTATCAGCTGGGCTCAGCTCTGCTATGCAGCCCAGTAAGACCTCCACTCGTTCTCCAACAAACCTGTGGACAAACAGTTCAACTATCAAATCACTAAAATAACACAAAAAAGTCCTGGGGACTCAAAGGCTCATTTATTGTTACTAGAAACATGTTACATTTGTGAGTGATTACCAATGCCTCGTGGATGTTATCTTTGCCCCGTTGGTTTCTGAAGAGTATCTGTCACAGGACTCGATCTTGATACCACTGTCCAGCAGGAAGGCACTGAGGTAGCGAGAAACCTGCATCCACAACACACAGCAGCTGCATCAACGTGTTCTCGCATTCAGGAGACAAATTAGAAGAATGGGATGTCTAAATAAGAGTTTTCTTCTGTGCCTACATGTTGTCTCAGCAACTCCTGTCGATGGCTTCCCAAAGCGTTGAAATAGTCCCCAGCCAGCTCTCCGACCGTCAGTGCCTCAAACGTCGCGTTGAAGTCGTGCGTACGCTGAAACCGCAACAGGGTCTCTTTGAGGTTGCCCCAACGCCGGATCTCTGGCGGGGGACTGAAACACAAATAACTAAGTTAGAAAACGTGACAAAGTCCCCAGACGTTTCAGATTCGATAACCTCAGTTCTGGTCTGTTAGAAAATCAAGCCATGATCAAAAAAAAAAAAAAAAAGAAAAGAAAGGAAGATTAAATTTTAAAAAATCTAAAAACAATAACAGTGTTTTGTTTTGGCTTCACAAGGAGAAAAAAAAAAGTAATTTGTTTAAAAGTAAACTGAGTACAAGTGATAACAAAAGAGTTACAAATGTGCATAATGATACAAAAAAATTAGACACTTGAGTGTATTACATTCTAGTTGGAAACAGAAACTGAAAATTAAAAAAACAATGAATAAAGTTCATATTCTTAAAAAGTTTCCTTGTCACCACCCTCTAAACTTTCCTCTTGACCAAAAATGCACTCACATAAACTTGGCATGGCCTTCAGTGACCACACAATTCAGTTATATCAACTAAACTTAAGTTTGTTGCATAAATAATGTTAGTCTGAACATTTGAGCAACTTGCTCTTAAAGTGAAGGAAAAGTAAATATCAAAAAAAAAAAAAAAGTCAAAATGAACACAGTCTGATGTCATGTTAAATATTTTTTAACCAGTTTAGCAAAGCTCTCTGAACACAACACACCCTTGTGATTGACTGACACAGTCACGCAAGTCTGGATGAGTGTAAATCCAGTCACTGACAGAAAATGCAACAACACTGCGTTTATGTGGGAGTAAGACAGAAGTTGCGTCACCGGCTTGTAATTACACTCAGTGGTTGTGGCACTGTTTTACAGTCGGTTTCACATTCCTGGAAGAACATAATTACCTTATGTTCATTTTGTGGGTGCTGAAGCCCAAAAGTGGGTCCAGCACCAAACTGGTGGCCAGGTCATCGGTCTCACACAGCTCCTTCACACTCATTCTAGTGCACCCGTCCATCGCCTCCCACCATCAGCATGCTGCAAAACGCAAAGTAACAACAAACCACAAACAGTTATGAGTTTTACATCTCTGCACGTCCAGCCTGCAAAAAAAATGGCATCGTGTTTAGCTGCAAGACTTGTGTAAGTTAGTGCACGAACCCGCGCGTCCCTGTCACGTACAGTAACCGAGGACTTCTTCACTATTGTGTTGGTCACAAACACGGGATGATAGCGATGCCACAGCGCATTAGCTTAGCTTTTCGGGGTGCAGGGGAGAATCTGGTGAATGTGTTGTGTTATCAGCTGAGCAGGGAGGAGGCTAAATACGTAGCTAGCACCGCGGCCTTGACGCTAATCTCTAATAACTGCATCGGATCGTTGGTGAAATCGAGGTTTCGAGAGCTGGTGTGTGGGTCGACACCTCTCATAGGGATGCAAACCAGCGGACCTACCTGGGAGTCTTTTGTAGTCAACGAAAGTATCGTCGGGTGGACCGTTAATCGCAAGCTTTTGGCTTGCTCCAGCGCCCGTCCGCCTGGAAGGGGAAAGTTAGCCTAGCAGCATAACCAGCTAGCTCTGCGGGCTATCAGCTGCACACGAAAATGGAGTCTCCTCGTCACTGCAGCCGCTTGGTGCTTCACCGGCGGTTAAAGAGCCTCGTTTGAATTCCGGAGAGTCCACATGCACAGGATTCGAGCACAAATGACCTGCTGTTTTCTTTTTCAAAAAATGTTCAGTACTGCTAAAGTAGCTATGCAAGGATCGTCTAGTAGCAAAAGTTGATGAACGACGTGCAGCTCAACCAAACTACGGTAGACCACGCCCACATGGAACGCCATTCGCTGGCGTCAAGGTCGAGTTTTACAAACTGTACCCCGGAGCGGCGTTTGGAGCTCCGTGATTGGTCAGATTTCAGCGGGTTCGGTGAGACTTGCGGCTAGGTTTACTATTCTGCTACAGTGGCCTCTGTTTATGTGCTGGGAAGCGATTAACACAATCACTCACTTGAACAGCAAAGCAAAACACCGATGAGAAAAAAGTCTTAAGCTGCTGGCGTGGCAGAGCAGCTCTCCAATGATAGCTCTGCGCTGAAAAAGGCATGTCTAAGCTGATAATTTGTTTATATTTGTAATTACTGAGTGACTGATGGGGTTGCATTGAAGTTTCAGAGATGCAGTTTTATTTTGAATTTTGAGAGGACAATAAAAAGGGTTTATTTATCGAGTATAAATAGGTATTCTTTTTTTTTGTCTGCATATATATTTAATGGTTAGTACCATGTTTTGGTAAAACCTGTATATATAT
>JAOWBL010000023.1:2173911-2191401 GCA_028564865.1 Zenarchopterus dispar
TATAGGTATATATATGTATATAAAGCATTTATAATATTGATAATAGTGACAAAAGAGACAGTAGAGCAACAACAACCCCAGGGACAATAATAATATTAATCCTAGCATGGTTATTGATTTTATCATTAGCACAAGTACTACAAACAATAAATGGATATTCAAGATTTCTGAAGTCACTTTTACGCAATTTAAAGCAGTTCTTGTAGTTCCTCAACAGACCACTAGGTGCTGGCTCCAGTAGTGACCTCCATGTTAAAGAGTCCCATTTTACAACATAAATAAACATATTTACAGCCAAGTTGAGGAAACCATTTTGGTTTTCATGGCTACGTTAAACATGTAACATGCCACATAAATGCATGCAAAATAAGGGAAGTAGACTTTTGATTGACAGTCGTTTACTATCAGTGGTTTACTATCATCACATCCTCATCGGTCATCGTCAGGCTACAAAGCCGAACGAAGCAACCGGCATCAACTAAACGCAGCAAGTCATTTATGATTTTGCCACTAAAACAATATTTGAAACAGGATATTCAGTCACAAATACTCACCAGCTCCTCCGATGTGCATTGGCTGAAGAAGCTGGAAAACATGGTTAACGTTGATTTGCATAAGGGGGGCGTGTTTCACTAGATGCCACGCAATATGAGGAAAATTATATTTCAGAAAACTCATGAGTGACTCACAGATCCAGTAGTTTTACAGCCTAAGGCTCCAACAAAGTGACACCTTTACTGCTGTGATACAGTTACCTGATTTGGACATGGACCACATAAAAGCTCACAAATTTTATATTCTTCTTATTAATTTTGTTGTTATTGTTGTGTAGCCGATCATATCTACTATACTGAACAAACTTTGTGTATTGTGCTTAACAAAAAGGCTTCATCTTAAATTACTGCCTGTTCCTTTAAAAGCTGAAACATTATCTAACACACGCTGAAATGTACACAATGTACTCCACTCTACAAACAAGCAATTTATAACTCTGTGGTGAGGTTGAAAAAGGAGAGGAACAATAGAAACAAAGTAATCTGTTTATTAAATATACATTAACTATATTTATTTTTAGTAATGAATATCAAGACTCCCAGAATGACTGTCTGGTCTTTAACAGGCCTTAAAATGAAGTAAATACAATCCATTTTTATTTAAGAAAAACTAACGTAGGAACAGTGTGTAAAAAGGTTACCACATGATTCAAGCATGTGTAAGAACCAGTTTTAGCAGGAATAATGATGTAATCGTCTTTTTTATGGCATTATTACTCATTATTAACAGTTGTCTTGAATGTTTTCCACCTCTGAAAAGAAAAACTTTCTCACTGTGGAACGGCAGACTCCAAATTGTTTGAAATTGTCTTAAAACTTCCCCCACATTGTTGGCAGCAACAATTAATGATTTCATGTAATTGCTTATGTTTTTCCTTCATGGCATTGTGTTATAACACACACCCCAGTTCTCCAGAATAATAAACTGATAATCTCTCTGCTTTTATGGAGAGCCTCACACCTACTGATTATAAATTAATTACCTGAATTTGATGAGCACCATGTTGCTGTTAGAATAAAAGTCAAACTTTATTTATTTCAGTCAACATGTGCGATGCTGCAACTCTTTACTAAACTGATTGGAATTCATTTTAAGAGTTGAGATGTGTTGGAAATCAACAGCTCCTTCACCCCCCACTAACCACTCTCCCCTTCTGTGGACAGGTTTCAACTGGAAAACAATCCACAGCAGTGGTGCCACTGCACATTTTAAAGCATTCAAGCTCCCACTGAGAGAAAGGCTTCAACATGTGTGTCTGGAAGCGTGATTCACTCCGTCATCACAAAAGCAATAAACTCAAGTCCTTCAGATGGTTGAACTGATTCATCTACTATCATCCAGTTAATGTACATTCTTTAATCTTTAATCGTCTTCTTTCTTTCTGGTAATCAATTTCCTACATTTATATAATCTGTTCATTTGGAGAGTATTTAAAAAATACTGCATGAACGACTCTTTGGTGAACTGAAGAGTTGAGTGGTGGCCCGTAAATCAGCTGGCCGATGTGAACATTTCAGGTAACATCAGGTGTTTCAAAATATGTAGTGAGGAGGGAAATGTTTCAGCGATGAACAGGAATTAAGGTGTGGCTGCGTTTCAGCTTAAAGCAAGAGTCGGAGGTTAAATTTAGAACCAGCCTTTCACATTTGATAATACCTTTTTGTTTTTTTCCAAATCTTAATGGTCAGTATTGCACATGCTCGGTGGATATACTTTTTTTATTCTGCGTTTCACTAGTTTCACTGTGCTGTCTGAGCCAAGCGGCATTAAAAACACAAACAGGTAAACGCACCCAGGGATAAAGCCACCCATGCTCATGACTCATACTGCAAAAGCTGGGCCGACAAAACTAGCAGCATGCAAAAAAAAAAAAAAAAAAAAAGTCTCCAGGCTGCAAAAAAAAGTGTGAAAACTACACTCCCAACCCCTTTTGTTAAGGCTTCCCCCCCCAACATCTGCCGCCACTTAAACATTTCACACCAAAGTTCAGACGCTTGCAATTTTTCACATTTGAGAACGCAAAAAGAAAACCAGACACAAATGTAAAAATTATACATTTTATTTCTAACTTGAAACAGATACCATCTGATTGACTTGAAAACAAATGAAATACAAATAAAAATATGCTTATTTTCCTATGTTTTTAATCCGTTATATTCTTAGGATTTCTTATGTCTACCCAGCGACAGTGCATGGTGCAAAACATCCCTGATTGATTAAAAAAATCCTACACTAAGCTTGCAGTATCTAAGGTTAAATTTATCAGTTTAAAAAAAAAGAAAAGTCTAAGCAGAAGATTGCACAGCTGTGAAAACGACAGTTAAAACGTCCTTTGATAAATCCTTTATTTGGGAGACAGTAGAACTGCAGATTCCATTAAACTGTTTGGCATATTTAATAACAATCTCTTAATATTGATGATAGTCTTCAAAAGCATATTCATATTGCCTTGCAATTAGTAATATTAGGATGCTGTGTACTCTTAAAACCTTTTTTTTTTTTTTTTTAATTGATCCATGACACTTTCATCTCACAGGTTTCCACTTAATTTCTGTCAAAAATCACAAACTTTATCCACAAAAGGGGTCGTCGACAAGAAATCTCTCTGAAGGTTGCTCCCTCACGTACGTGTCGGCATGCCAGGGTTGGGCTCAGACTTTAAAACAAAAAAAAAAGGCAAGTACCCAGACTCGCAAAAAAAAAGTATTCGTGCATGCATTTATCATAGTCTGCAGATTAAAAATAAAATTTATGAATTGTCTTCAATATAAATTTCACTTCCTGAGTTGATCTCACTGGATGTGAAATGAACAAGAGCAAACAACGAGGTCGTAATGATTTGATTTGTGTCTGCTGCAGTTAAAGATTACACCAACTATCAATGGGGGGAGTAAATGTTTTGTAAAGTAGTGGACCAAAACCCTCTGAATGAGAAATGAAAAGAAGGAGAAAAGGAAGGGCAGGATGACGGCTGAATTCCAGCTGCTCCACCCTCTGCAGAAGTGCGCCCTGAAGCTCTGCTTTTAGTTTGGCCAGAATTTGGTAGCTTTAAAACTTAAGAGAGCTGCTCGTGTTTATACATGAACAAGGGGGGGGGGCTCAAGAATGAGGACAGACAGCAAACAAAGCCAGACACACTAATTATGTAACAGTGCAAAAAAAAAAAAAAAGTGTGTGAGAAGTATTATTCACCAGTTGCAACAGCCTGCACTGAACTGTGGCCTGTTTTTTCCACTGGGGACACCCTGTACGCCTGTCAGATTTAATGCACAGTGGTGGAAATGCAAAGTGGAACCTTTGGGATTTTAAAAAGTTTGCTTTCATTTGACAAAACTGTAGCAATCAGGGGGGAAAAAAAAGGCCCACTTTTTTTTTTTTTTCTCCAAGAGTATGGTTTTGAGGCATCTGCATTTGGGGGTGGGCAGGGGGGCGTGTCACAGCTCTTTTGCTTTAATCTAGTAATTGAATTATGTCTATGGCTCCTTTTTTTCACAGCAAACCTCTGAAAGTAAATTATAAAACACATACAGCAACAAAAATGACTGTGGTCACCAGCAGCACAAGTACTTCCACATACTTGCTTATGATTCATAGAGCATAATAAACATATTTACTGAACAACTAAACAGCGATAGCTGGGAATTACTTTAAGCTGTAATCAGAGCTCCAAAGCTAGATTGAATGGGAATACGCTGCATGTGATAAGTATATTCACTTATAATTATCTTCCAACGTTTTGCACACACATTACTCATACACACTGAAAGGTGGAAAGGAATGTTTTCTACAGTCTTGAAAGAAAAAAAAAAAAGTTCTTGATCTTAAAGTACTTCAGACTGAAAGTTGAAGCATCTCAGTTATTTTGACCACAATCCAATAAACAGAAAATCATCTACACACTTTCTCATTCTCGATTAAAATGTTCTATAATCAATATCGAAGTAGTTTATTTATTGTACTAAGCGCAAGAGGTGAAGTTGGATTATACCAAGAATATCGGACTAAACATTGGAGGCAAAACAAGCCGTGTGATGGAGTCAGCATCCTGTCAGTCATCGTGATGAACTTTGATTAAAGCTTTACATGCTTTAATAATAGAAAAAGACAAAGCAGTTAAAATCAGCAACAAATCACCTACAGTTCTTGGATTTCTTCTAAATAGCAGAATTTGTCTAAACATACTGAAGCATCTATCGTATAACTTGGGCCAAAATGACATTTCTTACTTTTTTAAAGTTTTAGTCTCAGTCATCCCTTCAATGTGATGAATCGTCAGTTCAAAGAACAGAACTTAAACACACAACGACAAATGTGACTAAGCAAACAAAGTGATCAGCATGATGGCATTTTTTTTTTTTTTTTTGTCAAATAAATGGTTATGTTTATTTATCGTCAACTTTGAGTGCACTAAAACCAAAAATAAAAACAAAGTAAAAATCATGCTGGTATGATGTATCTACAAACAAAAAAAGAAAAAAAAAAAAGGAGAGAGAGAGAAAAAAATACATCTACATCACATCCGTGACTCATCACAAATCATTCATTTCAAGGTGGAAGTGCGGAAAAACAAAAGTAATCTCTGAGATCCATCTATTTCATGACACACAATTCATTCACCTGTGCACCCTGTGTGGTACGTGCCGTTACCATTTTTGACGGTGCAATTTGATCCCCAAAACACCTCCCAGGCCCTCCACACCCATCACGCAGACATACATGGACCTCTGAAACATGATGTACAAAAGCTCGTGTTTAGCATTAAACAGCGCCTGGCCTGAACATAAACAGCCAGGGCCGATTCCTCCCTTCCTCTCCCCCCGCCTCCCCTGCAGCCACGTTTGAACTTAGGTGATGAATGGGCAGAACCCATCTCTACAAAAGGAAATGATACAGATAAAAGACGGCATGAAAGAAGGAAAAAAATAATTTAAAAAAAAAAAACATACTGTGTACAAAAACTCCTTCTGCGTCATTCCCGCTTTTAACAGACACACTTATAGAACAATACACGCAAATCTTCAAAACAGTTAAAATTTGTTTCAGAGAGGAAGGAAAAAAAAAAAAAGGTTGAGCCCTGGACACTCGTTTTCTTTATTGCCGTTTGGTGACGAGGGAGAAACAATTTTGGGAGGTAGAGGAGGAAAACAGTGTTGGGCTGAAGGGGGGGAGGCAAGTCGTAGGAAGAGGGCTCAGCGGGTGTTATTTCTTGGCCTTCGCGGCCTTGGCTGAATTTCGCGGAGGGGTGACTGGTCTTCCTGAACCCATTCCTCCCCCTCCACCATAAGGATACAATTTCTTATCAGCTGGCTTGAGAATCTGAGACAAACAAAAAAAAAAGTTCTCCATTAGACTGATAAAACTGTCATCTGTGTTAATCCTATAAATGCAATTTCTAGAAAACACCCTGCTGTACAGTTAAAAAAAAAAGTAATCTTTTGTTCTGCACACCTGGAAAGAGCACATGAGCGTCTCATCCACACTCATCATGGCACCAGCATTGTCAAACTCTCCACAGTAGTTTGGAGCCGAGAACAGAGTGACGAGTTGCCTCTTTGCAAAAAACTCGTAACCATCTTCAACCACCTTCAAATGGAAATGAGAGCGTCAATAAATAAAACTGAAATAAAAAGCTGCATCTTCCACTTCCTGTAATATGTTTTACGCAAAATATACTTTATCCAAATTGTATTCTCATGCTGGAAGTGGAGACAAAAAAAAAAGCCTGAAAAGACTAATTGTATAGATAATGCAACAAAAACCACACCAAGCTAAAGTGAAATATTTTTAAATGAGAGTCTATCTTTAAAAAAAAAAAAAGAATTATTTCAATTAAAAGAGAGGACATGCAAACATAGCCTCAGATAAGAGGAGCCAAGGCCTCCTGGCCAGAGAGCATTACCTGATGTGCCCTGCATATTAGGTCCATGTCATGTTTGTGCAAAAATTTGGCCACCACATCTGCCCCAAATGTGAAGGAGACACCACGGTCGTTTTCACCCCAGCCCAGCACGTCTTTGTCTGGATCGGCCCACAGCAGGTCACACAGCAAACCCTGGTCAGGCACGTCTGTGGGTCGCATTACTCTGCGGATCTGCTCCATTGACTGAAGATCAGGAGAAAGGCCTGGGAGGAGGCAGGGAGGACATTTATAGTCTGGTTCTCCACATTTGATCTCCGTACACATGAACAGAAAACACCTTACCTCCATGACAGCAGAAGATTTTCTCATCTACAATGGCAGCCACAGGTAAACAATTAAAGCAGTCTGTGAAGGTCTTCCACAGCTTGATGTTATACCGTCGCTTACCTACCAACACAAGAAAGAGAAGATTTAGTGCACAAATTCAACTATTTTCCACCAAGCATGTGTGCTTTTTTGTACTTACACTCATCATAAAAGCCGTAGATTCGATTAATGGAGGCGCACTCATGGTTACCACGAAGCAGGAAAAAGTTCTCTGGGTATTTGATCTTGTAGGCTAGAAGCAGGCAGATTGTCTCCAGCGACTGTTTGCCCCTGTCCACGTAATCACCCAGGAACAGGTAATTGCTTTCAGGGGGAAAGCCTCCATATTCAAAGAGTCGGAGCAGATCATAGTACTGACCATGAACATCACCTATAGGGGGCAGCACAGACGCATCACTTCAACATCACTTTTACTAGTGTGGGTGCGTTCAAATGGAGAAAACATTTACAACTATAATCTGACTAATACTCAGATCACAGCTGAGCAAACCAGTGAATTATATTAAAAACTATCTTATGTGCCAAGGTCTATATAGTCTAAAGACTCTTAGATCTTTATACGCTTTGTTTTGATTTTGAAGTCTCGGTTGGGTGAAACTCTTTCCCCTTAAAATTTATTACAACTCACCACAGATTTTCAAGGGAGCCTCGAGTTCCAGCAGGATGGGCTGGCTCAGGAAGATTTCACGGGACTTGAGGCAAAGGCCACGGATCTCACTTTCTGTAAGTTGAACATTCTTCCCCGGTCGAGAGCCTTTGACTGAAAATAAAAGATGATGGGAAAATTTTTTTTATAGGAAATAGAGAAAACACCACTGAGACAGATATACACTGACAGAGTGTGAAGAAAATCTGAACAAAGATTGACATAAAGCAAAGCAGTGAAATGTGATGTTTTTGAACCAGACCACCAGACTGGACAGCTAACACCTCCCACCAGCCAAATGCTGTCAAATTCTGCTCGGTTTAACAGCCATTTCAGGAGCTACTTAAATTATTTAGAGGTGATGTAGTATGATACATTTTGGAAATAAAAAGCCGACAAAGACGCACAAGATAAATCGTTAAAGTGTACACAGAAATGCAGCGTTTCAGAAATCATCATCAGTGGAAGTTAATTTAAGCTTTGCAACTGTTCTGTTAAGCTGGACGTTAAA
This sequence comes from Zenarchopterus dispar, assembly GCA_028564865.1. NCBI lineage: Eukaryota > Metazoa > Chordata > Actinopteri > Beloniformes > Zenarchopteridae > Zenarchopterus > Zenarchopterus dispar. Next base: position 2,181,871 of record JAOWBL010000023.1, read on the forward strand.
CTGAATATAAAACAAATGCTGCAGACACATAAATATGACTCTTTTAATATAAACTATTAAGAAGAAACTGGTTTTGAAAATGCTACTGTAAAAAAAAAAAAAAAAAAAAATCAAGAGAAGCAGAAGAAGCGGGTCAGAGCGAACCGAAACAACAAGAATGACATTTCTTGTGAAATAATAAATTGAACATTCTGCACCAACTATTTCACTTATATCTAAAAATATTCTGAAGGATTTGTCAAGTGTCTGGTTGTCATGCTTATTTTTTTACACTCAAACGTGATTGGAGCAAGGACAAAACATAAAAAAGATGAACAAAAATGTCAAGTCATTTTACAGGAAAATTCCCATATAAAAATAATTTGTGTCAACATGACTTGAACAAACAAAAAGAGCTGGTTGGTCTGTGGAGCAAATTAAAGTCAGGATTATTTATGGCAGGCCAAGTTGACTGCTTTTGATCCATACCAAAATATGTGCCCTGAAAGCATGCCAACTGCCAAGCCATCTGAGGTTCTCTGACCATATCTTTGAGAAAGTGCATGAACTGCATCCTTTTTGCAAGAAAGCTCTTATTGTAGTTTTGAACCAGGCTTGTTTCCATCACTGTCGATTCCTTCCCGCCCCGACTTTTACACATGCTACTTGATGCAAAAAAACAGCTCCCAACAGAAACTGTACAAGCTTACAAGTAAAAACCCTCATTCCCCCTAAACAACCCGCTCCACTTAGGCAAGGATTTCCCCAACATATTTCTCAGTATATTTTCACTTGCAACATTTATTATTCAAAGGAACAGCACGTAACTTCATCTGGGAGCTGTGAGTTTGATAAGTCACAATTTCAAGATATTTCAGTTGAGCAACATTATAAAACTGCCATCAGTTTTACAGCACAAGTACGAAGCAGTAAACTGAAACCTCTGTGAAATACTTTACAGCCAACATCACGCAAAAGAAAGAAATACAACCTCTCTAATCAAGTTGAAATAAAATGTCAAAAGAACAGCATTAACACAATAAATATCAAGTTTCTAAACCAAGTGCATTATTATTAGACTCAGGATTAGCTCTGTGTGATTAATGCACACACCGTGAGAATGTGTCCCAGATAACAGATCAGGAATAACTTTCCAACCCATGTTTGCTTATACATATATAAAAAAAAAGAAAGGGGCGGGGGGTTGGACGACAGAACATAATTCACTCATAACTTCAGCAAACAATTCATATCCTTCAGTGTTTTTGTTTTAAACTGTGGCTACAAGTACCCAATACTTAAATATTATTTCCAAGGGTAAAAGAAGGGAGCCAATGGGCACAGGAGAAAGCTGCTACAGTTAAGTGATGATAAAAGGCAGTGAAAAGTGGATATAAATACTGCAGCGCTGCTTGTTGCTTTAAACCTGGATTAGAGAAGGCTAAGCCCTGACAGAGCTTACTCCAAAGTTAGCCTCATAGCCAGTGGGCAACAGTGAGCCTTTCATGAGGGGCGCAGACAAAAGACTTTCCACTACAGTGATCAGGGGGCCAAAAACAAAGAGCAACAAGTCCCACAGAAAAGCTGCGAGGGTGTGGGCAGTGACGCCATCGACAGTTGATGGGGTTCAGCACTGCTGACTTCCACGACGTCACGCTCGCCAGTCACGTCGTTTCCAATACGTTCCCAGAGTTTGCTTAAGTTTAGGATCTACGCAACTAATCCGATTGATACTGATCATCATCTAAACACATTTAATTGGTTTGCTCTCAAAACACAGTCGGCAGGCAAAAGGTTAACCTTGTTGTCCACATGGGGGATGGCGTGGGCAAATTTAGCAATCTCTTGATTAGGCACACACAGTTCTCCTGTAGTTTCAAACAAATTAGACGGATACAATCGAAGTATTACCTGATGAGTGGCTATTCTAAGCAATAAAACCGCAAGGGCCAAAAAAAAAAAAAAGGTCAAGCGAGTTACATAAGATATAAATACTGCCACTATCACTATGTTTGTCTTCTGTGTTTAGCAGACAACCTTATCATGACCCAAGCATAGCAATACATGTACACAACACTCCAGCAGCTTCCACAGTCAAAGTCAAATGCCCTGAAGGCAGTTTAACTCCACATGCATATTTGTGTATAATCCCAATCCCCTCCACCAGCTCAGCTAAGGCCGGGCGAATAGGTAAGAACATAAACAAACTGAAAGGTAATGAGCAATTTATCAACATTTCTGGTCCTGGGAAAATTAACAATAGGAAACATTATTTGTTTACCAGACAAAAGATTTAGCTTAACCCTTTATAGGACATTCAATAAAATACTTGAAATATCAAAATGTCAACTCTAGGGGGTTATTGGAGAATATGAACTACTGACTTTTTAACTTTTTTTTGTAATAACCATAAAATGTATTTATACTGAAGTAACCAAATATGGTCACATGCTCTGTAAAGGGTTAAACACAACTTCTTGTGTTCTAATAAAGGGAAACTGAGTTTGTCTGTTGTCTCAGCCCTCTGCGAAATTACCATCCACTTCCTTCTGTTAAATCTTAAAAACAACAAAGAAGGTATGTACTTAGGTTAAATCTTCACATTTTGCTTTCAATTTGTGGCACTTGTTTATTCATTTCTAAAATTCTTCTAGACATGTTTTATTGACCTTGTGCAACTTTGCTGTTCTTATCGTGACTGCTGCATCAAACTTGTTTGGGTTGGTCTTGCAACACCAGGTTTATACAAGAAATGGTGAAAACGTTACTGCAGACAGTATACAGAAGATGTCTGGGGCACATTAACGAGAGTAGAACGACACAGACTTCTCTCAGGGTGGGAATTTGGGATCTTTAATTGTTTGAGATCAAGAAACTGATTTATTTTCATTGATTTTATGATGCCTACGGTATTTCATATGTATAAGGGTTTTGTTGATTAACCTCTGCCCACATTAGGTTTAAATGAAATATTTTGAGTTGCCACCTTTTTTGGTGGTATAAATATACTTAAAAAAAAGACTAACATATTTACTGTTACTGCAGTAAAACAAACACATATCTATTTTTTGTACTGACACTATCAATGGAAAAGCTGGGAGTGGATGTAAAGTAGACACACCTTCCACATCCATTACTTGTACTTCCTAAATATGCACCTATAAAAATTTCATATCAAGAGCACATACCACAGCTTTTGAACGGGAATAATTCATGTATGCAGTTCACATTGTGATTTAAAAGCAGAAGTGAAGCTGAAGAAAACGAAAACCAGCTGTGCAATTAAAAGCATCAGATGCAAATGTGATAATCAAAGCATCTTTCTCAAAGACACCCCATTAAGGAGTCCAGGAAGATAGTAGCTGAGAAATATAAATTTCTCACCAGTCAACAAGGGGGAAAAAAATGATATTTTCAAACCTGCTCTTGCAATTAAATCTTTCTTGATAAAGTCACAGTTGTGATCTCATTGCTGTATTTCAAATGAACTCGCAAAGAAAAATTCTGATTCAAACTTAGCCTCTCTCTTTTACGTAGAAATGTCATCATAACTAAACTGGCACAAGGGAAAAAGAGACGGCAAAAACCCATAAAGTATGCATTAGGAGCTGTAATTATCCCACGTAAGTGTGTAATCTTCCTCTTTGACTCTCTGCATCACCGTGTAACATTGCCCCTTAATTTGTTGGTAAACACAACGATCACCAATGGAAACAATGACCGATAAAAGCTGATCCCTCTGATCAAATAACGTCAGCTAAACAATCTATATATGGTAATTTAAAAAAGTAAAATAAAATAAATCAACCGCTGAGACTGATTAAGAGCAGTGTTATCTCAACTTGGCGACTTTAACATACCTCGATCGTCATTTAACTTTGACTGACCTACATGAAAAAACACCTCACTTCCATTTATAACTTGCAGCATCAAATTGAGCTACTTTCTAGTTCGTGTTTTTGTCCTCCTTACCTTCCAAAAGACGCTGAATTATAGAGTCGATGTTTAATTTGTCCGGCTCCGCCATTTTCCTTATTTTCTGTCGTTATCGGGAACTAAAGACTTCGTTTTTCTATTGCACCTAAATAATCTAGAACAAAGAGAACAATGGAGGGGTAAGAAACGTTACTAAGTGCATATATACAGTATAGTATATATGTAACTAACAAATCAAGGAAAAAGAAAGACAATCAACGATCTTATCCGAGCTAACGAAGCTAGGTAGCTACTAGCCCGGTAGCATAAAAGCTACACAATCAAACGGCGGCTCGAAAATAAAACGTCATAAGAGATTTTAAAAAATGTACCAAACCTCTTCTATTTTATATCTAAGGTCCTTGTATGTAGAAAACGTTAATATTTATTCAGTGAGTTCAATCTTGGACCCTTTCCCTAATTTTGTCCAGGTCGCTCGCTTTTCTCTCACCCGACAACTTTAACAGAGGGCCATTTCGACCGAGCGCCTCCGGTAACAGAGGGGGCTGAACCAAACCGGCCTCTCGTCAAATGATGATAAAGACGTCATTGGCTCGTTGTAAACGTTAACGGATCAAATTCCCGTACGTGATTGGAGGAATGCTGCGTCTGTTTACGTAAGCTCCGCCCGCAATGATTTTAAAAGGGCTTCAAGCGAGAGCCAAAGGTTAGTCTCGAGGACTCCGCCTAGTGTTCATGTTTGGAACTACACTGTAAAATGCCTAAAACACTGTAAATGCCCCGAAAACAGTACCAGCCAAAAGTTTGGATATACTTACCTCTTTTGAATGAATGGTGTTTAAATATCACACTTAAATTAATTGAAAAGGGATTTATTTTTTTTAATGATTAAATTGATGTCATCTAAATATATTACAAGTTTTATTTAAGAAACAGCAACAGCAGCTCAGCTCCTAACAAAAATTATGTGCAGTGGCTTTCTGATATGGACTGATGTCTGAGAGGAAGCAGGAGTGAGGATGCTTGAGATGACAAAATACTGGGAAGAAACAAGACACCAGGAGATGCTTAAAAAATTTTGTAAATAGTTAATGCTGACAACGAATGGCTATGTTTCAAACAAATATTGCTTTTTTATTTTAAGTGGTATTTATTCTTCTTGGTTCTTCAGCTGTATCCAGGTGTCTTTTTACCTCTAAAATATTTCTCTATGACTGTAATTTTTAAATGGTGGATTAGTGTGACTCATTAAGCAGGTAAAAGGAAGGAGCTTCTCTGCTCTCTGGAATTTAAGGATGTGAGGGAGTGGTTCACTGTATACACAACAAAACATGAACCACTTCTGAAGGACATGTATTAGGCCATTTCTGTCCGCCGAACCCCCATGTGGTACCTTTTTCAAACACAACTTTATAGTTTAGCAGCTGGTTTAGGGGAAAGAGTAAGACACCGCACGGCTTCCTTTCACCTCTAAAAAGATTATTTTGCAGTTTTTCATTTAGTAGTCACTGAGATATTAAAATATATGTTCTGAACTATATTGTTTTCTTTTATTCATCACATGTCCTCTTTAAATCTAAAGAAATGAGCTGAATTAGAAAGGAACTTTTAGAAAACAAAACCATGAGGAGGAAATCCAGAAGTACAAAATAGCAGCAACACCTTTAATGATCGTCTTCTTCACATTGTTGTGTTTTCTCCTCAGCTTGTCTTTGCTAGAATGGGATCTGCAGCGGTTCATTGTGTCTGCGTGGTGGTGGGAGTTCTCGGGCTCTTTGGGGTCATCGTGTGCTGCGCCCTCCCTCACTGGAAAGTGTCGTCCTTCACTGGAGCCAACATCATAACTGCACAGGTAATCAAGAGTTTTAAAGCGCGGAGCTAAACTGCACTGCTGCTTTATGAGTGAAATTATCTGAAATTGATTGCCATGTTTAAAAGACAAAATCGTGAAATGTATTTTCAATAAGAAAAAAGAAAAGTACATATATGACGAGGGGTTGTTCTCAGAGAATGTATGTGGATTTGCAGCCAACTCAGATGAAAGAGGAGCATGAACTATAGAAGATAAGAAGGTCTATTACCACTCTGGAATGACATGTGAAGTCGGTCTTGTTGGTTTTCTTTGTGTGTTTTTATGTGTGAGTAGACTTCTCAGCAGGGTCTGTGGATGGTCTGTGTGGTGCAGAGTACTGGACAGCAGCAGTGCGAGACCTACGACTCTGTGTTGTCCTCTAACCTGCAGGCCGCTCGGGCCATGACCATCATCAGCTGCGTGATCTGCTGCCTCAGCATCGTCATCCTGTTCTGTGGCGCCGATTTCACCACCTGCGTGGAGAACGAAGACGTCAAGCTGAAATTGAGCCTGGTGGCCGCGGTGGGACTGCTGGTGGCCGGCCTGCTGGCGATCATCCCCGTCAAGTGGGTCGCACACAACGTTGTGAGAAATTTCAACGACCCCCTGGTATCTGCTCATCAGAAGAGGGAGCTGGGGGCGTGCATCTATGTGGGCTGGGTGGCTGGAGTGCTGCTGCTCCTGGCCGGAGGTCTGCTCTGCTGCTTCAGCAGGCCCAAATCCAGCAGCTCAGGAGGAACCGCCAAGTACTACAGCAACAGCGCCTCAGCCCCGAACAAAAACTACGTGTAGTGGCTTTGTGGTGTGGACTGGTGTCTGAGAGGAAGAGGGAGGGAGGACGGGGTAGATGGGAAAACTCTGGGAAGCTACAAGACACCTGGAGATGTTTTTTAAAAAAAGGAAAAATGAGTAAATCGTTAATGCTGATTTCAAACCTATATATACTTAACTATATTACTCAGGGGGCATGAAGAGCCATGTGGTACAAAAAAAGGCTGTAAAGTTGAATTCATCTTAACAATATTTGAATCATTTTTATATGTGTAAATTTTTGAAACCAGCAAATACTACAGGAGTTTTGCTACTTTAAAAGAACAAAACAAAAACATTTAATGTGGTGACAAGCATAAAAATAGCATAACCAATGAACTGAACTCAGCCTGTAAAGATTTAAACAGTAAAAGAACATTTTTGGGTGGATTATTGGTTTATATCATTTGCATGTTTAATCATTTCCCAGTGACCCTGTATGTACAGGATTAACCAGGTATAAAAAAAATAGATGGATGGATATTTAATCATTTGACTGCATTTTTAAAAAAATCTTTTGACAGCTTATTAAATGTAATAACAAAAAGGTTGAAAATATTCTTTAACCAAATGTACTTCAGGTAGCCTCAGGGGAAATATATGTGCCTGTGTTTTTTAGATGATGCTTTCTCAGGACTTATAAATCAGTTTATAAACATTTGTATTTTGTCAATTTTTTAAGTTGTTTTGTTTGATTGGTGATTTTGAAAACTTATTAAAATCGGTTCAAATTCACATGTGGATAACATTTATTTATTTAAAGAAAGGTCTGAAAAGTTCTCCGGATATGCAAACATTTTTATTTTAAATAAATACATATAATAATAAATGGAATTTGTAATACGGGTAAATTAAATCAAATGTAAGAACTCAGATTTGAAGCTAAGAAAATTAAAAAAAAAATGTTTCAGGACATCTGTTGAAGTGATTTCTTTGCATTTTACTCCTTTTACTTGTGTGTTTCTCTTTTATGGCCTTCTCTTCATGTTTGCTCCAAATTTTAGACACAGCCGACCAGGAATAACAAAAACCAAAATAATCTCATTATATGTTGAATTTTTAGGCAGTTTTAAGATCTTTTTCATAGTTTCTACTGGAATTTTTACATTGAACATATCAGTGGATAACGGCACGTATCTAAACTGTTGCAGCCTCTTCCAAACTTAAATCACGTGTTTGGTGTACCAAAACTATTAATATGTGTATGAGTAAAGGCTACGTTCCTTTTTATTTCCTAATTTTCTGTGTTTGCCATGTTCATCAAAGCCTAGATAATGATCTCACATAAAAACCCCACTGTGTCTTTGCGTCTATCTTTGTTTTTCCCTGCATTCGTCATCCCAGTTTCAACACAGGTGTGGGTTTAAGGTGTGGGCGAGTCGGGATGTGTAAGAAGCCTGCCTGGTATCTGTTTTGTGTTGATGTGGTACGTAAACAACATTTAAAAAAAAAAAAAACATTAAAAAAAATGAATAGTCTTTCAGATGGCTCGGTTGTATTTTTCTGGCGACCCGTTCTGGATAAACCCAAAGCAATTCAGTGTCTTTGCTGTCAAGACATAAAAATGGTGTCGTTACTGATAATGAGACATCATGTTTGGTTTTTCTGAGAAACTCTGCGGCTTTCTCACCGAAGCTGATGTAGTTTGAGCTCATTTGCTTCACAGCAAGTTTCATGTGGGTAAAGAGTGGGACATATATGTACACGACAAGTCCACACTAGTTCTGAGGTCCTGAGCCGAGCTCCACCTCAACCTTACATTCCTCTATATATAATCTGATGTTGCTTGCACAGTGTTGCTTTGATACAAGGAACATTTTGAACAACATCCAGGCAGAAAGAAAACCTCCGAGTCTCACAGAAAAAGGTACGAACTTTTCTGAAGTCTATTTTTCTTTCAGTTAAATGGTCAGCTTGAGGTGTGAAAAAAAAGAAAACAATCTTCTGCGAAACAAAAGAAAGGAGAGATGATGGATGGACTGGTTGGATACTTTTTCTTCATATTTTAGTGGGTTTAAGGATAAAATGAATGTTCAAAAATAAGGTCAATTATATGTGATTTTACACTTGCTGACTAACATCAGAGTTTGGTGAGGTGAGTCATGTGCTTTAACTGCTCAAAATGAGATTTTTAAGAGTTTTAACATATATTTGTGTGTTTGTACTGGTTTAAATTGAGCTCAACTTCATCGTGCATCAACCCTGACTGGGATACGGGTTCAGATGAGTTATTTGATTCGATTCAGTTTGTAGAGAAATGGACTTAAAATGGATTTAATGATCATCAACACAGAAAAAATAACATTATACAGATACTGCTTTATCATTGTTTATATAGACCATACTCAACTATGTTTATAGAGAAATAATAATAAAATTAAAAGTTATAGGAAATCATCTAAATATATTAAAAGTCTTATACCAAGCTTAAATCATATTTTTTATTAGAAGTTGTATTTACTCTTCTCAATTCATCAGCTGGATAAAGTTTTTTTTATCGCTAACATTTTCTTTGTAACTTTAATTTGAATTGGTGGATGAATATGAGTCTTAAACAAGCTGAAATGAAAAATGTAGAAGAGAAAAAAAAAGAAGCGGCAACCTCTGGAATTAGCAGATGTGAGGGAGTGGTTCGCTTAGCACTTTGTGGAGATGTGGAGATCCTGGAGGTGGGCGCTGGCGGGCCTGTCTGGGCACGCGTCTAATTTTACTCTTATCATGAAGCACTTATTTACGCACGAGTGCTCAGGTTTATCCATACAAAAGAAGAAAAAAAAATAGGAGAGAAAAAAAAAGGCTTTTGTCACTGATATCAGAGCATCCTTCACTGTCAGGATGAGGATGTTTGTCGCTTCAGGTAACAAATAAAACGGCCGGTTTAATGATCTTCTTCTTCATGTTGTTGTGTTTTCTCCTCAGCTTGTCTTTGCTAGAATGGGATCTGCAGCGGTTCA
>JAOWBL010000023.1:2193518-2209041 GCA_028564865.1 Zenarchopterus dispar
TTTAATGATCTTCTTCTTCATGTTGTTGTGTTTTCTCCTCAGCTTGTCTTTGCTAGAATGGGATCTGCAGCGGTTCATTGTGTCTGCGTGGCGCTGGGAGTCCTCGGGCTCATTGGGGTCATCGTGTGCTGCGCCCTCCCTCGCTGGAAAGTGTCGTCCCACATCGGATCCAACATCATAACTGCACAGGTGGTCAAGCGTTTTAAAGCGCGGAGCTAAACTGTACTGCTGCTTTATGAACAGCCTCACCAGATTATTACCATTGATAAAAAAGACAGATTACCAAGAAAAAAAGCACGTATATAATTAGTTTTTTTTTTGCTGAGAATTAATGTGTAAGTGAGTCATGCTGGTTTCCTTTGTGTGTTTTTATGTGTGAGTAGACTTCTCAGGAGGGTCTGTGGATGGAGTGTGTGGTGCAGAGTACTGGGCAGCAGCAGTGCAAGAACTTCGACTCTGTGCTGGTGTTGTCCTCTGACCTGCAGGCCGCTCGGGCCATGACCATCATCAGCTGCATGATCTGCTGCCTCAGCATCCTCATCCTGTTCTGCGGCGCCGATTTCACCACCTGCGTGGAGAACGAAGACGTCAAGCCGAAGATCGGCCTGGTGGCCGCGGTGGGACTGCTGGTGGCCGGCCTGCTGGCCATCATCCCCGTCAGTTGGTTCGCACACAACGTCGTGAGAAACTTCAACGACCCCCTGGTATCTGCTCATCAGAAGAGGGAGCTGGGGGCGTGCATCTATGTGGGCTGGGGGGCTGGAGTGCTGCTGCTCCTGGCCGGAGGTCTGCTCTGCTGCTTCAGCAGGCCCAAATCCAGCAGCTCAGGAGGAACCGCCAAGTACTACAGCAACAGCGCCTCAGCCCCGAACAAAAACTACGTGTAGTGGCTTTGTGGTGTGGACTGGTGTCTGAGAGGAAGAGGGAGGGAGGACGGGGTAGATGGGAAAACTCTGGGAAGCAACAAGACACCAGGAGATGTTTTTTTTTTTTAAAAAAAAAAAGAAAAAATGTGTAAATAGTTAATACTGATTTCAAACCTATATATACTTGACTATATTACTGATGTTTTAATTTAGGGGGCAGGAAGAGCCATGTGGTATGAAAAAAGGCTGTAAAGTTGAATTCATCTGAACAATTTGTGACTAATGAGATCAGTTTTTTAAAAACTAGAGATTAGTAAGTTTATTTGTGCTGCAAAAGTGTTGAATTCTTGTTTCTTCTTGAAGTATTTGACCTCAAAGCTTACTCAAAATTTCAATATTTGACATAAAAATTTGACTTTAAAAGAACAGAACAAGTGTAAAACAATATTTAAGATCAGGAAAATGTGGAAAATCTATTGACAAGCAGAAAAATAGCATAAATAATGAACTAAAGCCTTTTCAACCTGTTTTTAGAGTCTTTTTAAGAGCACTAATGGTTCTTGTTTTATGTGTTATTTGCATGTTTAATCATTTGACTGTATTTTTTTTTTAATCTTTTGACCATTTTATAAGTTTTAATCACAAAATGTTGAAAATAATCTTGAACCAGATGCCGTTTAGTAACCCTCTGGGAAATCGGCATGCTTGTGTTTCTCAGATGACACATTTTAAAGCCTTATAAATCAGTTTAGAAACGTTTCTTTTTTTTGTTTAGATGTTTTGTTTCATTGACGTTCATGGGAACTTAGAATCAGTTTAAATTCATATGAGTATTTCAGGTATTAAAAAAAAGGCTGAAAACTACAAAAGACTTTATTTCAAACAAAAAGCATATATTAAAATATGGAATTTGTAAAAGTGGTCACACAGATCAAATAAACTAACTCAAGCTTTAAGCTACCAAAACCATTTGAGAACATCTGTTGTCGTGATTTTTCCCTTTTTCTCGCTGGGACCAAGTGTGATCAACAGTTTTCTCTCTTTTGTCGTCTGTTTGGGTTGCACCACTCCTCCATCCACTTCTGTTCTTGGCTTGATTTTCTCGTCTTGAATCCCACCTTTAATGCTTGCTCTCCAGCTCACTCACGCGCTTGGTCAGCTCCTCTAGTGCCGCTTTGAGGTCTTTCACCTCCTTCTTCAAGGACTGAACCTCCTGAGAAGCAGAGTTGAGGTGGGATTGAGTGTGATTACAGTTATTAGTTTACCGTCTGGAGCAGCAGTTATAGCATATAGCAAACGAATTACCTCGCCACCGCTCTGTTGGCTCCCAGCAGAAGCAGTTGTGGTCTTCAGGAGACTCTTGTGAACTTTGAACTCCTTGGCTTTGGTGGTTGCTACAAACCCATCCTTCAGGGATATCAAAATAGGCGGAGCCTCTTTTCCTCCGAACCACTCGTCGGCTTCAGCCGAGGGCTCGGGACCGATGGTGTCCGGGTACAGATCCTCTTGGAACAGATCCGACTATGCAGGCAGAGGAGGAAAGAGTGACTTAAAGAAACCTTGACCGACATCCTCATGAAAGCTTCCTAGGGTTTGTGAAATTCTCACCTTGCGTGGCACAGTCATGACTATCGGCTCACACTTCCTCTCATGGAGTTTGTAGAACCTGAAGGTGGAAATATTTGTTCATATTATAGGTTGTTTCATCAGTCTCGGCTGAGGAAGTAGACTGCAGCCATCAAGAGCTTATCATGTCACAGCGGAGATTTGGTCAGGGCAGCATGACATCAATTAGCATGAAACACACAGTACAGCTTAAGCTGATGGGAGCAGTTTTGTGAGAGGGAGAAAAAAAATGGATAAAATCCATCACGAGAAGCGCCAAGCTTCACTGCAATCTCACCAACAGCTGTTGAGATATTTCACCTAACATTACAACTTTAACCCTGCAGGTGGCAGTAGAGGGAACATGAAGAAAGAATTGTGAAACTTCAGCGCCACTATTGGCTTAAAAAAAAAGACAAAAATGTCACTACCTGGCAATTTCACATTTGTTGACCTCCAGCCCCCTCTTGGGCATGTATCCCATCCCCTTCTGACTCTCCTTGCTGCTGTACATGGACAGGTAGTGGACGTAAGGAGCTTCATCCGTCACCTCAAAGTAACGGATGCTGCTGTCTCCCTGTGGCGAGCAGGAGACAAACGGGTGAGTCGTTTCCGCGTGCATGTGTGGGTGAACATGGCAGACTGTTTCAACATCTCGATCTAACCTTGCCACAGAGGTAGACGATGCCAGTGTCTGGGTCAAAAAATGGCAGGAGGACACCGCTGCTGGTGTCAAGCTCCTGCAGAGTCAGCGGCTCCTTGAAGTTCTTCTGTTAACGGAGGATAAGATTGCAACTTTGATGAAAAAAATAAAATAAAATACAATAAGTGTGTTCCAGCAGACTGCAAGTAAGCCGAGGATTAGTTTGATCAAGACTGAGGTGGTGTACTGATGAGCACCACCCTTGGTGCTGTAACCTGGCTCTTGTGAAACAGTAGGTGCTGAAAAAATGTTATGTTACTCCCTAGAAACAAACAGTCCTACTCTCAACATTTCCATGATATCTAAGGACTCCTGCATTATAATTAAGGTATTTCTTCTCTGGAGTCCCTGGAGCTGATTGTGCTGAGAAGAAAGTTGCATAAAGTGCAAAACATAATGGACAACACTGCAGCTCGTCTGGACAACAGTATCATTTTCCTTTTTATTTTCTTTATGAATCTAACTGAAGCGAACTAATTTGAAATGAACTGAATTCAATGTATGTGAGCAGGGAAAGGCTGGACACTTTAAGATGGCTTTCAAATAAGGATCACTAGTTTTTCTAGAGTTGAGTAAGGAAGTTTGTTTTCCAGAGACAGAGAGGGCGGGGGGCGTTTCCACTCACCGGATCCCACAGCGCCACCTGTCTCTCGCTCATGCGACTAAAGCCGGTACTCAGGATCTTCCCATCGGACACGAAGACGGCCCTGATAGGCCTGGAGCCCTCGTGAGGTTTCTCCCTCTCCTGCAGGTGAGAGATGGAGCACAGACGTCAGCCACAAGATACCTTTACACACCCGTTACTATTCACGTGGACATAAAATGACTTAATATAAACAGATTTACAGTATAACATCACACTGTAGATAATACATATTAAATTTGGAAACATCCTGATATCAGTTACGTAAATGCCATCTTGGTCTCATCAGTTTGTGCAAGAAATAAAAACACAACAAGAGAGACAATGATGAGGAGTGCCTTTTCCTACCACTATCTTAAACTGAGTTTAATCAAATGGCTTTTTAACTAATTTATTACTTTATTTATGTACCGTATTTTCCGGACTACAAGCCGCACCCACCCGCCAAAACTAGCGTCTTCTTCTTTACATGGACCTGTAGCGTCTGTCTCGTTTTTACACCTCCTGCGCCCCCTGATGGCCGTTGGCGAAGAAAAATATATAGATAAGCCGCATCGTTGTATAAGCCGCGGGGTTCAAAGCGTGGGGAAAAGGTAGCGGCTTTTAGTCCGGAATTTACGCAAAATACCACAGGGATGAAAGATATGATGTTTGGTATTCATCATTGTTTTCTGGCTGTTCTGAGACCAGTTTATTAATTTTACAATAATCTGAAGATAAACCAAGATGTAATTGGACCTGTTTTGCATCTAGAAAGGGATGATGGTGGTGGTCAGGATGAACATATAAAGGGAAGTGTGAGTGGGTGAGGAAACTCACAAAGAGAACGGTGCCCTTGCGCGGGTCCAGCACCCGCAGGGTCTTATCTTTGCAGGAGGTGAGGATGTTGGATCCGTCCCGGTTCCAGGAAGCGCTGTAGATGAGGTCAGGGTGCACGGTGTCGATCCTCACCACTGCCTCCCCTTGAGCCACGTTCCACAGGATCACCACATTATCGCAGCCTGCACGCATGTGACACGGTCAAAACAGTGAAGGACATGGCGAGAGTTTCAGTATCATCTGCTAAGTTTTGCATTTCAGCATGTTTGTCATGAACATAACAGAACAGATAGTTGCCATGATCACGGGGGAAAAAAAGGAACAAACAATCACAATTAGAGAACAGAACTTTACAAAAAAAGAAATAGAGTAAAGGTCTATGATAGTTCTGCTTAAAAAAAAAAGTTGGTAAGTGGAAGTAGAGGATGATGAAAGAACCAAAACCTGTTAGAGACAGCAAATATGTGTGGTTCAAATTAAGACTCATGGTTAATTCTCATTTAATAAAAGTCTTGTTTGATGCATGCATGTATTTTATCTGTATGAACAACTTAAACATGTTCTCATGAAAAAAATGAGGTCCTGAAACTCCAACGTGAAGACATGTTCGTTCTACTGATCTGAGTTCAGAGTGAAGCGGGTGGGCGGAGGCAGCGAGAACTTCCTGTTCAGCAAAGTTCTGCTGCTTATATGCGAAAAAAAAAAAAAAAGGTGTAACATAAATTAGAGTCAGCCCTATCATGTTCTCAAATAGATGTGATAAAATTCTAGACAAATTCATTTACCTGCACTCATGAGCACATTGTGGGCAGTGGGGTGCCAGCTCAGGATGCCAACGCGTTTGGAGTGTCCCTCCAGTTTAACGACGGGTTCTGTGAGCGATGTGGTCAGCCCGCCGTCTGGGATCTCCCAAATCTATTTACCCCCCCCCCAAAAAAAAAAATTAATTTGCCTACTGTATTTGATATTTTCACAGACATCTCAGATGTTTTGTTGCGTTACCATGACGCTGCAGTCCTCAGAGCCACTGGCGATGATGTTGTCGTTGTGAGGACAGAACTCGATGTCCAGGACCGGACCTGTGTGCCCACATACAGTGGGGTAGGACATGTCAATGCGTCCTGTCTGCAGAGAGAGAACATCGAGAAAAATGTGGATGGGAACTCTTACACACACTTATCACTTAACCTTTTACATCGCTGAGCCTTTAAGCAGCCAGAAGGATAAAAGATAAAGAAAAGATAGAGCAGGACAGCACACAGAAGTGATGAAGAAAGGTAAAAAGTTTAGATCAGAGGGTGAACCGGCAGTCATCTGACGTAAATTCCACAGCTTTTCCTTTAATTACACCTAATGTGTCGTAAATGGGTTAGAGAGGAGAGCGGAGCCAGGAGAGATGAAACCCCATTTGTTTTCCAAGTTCTGTGTTAAAACAGGGGCGACCCGACTATTACACGTTAGGCTGAACAGCAAAAAAAAACCAAAACACTGAACCATCACAATCTGTGGTGTCTCGAGTTAAACTATTCATTTGTTTTGTTAAGGCTGGCAAAAACGGAAAGAAATGCAAGCCTCAGGACATGGTAACAAAAGTAAAACAGCACCCATATGAAACCCAAACACGCTCTTCAAACCATATATCTCTGCAGTCACTTGAGAAGTATAAACTAACACTATTAATAATGTGTCTGCAGAGGTCATAAAACTCTTAAAAACCCTTCGTGTAACGACGTGAGGAAAAGTCAGTAAGAGCAGGAGAGTGTGAAAATCTATTTACTAACTAGAAAAGGATTCGAGTGGATTGTGAATTCAACATTCGCACGTGATGACACAAACTTTCTGCAGGCAGCTGTAGCAACATAGTTTTATTTTTTATTTTCTCACTACAGGTCTAATTGAACTGCTTGAAACTTTAGTAAGTACAGCCCAGAGTTTCACACACATCTCCCATTTAAAATAATAAAAAAATAAATAAAATTCTCTGTTAAAACCTAAGGTTTCACACCAGCAACACTAATTATTCATTGATCTGTGAGACTATTGAGGACCTGGGAGTTCACGAATTCAGGTGACCTCTAACCAGACCACCTGGTTTGTGGTTTTGTGCTATTTTAATTTAAAAAAAAGCAAAAGAAAGAAAACAAAAAAAAAACCCTAACGCACTTGACTAAGTGACAGCAGAGTAACAGAGCCACATCCTGTCCTCCTGCTCCGAGCTGACAACAAACTCCTAATATGGTGAAAACTCACTAGCTGAGCAAGTGACGTGTAGAAAGACTGAAAGGCATCAGACTTCCTGATCCGCTTAAACGTGTGCAGCATTCAAGTAACATGCTCAACCACTGGTATTAAAGAAATTTTAAAATAAGCAGCTGACATGTCCATCATTTACATTTGACCAGTTTACCTTGTGCAGGGGCAGCACCATGAAGGCTCCGCCGCCGCTGGCGTCCACAATCATGGCCACAAACTTGGGGTTAACGGAGCAGAAGTTGCTGTCCCAGGTCATCTGGGAGATTCGGATGTCATCGTAGCACTGGTCCGCTTTCACGGCTTGGCCGAAGACGTGGCGGAACTTGCTGGTCCTGACAACCCTTTTGGCCATGGTGAACTGAGAAGGGGGGAAAGAAAAAGCAAAAAGCAAAAAAAAAAAAAAGCCAGAGTTGCAATGAATGAAAGACAGGAATTTAAGCATGCAACAAGTCTGGGGTAAAACCTGAGAAACGGGTCTATTTCAGACACATACCAAAATGCCTTGAATACATGCACAGTTACACTTATGGAGTTTGATTTCGTGCGGCGATAAGATAACAGACACAAAGCTAACAAGAGGAAAACTTTAAAAAAAAAAAAAAGAGGAAGCAAAAGCTTTCACAACTGCTTCCTCTAGTCTGTCTGCGACTGGGACTTCATCTCTGTTTAATTTGTCTGCCATCAAATATTTAAGAGCATTAAAAAAAAGATGTCTCGGAAGAGGAAACACAAAACAAATGAATAAAAAAGACGTGTATTAACGGCCTGTTTGAGCTTCACATGCCGTGAGCCAAAAAAGGTAAAATTGCCAGTTAGACCACATCCTGCTGAGTGAGCAACAAAACCACCAGCATCTGTTGTCCAATTTGTAATTCACGCTGGTGCTGTCATTGATTTCCCTAAAGACACACAAACTTCAAAACGCACATTTTACAAGTGAAGCTGAAACGTCGAGAATAACGAATGCTTTCTCAAACAAAGTGAGAGATTTTAAATTTCAAATAATATAGAAGTTCATTGTCCTGAAGACAAACGACTCTTACATCATCAGTCATTCAAAAAGTATGGATCTGATTTTTTTTTTTTTAATTTCGAAAGCTTGGTTTTTACCTCCATTTGTAGATATTACTTGGTGAATGTGCAGCCGCGCCTAAGCTCAGAGTCAGAAGTCTGCAGCTGCTTTGCTGCATGTGCATCACAAGACCTCTGAGGCTTGCCCTGCGCCTAATTCAATAACCCTCCACAGAGCGAGCTTTAATTTCATCAGCAGCCCGACTGTATGTCAATAATCCGCCTTTTACCACCGTGTCTCTCTTACCTGATGGAAAACACTCACAAGTGTGTTTTTCCTCCCGAGAAAGACGAGAAATGCAGGAACGTGAAACATAAGGAAGAAAGATATTCAGAGATTGTGTCATCTTCACCTCATCTTAAGCGATACCTTCAGAGATGCTTGAACGGCAGGCATGTGTGTTGAATGACAGGTTGCAGCAGACTTACCTGGGAGTGGTGAGGGGTACGATCGGGCTCAAAGAGTTTTCAGTGGCGGACCAGGCACCCTGCCTCCAGAGTGAAGACGTCAAGGAGACGGTGGGTTAAAGTACATCACAAAAATGACATGAAGGAAGTGAGAATTTCAAATGAAGGTGGAAGTGGGAGGTGACTGCTGCCACACTTCAGGGTTTGAAAAACTGCAGAGGGCAAGAGGAAAGGAAGTGCTAACGCAAGATTTACGAGCAGCTTTGTGAGATAGTAACACAACATAAATGTCAGATCAATGCAGACTTTTTTTTTTTTTAAAAGAAAGTTTTAGATCAATGTTTCTTACATGTTCGGTGTTAATAAAGCTGTTTTAAAAAGCGATTTTTTTGGTCACAAGTCTGCTTGATCAATTCAGTGTCCTTATTGAAATGATCAGTAGAGAGCAGAGATGCAGTTTACCTCGACGTCTAATCAAAACAGATTTAATGGAAGTTAAAGTGGATCATTAAAGTCGGAAAACTACTTATACGCTTATTATTCTTGTTTATTTGTGCAGGAAGTAACCATTTCTGTGAGAAAAGGGTTAGGGTTATAATTTCACTGAATATACTGTCATACTATGAATCCTTAAGTTAAACCAGCCAAACAGCATGTTGTCTTGTGCATCAGCTAATCAGAGGTGCTGTTGGTGACACCTGCTGCTGCAGGAACTGCATCACATGTGCTTTTGAGTAATTTTGTAGGTGTTTTTTTTTTTTTTTTTTTTTTTGTAGATGTGCGTTTGGATAAGACTGCAACTTTACAGAGGCCTGGTTGGGATAAAAGTAAACGTTCAGTCCAGCTCAAAAGGAAGTGGATCATATAAATCTTTTATCTTAAACTCTTTTCATTTGTAATCTTTCTAGATTAGGTTTCTGTATCTGATGTGTAAACTTTTATTTTTTTATCAAAGGGTGAAGTCACTGACCTCTGTTGCAGTCTTTTTCAGGTATGCATTTGAAGAAATACTGATAAGAAAGCTCTTTAAAACTCTTGAGTGGTTAAAAATGGTCTCACTGGTCCTGTTACAGACTCAAAATCTTGCTTCCTTTTTGGTTTTCTATTGTTGTCCTCATATTCTGATCTAATCCAACATGTCAACACTCAACGCTACGTCAGCCTGAACCTCATCCTGAGTTTAACTGGTTCTTACTGCTGCAGTTTTCATGAGATGATTATCAGCTTTTAAAAATAACTTTTAATTCAGTGTGGGGTTCCTGCTGCTCCACATCAAAATGAACCAACTCATTGGTGTCCTTTCAGAAGATCTAAAGGACACTTTTGGAGAGGAGAAAAGCCTGAAGATGCTGAGACTGTTGCCCGAATGAAAGTGTGATATCTAACACTGATGCTTACATCATTTTACTTTTGAAAGAAAACAAATTACTTCAGACCAAATGGCCAAAAGTAAAGCAGTGTTCGTTTAGGAGGTAATATGTCCAGTGAAACGTTTGTGGATCAACCCTCAGAGAACTTGGGTATTGGAGATATTGTAAAGGTTTGGATTTGTGCAATTACTCATACAGGAATGTCCAAAGGCCACTATTAAAACATCTTGAATCAACAAGATATTCCTTTTTTATTATTTTAATCGGTGCTACTACTCCACTGCACACCATTTTAGATGTCTTTTGTTACTAGTCTGATTAGAGATTGTCGTTTCTTTCTTTGGCCGTTTCCCCCGTCTAATGGCATCCAGAAGCAGCTATTTTCTGCACATTTGGACCTGCCTTCTAGGAATCGAAGTCGAATCCCGAGGAACCAGACTTTATAAGTCTTTGTATACAAAACAAAAAGGACAAGACTGTCTGACTAGGCTGCATGAACCCAACATTTGTGCTTGTATGTAAAACATGATGCATGCTCTAGCCAATAGACTGGACAAACTCCTGTGATGTTGCCCAGAGATCTTCTGAAGAGATCTTTTGAAGACTCTTTTTCCTTATACCAAGAGCCAAGACAAGCCAAGGAGTGGTTCTGGGCTGAATTTTAACAGCCACATTAGGACAGTAGTGAAGTCGGCTTATTAGCACCAAAAGAGCATATAAAGGAACCCACGGTCACTTGTGGACTTCTGCTCAGAAGAGACTTGAAATGATCCACCGCAGCTCCCAGATCCCTCAGCTGATCCACCCTGGAGGAGCTGAACGTTTTAACATGGGAGTCGTTGGAGACTGGACCCCTAGTGGTCAACCGATGAACTGCAACTTCTCTTACTTCCACATTGAAGTTGAAATGTTGCTCAAGCCCAGCTTTGATCCGACTCCTCTAACTCTCAAATTTATCCAGTATTACAAGTTTCAGTCCAAATGAACATTTGTTGATTCAAACAACTAGTTTGTGCACTCAAATTAACACATAATCTGGAAAAAAAAACAGTATGACTCACATACCCTACTTCTTTCGCCCTTTAAAACTGCTGCAGATAGTCAGAAACATGACAAAAGAAAACGGGATTAAAAAAAGATAGCTTGCAGACGGGTTTAAAAATATAGACTTCAGTTTATTGCACAATCGTTGCTGGAGACTGAGGAGTGTGAGAGCCTGTCTGTTACACAAGGTGCTAATGTTTGACAGACACGTGAACAACAGCACAAGAAAAACAAACCGTTTGCCTCTTGCGGGAACACAAACCCGTTCATGAGGCACTGCATGGATGCTTACAGCTTCCCATCAGTGCAGCGAGGGAAAATAAACCGGAAAATAATAAAGATTTCATGCTTGCACGGGTTCTGCAGGAGAGCTCATACACATGTGTTTACATACATGGTATGAAAATGTAAATAAGCAACCCTGGAGGAAAACTGCAGGCCACAACTAACAGCTCCACACAACATTGATATTAGTGTCATTTGGCCGCAGCCACGCCTGCATCAGTGAGCATCAGTTTCCACTAGATGGAGCCCCACTCCACTGACACCTGGGTAGCCGCTATGACACGGTGATATGAGGAGAGGGTAACAGACAGACCCTCCAGAGAGCTCCTTTCATCATTACCTGTACACATAGACCAGTGTCATTATGAGGATCCACAGACTTACAGTAATCATTATAATCAGTTTATAACAATACAGATAATCCATTATAAACAGGCTGTTAACAGGCTATCCGGCACCTGTGTTATTTAAAAAAACAAAAAAAAACAAAACAGGATTTTTATCTGTTAGTGAAGTTTTCACATTTTTTTTCCTTTGTTTGTTTTTTTCATATAACATACAGACAAAAGGACAAAACACCGACTTTCTGAGCAGATTTCTCTCCTGCAACATGGTCTCCAGAGACATTTCCCTCCTCTCCACCCTCCCACTCCCACGAGTGCAGTCTGTTCGAAGGGCTGGGAGTCCAACCGGACTCGACTAAAGAGGGCAGGTGAAGGCTGACAGACGTCTCACGGCCACGTTTTGGGACAGCAGAGAATCAGGCCCCCGGATGTTACAGCTACCGTTACGGCGCCCTGAGAAGCAGGAGACCCAGGATGCTGAATTGAGAGCCACTCAACCAACGCCAACAGACTCCGCTGCTAACGTATCCTTCGGCTGATAATGCATAGATTGGACCAGTGGTAGTCGAGAGGTATTCACATGCCTGCCAAGGATCCCCACTAGGGTCACAAATGTCTTTGTCATGTGTCTTAAAATAAAATAAACAAACAAACAAAAAAAAGCAGTTACATTTACATGATCGAAAGCATTCTTCATAAGGGCCACAAAAGGTGAAACAACTCTGCATTTGCATTGAAATGAATTTCACTGTCTCTTTGTTTTCCCCGTTAAACGAACAAAAAAAAGAAAAAAAAACGATATCAGAAGCACAGCAGCTGGCTGTGTCTCTCTCGTGTTTAACTTTGGCCGTGAGAGTAGCAGCTTACAGAAGATGTGGCGAAACGATAGTCTCTTCCCTTCTTGTTTGTCTTTAAAACATCGTGTCTGCTTTAAAAATGAATCAGCACTTATTTTTTTCTGCACTGTGTGTGTGTGTATATATAATCTAAATACATCTATTTACATGATCTATTTGAACTTTAAATATGTTTTAGAAGTATACTCTAATCCAAAGCCCTTTGGAGAACGATAAACAGTGCAGTTTCTTTGAGGGTGATGAATTAATTCGGATATTATCTTCCTGTTATGACCTGATGCTGGCTATAATTAACAGACAACTGGCTAACACTATGAGACATCCATTTCTGTTTGACTTTCATGCTTTTTTTTTTTTAATTTTTTTTTTTTTTTAGTTTCATTCAGTGGCCAACAATACATTAGTTTGCTTTTATACTGTCCACTTAAGTTACAGACGGTAATAACGAGTGTTTTTTATGGGTGATTTAAATACTCTGGGAAATCCTTCTTCACCTATGAGTCACGAGCAGCAGAGGATGTACCACACCTCATCGGCTGTTGTTAATTTGGCAAGATGGGATTAGTGACTAGTCAGATGTGGTTCTGACACTTCGCTGGAGAGCAAAAGCGAATATGTCACCGGTAAAGTCGAGTCAAGTCTGCAGACAGAGCGAGTTTTCAGACACTAGTCTTCAGCATGATGATTTGTTTTACCACAAAGTAAAGTAACGGAAATCGCACAAAAGAAAGAAACACACAAACGTGCTGTGTTTTACACGGGGCAGAAGAGTTGAGGGGTTCATTCCTGCTTGCAGCATTTGAGCCAGTTTTATAATGCATACCGAGCCACCTTTAAAAAAAAAAAAAAAAACGACTCAAAAATGCCATGTCAGCGTTTTTTTCTTTTCTTTTTTTTTGTTTTTCTCTTAAAGTGCAAGCAGAGCACACATGCAACCGCAGTGCATTCATAGTTTAAAGTGTAATGTGGCAATTAAGTATTCAGTTAACGTAAATGATCACAGACAGCATCTGGAGTCAAGTGTAAAAACCCAAAAGCAGCTTAAAAAGTAAACTGATGTACAAAAGCTCCAGCCAAGCCCTGCAAATTTTAAAGTTATTTTCATATCATTCACCGCATAAATACTTCTTTCTTCCAAAAATGTCATTACGTGAGCAGGGAAAAAAAGTGGAGCTAATCCTCGACATCTCCAACATTTACATAAAACACAAGATTTGACCTTTGACCTGGCGTGTCAGCCAGCGTGATCTGAAATGTTTAAAAAAAAACCTGATTGATCCAGAAATAAATATCAACAAATAAATAAAACCCATTCCTTACATACATTATTTTGTGCATCCTGTATCCACAGACAAAAATAGGCTTTTTGAAATGTAAAAACATTTGACTTGTGAAAGGGCACAAGTTAGTGCTGGCGATAATTAAGTGACTTTTCAGTGCATCCTGCCGCCACACACACACACCTGCATCTAATCAAAGTGTGTGTAGAGGCATTTTAGTGTAAAACGGCGCTTAAACGTGCAAGAATCTGTCCAGCAACTGAAGACTCATCTCAAAAATATCTGTTACAAGTTATAACACGTCATAAAGAGAAACAGTGGCACAGTTAAGTAAAACTTTGCTGGATACCTGGACTCTGTTGGCAAAATGTAAATACACGGAGAAAAACAAGTTGTAAATGCGCGCTTTGTTTTTTTTTTTTCCGTTAAAAATGCCAGAATCAAAGCCGGTGAGGTCCAGGCCGCCGGCCTGCAGGCAGGAACGAACCCCTCGCCCGGGTTTATCGGCGAGGTCGGGCCGACAGGTTCGTAAAGAAAGAGCATGCTCAAAAACAAAAACAAAACAAAAACAAAACAAAAAGTCAGCGAACAAAATGAAAATCGTATGTACATGTGGTATCAAGATCGAGGCGTGAAGGAGGGCGAGCGTGAGCTGTGTTTGTGATGTGGGCAGGTCGAGATATGGACGAGGTGCACGAGCGCACCAGTGACATCAAGATCATGTGATATCGTTCAGGTCATCACCGCCGACCGCGTCAACAGACGCTCAAATTAAACTTGCATGATCATGTAAAAGCTTTAACCGCAACCGTTTTCTAGAGACTTAATTCATGATTTTGGGGTTTTAATGATCTGTTCATAAATAAATATCTCAACTTTCCTGCAAACGTGTGTCAGTAGCGGCTCGTGAGTTGAAGCAGATGTTTGTTTAAAGTCGACTGACGGGTTTTTGGAGCGATCTCAAATTTCACTATCTCCTGAATTTCTTATTGATGGAAAAATACTTCTCAAAATGTTCCCAAGTTTATCTCCGAAATAATTAGATTTATATAAATACGTTCATGATACAAATGTATTGACAAATTATTTCATTAATTATTGGAGAATTAGCTTAAAGTCTCCGGCTACAAGAGTTATTAGTCATTTCTTATTTATATCAAACATAATTAATTTAATTTAATTTAATGTCTAAAAGACTTTCGTTGAAACAAAAGTGATAAATAAAACAGCTGCACGTTATTACATCTGAAAAGGCTGAACTGTGAAATTTTGGTATTTTCACGATAAAAATAACTTCAACTATCATCATTTTCCAACTAACATAGTACTCCACAATATTTCATAATATTTCTTATTTTTAAAACGTAGGCCAACTGGTAATTTGACCTGACAATATTTATTTGGTGATAAATTGAGTAAAAAGATAAAGACCAGAATATTTCCCCTTGAAATATATCATAAGGCAGAGAGGATGTGTTGTTTAAGTAAACGGAGTTAGTTCAACTCTGTTTTGATTCATATCTGAATTTAAGGGCTAATTTAAAGCCGCACAAAGGAGCTTTTGTCATTTTTAGCTCTGACAGTCGCCCTTAATGGCGGCGAGGTAAAGGTGTTAGGTCCTCCCTCGTTTTCTCTCCATCGCTACTTTCTTTAGTCTCTCGGCTGCGCCCGCCACGACGTGCACGACTCAGAAATGCCATAAAAGCGATTCACAGTTGTGACGACCCGAAGGGAAATTAAAAGTTTTTGCCGCTACAAGGGGGCAGAAGATGCCAAGGACTACATGATGCTTCTTAAAAGTATGAAAATAGTAATTAAACTGAGATTGAAACTGACATTTTAGCAGAAAGGAAGTCTTTTGTGGCGCTTTAATGGCTTATTTTCAAAGGTTTTGTTCTCATAATTGAATTAAAAGTTTAATGCTTCAGCCACCAGCCGCCACTGGTGCAAGTGTGTGTGTGTGTGTGTGTGTGTG
>JAOWBL010000023.1:2214428-2232266 GCA_028564865.1 Zenarchopterus dispar
CACTGTTACCAAGTGCTTGCTCATAGGGGATCGTTGGATTGTTGGGATTTTCCTTGTAACACTGTTTTATCTTTACCTTTCAGTGTGAAGCGCCTTGAGGCGACGTTTGTTGTGAATTGGCGCTGTATAAATAAAATTGAATTGAATTGAATGGCTCGCCATCAGTTTGTCATTAAAAGGTGTGCACGAGTCTGTTCATGAACCAGGTGTGTTGGAGTACGAAGTGAAAAAAAACATACAAGACAAACAAAAAAAGTTAATAAATCCCTTTTCCCCCAATTTTCGCATTTTGTAATTGTTAAAAGTATCAGGCTATAGTGCATGTATACAGTTATAGGTCGTCCTGAAGCTCAAAAACGTTGGTTGTAGTTATTGAAACAAACACAAAAAGTAAAGATAACGGCCGCGCATGCGCTTTAGAGCACAGTCGTTGGCTAAATCTTTTTTTTTTTTAATCACTTTGTTCCCCCTTTAGTTTGAGGAAAATTCTATAGACAATATTTATAATAGTTAAAATATCAAAGATAAAAATCAATCTTAAAAAAATAAAATAAAATAAAATAAACGTTTCAGATAAAGCTGGGGTCCATCCAGAGTGACCCCCCCTCGTGCTCTTCGTCACGTATCAGCCCGCCTTTGCACTTGACCAAATATAAACTAGATTTCTTGGCAAAGTTACAGATTTTATTGGGGAGGAGTCCGACACGGAGAGTTCAACTTAGGACAGACTGAAGGACAAACAAGCACAAACTACAAAGATTAGCTGCAGAAAAAAGTAAGTTTTTATTAGATTTTTTCTTTTTTTGTATACTCTAACAGTAACTTAACAACTCTAGCCTGCTACAACCAGTTCTGTTTATTCTAGTTTGGTTTGTTGAGGGACATATGTTCAGTCAGAAGTGTTTAAAAACAAACTTTAACGAGAACCTCCTTAAACCTGGACATCTCATTCAACTGTATTGATATTTTAATATCAAAAATGTCCCTGTTTAAGTGGTCGTTTGTCCCACACCTGTGTGCAGATGTCTTTGTCTTCAGCCACCTTGGCCGCTGGTCGGGTGCTTTCTGCTGCGTCACATGGAAGTCATGAAGGAGGAGGTGAGTTTGTCCCAAACAAATAAAACTACATTAAAGGACGTTTCAGGCGGATAAAAGGTACTTTTCGAAGGTAACGAGTGTCAGCATCGTGGTGTGCAAAAACGACGTGATTCAAAGCAGTTTTGAGTGAAAAAAAAAAAAACGAAATAGGACAACAGATTGTCAAAATAAATGTAGTTTTAAGTCTCTAACAAAACTTAAACACTTAAGTGATCACTTATTAGTTCCCAATAGATAAGCTGAAGTAATTTTAATTTTGTTTTTTTATTTTAAATGGGCCACTTGTACAGGGAACTATGTCCAATTGCAAATCAGTTCTGGGTTTTTATGACAAAAAAATGCAGTTGTTTGGGGGTGTTTTGGTGCACAACAAGTCCTTATAAAATGTCTTTTGTATTTATTTATTTATTTATTTTGCAGCCTTGGGAATGATGACAAATATCTCTGTTCCTGCAGATGATTTAGAGGCTTTTAAAGTCTTTGAATGCAGGAACACAACTAAAACTCATAGTTTGAGTCTACAGTTAAACATCAGCTGACATGTAAGCAGATCAGGCTCCAGCCTGCATGTTCATTGTTTTTGGTTTTTTTTTTGTTTCTTTCTTTAACAGCGAAAATTTGGAAGATTCTGACATTTGTCCTAGCCTTTCCAGGTGTTGGTGTCTGTATGGCCAACGCCTACATGAAAGCAACTTCGCATGGGCATGATCAGCCCGAATTTGTGCCATATCCTCACCTACGTATCCGCACCAAGGTGAGTCTCAGGATAATTTCCTAATATTTCTTCTGAAACTTCTTACCACAAATATTTTCTTGTGCATCTTTCCAGAAATTTCCGTGGGGTGATGGAAACCACACTCTGTTCCACAACCGTCACGCCAATGCTCTCCCTGATGGCTTCGAGAGTTCGGACCACTGAGATGATGATTCAATTCTCACAGATATGTTCTGCTGCACGTTTCAAACTCCAGTCTACGCTGTACTTTGTTCAGTTTCATTCTCTGGGAGGGAAAGGAGCATCTGGAATAAAATCATTTATGCTGTATTAGAGTAAGAGCCATATTTGTTTGTGTGTGTGGCATTCAGGCAATTGTCAGAGTATTCCCACTGAGATGATGTGCTCCTTGTGACTGGAGGAAATATAAAGTGTCCCACTCTTGCAAATACACACATGCAAATTGTCCATCGATCCAAGAGGATCTGTCTGCAGACCAAGAAGAAAGATGTAGTCTGTTACCTCCATCCTCAACAAAAGGTCTGTGGAGTTGGAGTCACATATTTCTTGTCTAGCTTGGAGCTCAACTTCTCCAGTCAAAGTATGTAAAAATAAAAAAAGTGACAGATTTGGATTTATCGAACCCTACTGTAGGTCATTTGATGTGAAACTAGACGTGTATGACAACAATGCCCAAGTTTTCTAACATGTTACATCCTAATAATTCAACAACAGGTGGGAATAACTGAAAATATAGGTTTGTCTACATATTTAACTTCTGATTATACAGAACCCTTGATTATTTGGGGCTCAATTGCATTTAAGCAAAAAAAAATATATATATCTTTGCTATCTTGAGTTTTACCTTCTATTTGCTTAAATATAACAAAACCACTAAGATGCTGTGTTACATAATAAGGAAGACGGTTACATTTCTTTAAGACCACTGGTTCCAAGCTTTTAGACTGCTGTACAAGGGGAAAATTTAGCTGTTCAAATTTAAAAAAAAAAAAATATATATGTGTGTTATGGTTTCAAAATTAAATGCATTAATGCAGATTAATGAAACTAAAAACATCTACATGAAATATCACTCCTGACTGAGATGTTTATACTTTCACCATTAATTATTAAATTTACAAATGAGGTTGTCAAATCACTGACTTGTCAATTTTGTGTAAAAACATTGATAAAAGAAAAACAACCCAAAGCAAAGTGATGCTTATTTGATATTTAGTGGCATAAATTTACATCAGATTGTTCAAACATATGATGCATATCTCTATTCTATACAATCTTCATCTACAAAATAAACAACTGGCTTCTATAATGACCATGGTAAGTCCATCTACATGACATTTATCAAATATACCGTTATCATTGGCTTTAACATTTCCCAAATAAAAAATAAAAATTACAACGTTGGTAGAAAACAATGAACCTAAACGATTTTACAGTAAGTCATGAGATGAAAGGCTCCAACTACATCAAAACTTAACAGAAAACATTTGCTCAAAAATTATGAAAATTAATCAACACTTGAGTTAGAGAAAACAAATTCAGAAGTTCTTCCAGACATGCTGGTGTAAAAACACAACGGAAACTCTGGAAGCCCGGTAAGTTGGCCGTGACGGATGATCTGGTCTGTGAACCTTACACTCCGGTCCCTGATCAGTTCAAGGCCTCTGAGGCCAGGCTCAGCAGATCCCGTTTCAGAGCTTCCCTACACTCGGCCTCTCTGGCTAGTCTGCGAAGACAATCCCCGGCAACGGAAGAAGACAAGCATGGTCGGGGAGAGTCCAGCAGCCAGGATAGGCAGGTCCGACCCAGCGCTGGGTAGCAGTATCGCTGGGAGAACCGGTACACCTGGGGCAGCAGAGGCGCCAGGGCCTTAACCGCAGCGTCTGTTTCAGAGGAAGACGGAGAGCTCCGGTCTTTTTCTTTCGCAAGATGCATCGGAGCTTTCTTCAGGTTCTTTGGTCCTAATGTCAGTTCTTCTAGGTCAAGAGATTGGTCCAGCGACACTCGGACTGATTTCGAATCAGGAGCGACTCTTTTGATGGTGTTTATGTCTAAAATTGTATCGAGTCCCGTGTTCACCTTCTGGACTGATCCAACAAAACTTTTCTGTCTCTCCATTTCTTGCAGGATACTGTTCAGCTTCTTCATCTGTCCAGTCAGCTCTAGATCTGATGACTGAGTAGAAAGGCTCTCCTCGGGAACTTCGGGACATTCTCGGTCCGTTTTAGATTCAGTCTTTCCGGGGTTTTCCTCTGCGGGTGCAGCATTTGTGGAGCAGGACAGCAGCTGCGAGATGCAGAGATCCTCCACCTCCCTCTGTAGCTCGTTCACCAAGAATCTGCAAGCTCCAATCATCATCTCGCCTAAAGGTGTTTTCTGGAAAACCAAGTCTTCTGCTGACAGATCTTTGGTCTGATTTTTGCAGATACTTAGCCCATCAAGGACCAAAGTGTCCAAAACGTGGCATTTCCTGCCGTTCCCTCCCTCCTTCCTTGTCGTGTCAGCGTCCTTGCTGAAACAGCACCCGTGCAGGTAATGCACCACTGGCACCAACATACCTGCGCTAACGTCTTTGATATGAATGGCTTCTTCTCCGTTGCCCCGAGCTTCCCCAAACCCGCCTCGCAGCAGAGCTCTGAAATACTCGGAGCTGACATCACCTGTGCCCTCCACCCCAGCCACGGAGTCCCTGTTGACTGGGACACGGGTCCCATCATCCAGCTGCAGGACCACGTCAAACTTGGAGACACCATAAGGACATGTATCAGCTAAGCGAGGCTTTTTCAAGGGAGGGGGCGAGCCTCCGTCAACGTTAGTGCCCGACTCTGCTCTGAGCGGATTTGAATTTTTCTTGCCGGCGTCGGTTTTAACGGTGGCTGTCAGAGCAGAGAGGCATCCGATCAGGAGAGAGAAGTACAGAGAGTGGCGCTGAGAGGCCACACCTGAGTGTGGGACGCTTAACTCGGAAAGTAGTCGTCCACACTCGGCAGGGTGGTCTTTGTTCTCCTCATCATCAGCATCACAGCCAAGGGGCTGCAGAGCTAACAGTAACCCGCCGGTATCCAGAAGAAGCTTCCTCAGCAGGGGTTTGTTGCTGTTGGAGAAAACTCACGGTCATTTTAAGAGATTACCCATCAAGTCTCACCTGAAGCTATTATAACGATGCAAAAACACATCTACTGCTCACCTGGTGATGAGTGGCAGGGAGAGGGCGCAGTTCACCTTGTCTGACTCAGAGCCTGACAGCATCACATGTGCAAGAACGCCAGAACCAAATCCAGACTCACACTGGACCCGCAGGTTATTCAGAAGAGCAACACCTACAAAGCAAGCGTGAAGAAGATAATTAACAGGTAACAACCAAATCTTGATACCTGGTTTTAAGAATCCAGACTACATCTGATGGGATTTATCCAAAATTATCTGTCAACGTAAATCCTTTGAGTTGGCTAACATTAATATAACTTATGTTTCTATGTGCTATGATGAATAAAACTGAGAAGTCACAAATGTTCTCCTGTATGATTATTTAAATTAATCTTCAAAGGCGCTTAATCTTACCCAGCTGTTTAACTTTGGCTTTCACTCTGTCCGTCTGTCTCTCCTTTCCCTCTAATTCGCCTTCTCTTTGGCAGAGATGGTGCCGAATCAGGGCTACGGACCCCGTCCGAACCAGCGCCTGCAAACAATTTGGGTTGCAGCTCAGGCGGCAAAGCATACGGAAGCACCTGCTGCTGGGGTCCTGGTGCTGGGTGAGGTAGTAAAGCAGCCCAGACATGACACCCGTGTTGACCAGCGCGGCGCTCGGGTCGCTGGCGTGAGAAAAACGTGACAGCAGCAACAGTATTGGAGACTCTGGCGTCCAGGGCTCGGGGTGGTAAGGGTGATGGTAAGCTGGTTGGGACATCGAGGGAGGGTTGTCTAGAGTGACTTTACTTAAGCAAGCTGCAGGATGAACCCTTCTTTTTCTCTGTGGGGAAGAGAACTTTGATGGAGTGACGGATGTTTGGCTTGTTTTAGTAGGAGAAGAGACTGGGGAGGAACTAGTCTGGGTTTGGGCTGCGAGTGCACTGGAGGGAAGCAGATCAGTGACCCTTCCTGAAGAGCACACAGGGGAAGGCTGTGATGCCTTTTTTGAAGTTGCAAGGACAGCAGAGGTAGATGAAGAGAGGTTTGGGGAAGAGGTTTGAGGAGACGAGGATGACGGGATCTGAAGATTCCCCCATTCCCCCTCAACAGTGGAGGGATCCAGCAGATCACCCTCAGAAGATATCAACCCTTCAGACAGCAACCAGGACCTGGAAAGAGCAAAGCACATTTGTAATAAGGAATAACTATGTTATTCAGTGATTAAATTGTACATTTGAACATTTAATGTTCCCTACCTGAGACTTAAAAAGCTTGGTGAACATAGACCTGGCTCTCGACCAGCCTCTTCCCTCTTGTATCCCTCTGGAGGAGGATAATCAAAGGAATCTAAATATGAGGAGGACAAGAGTTCTTTTGGAGAAACAATGGAGGAGAAGCTTGCATCCATCTTCTCAGCTACTTGTTCCTCCCCTTTGGTGAGCTTGACTAGTCGTGCAATCAGAAGAGGGACCAGCCCCAACTCTTGCAACTGTTCCATAGCAGATTCATCGAAAACAAAGTCTACACAGGCCAGAATGGCCAACCTGGAAAGTGGATGACTCTGATGGGCAGACAAAAAGCTAATCAGAACCTCCAGCCCACCGCTCTCTTTCACCTTGGCCCGATTCACCGCCTCTTTGCAACACAAACACAGAGCCTTAAAGAAGACTCCTGACTTTACTGGGTCCCTTTCAACTTCCTCTGTGAATTTCTGAATGACCCCGAGGGACCCTACAAGAGGGCGCAGGCAGCCTTGGGAGCACATATTGGCCAGAGTTTTCAGAGCAAGCTCTTCAAATGCTTTGCCAGAGTCCCCTGATGCCATGACTCCAAGCTGAGCCAGGACGCCAGAACGAGACACTTCCCTGGCACATTCAACACCGCAACCCTTGGTCAGCTCATGGAGAGTCCTAAGTGCCGCCCGCCTCAACTCTTGTGGATATTCTGGAGCGATGAGAGGGGCGAGGGCAGATAACGCCCGCTGGGTGAGAAGTGAGAGTCGATTTGAGGGCGTATCTGAGAGGTAGAGAAGGGCCCGAGCAGCAGACTGAGCACACTCCAGTTTGGGACAGGAATCTGTGGGTGGAACAGTTGTGGGAGAGGATGGAGCTGAGGACTGGGACACACAGAGGAGGAGAAGTGGAACTCCACCTACAAAAAAAAAAAGAATAAATATTACAGATAAAAAAAAAAAAAGTTCAAACATTCACAAATTTTGCTTTATCCTGGTTTAAACTCAAGTTGCTATTTTTAATCCATTCACAAATATGAATCACAGAAAGCTGCAGTTCCTTCATAAAATGTATTATCAGATTTATCAGTGCATAGATAATTATAAGTTCAACAATACTGAGACAAACAGCAACATTTCATAATTACCAGCAGTATGAATGAGTGCAGAGCTCTCTGGATCCATGGCCAAGTTCGCCAAAGCACGAGCTGCACGGTTCTGGACAGTTTCCAGGGCCACATTTCTCTTCATGATATCCACTGAAATGAGTCAGGAAAAGATTTTTACATTCATTACATTCTACTCATTGTAATAATAGCAATGTTTGCAAAACTTAAATTCATTATTACATCTTTAATTAAGCAAGCCGAGTTCAGATTCTTCATATAAAAATATTCTACATACCTATAATATTTATCCCGTCCAGTTTACGAACCTATGGAAGAGATACATTTATGCTTTAACAAATTTTAATTGACAGTTCAATAAAAATTGTCGTATAATTCATTTCATCTCACCTCTACACGAGTCTCTTGCTCAGTGCAGCAGTTGGCCAGGATGCTAAGAGCAAGGTCCAGGATTTTTCTTGAGCACTCAGGGTGTTTAAGCAGATTCATCAGAAGTCGGAGACCACCTTGACCTCTGAATCTGGCAATCCCTGCCTTTCCACCCTTAATATGCTGAGTCCGGATAGCAACTAGGGCTCTCCACTGAGATGTTCTAGATCTGCTGTCCGTCTCTCTGCTGCCACCCGACTCTTCTTGATGCTCAGTTCTTGATCCAGGTTTGTGGAGATGAGCCAAGCACCAGGTCAAGGAGGACTCTGGTACTGATGTGTGCCCCTCTTTCGAAGGTGCTCTCAAGTGCTTCAAGTCACCCTTCATGGGTGATGTTGCCATAGTTCCTCAAACAGGCAGGCAAGGGGTTCACTTATCTTGATTTTCCTCTTTTTCGCTCTGGCAAATATTGAATTCAACCTGGCACAACACTGGAATATTCCAGTTAATTACTGAGAAATCTAAGAGCATATCTCTGCAATTTCAATTTTAAACAACTTTTTTCAAGTGTTTGAAAAGTGATCTTAAAAGAAGTTCATTAATTTAAAAAAAAATCGTAAAGTTACATGGGATCAGAAATTATAGCTCCTGGTATGAAAAATGAACGTAGTACCACCTGACGCCGCAATCGCTGATGGGAAATCGAGTTCACCTCTTCGGTCCACTCCCGAAAAAAAACAGGCCTGTATCGTAAGAAGGCAAAGCAAGCATGATTCTACGTAATAGACGTGTAATTGTTAAATGTAAAATATTTTTTAACACAAAATGACAGAATGACGCTCTATTTCATCAATGTTTTGTTGCTACTGGCCGAATATATTTTTTTAACAAAATTCAATCGTCTGTGTTAGCCGCTAACGCCATCTTTAGCCAAACAACAAAACGGGGGCGGTTACGGGAGGAGCAGGCAATAAAGAGGTGGGTCGCTCGCAAATGTTTTGGGATTTGTAGTTTACTATCTGGTTAACGTTCGTCTCTTTTATAGCAATTAGTGTTTTATAAAAACTACATCCCCCTTTGCAATAATAAAAAGCAGTTTACGTCAAACACTCCAAACGTTGAAGAATTGTAGTTCATTCGAGGTCCCTCAAAGCACAGAAGCACAGTTCGGTCAACTAAAACGGACTACAATTCCCAAATTTAGTCGGCTCTGTTGCAAAAGTCGTCGTGTACTTTCGACGCAAAAACATACATCGCTGCCTCAAAATGGTTGTTAAATGCCTCGATACACACATCGGTAACACATAAAGTTCAGTCCTGTTACTCGTAGTTTTAAACCATGGAGGTAATCGATACAATTGTGATACCAAATTCTGAAGGGGAAGGAAAGGAGACGATCATGTCCAATATGGACTCTGATAAAGCAAAAGCAGGTTGGTAATCGGTTGTGAAGTTCAACAGACCTCATCGATGAGTGGGCATCAGATTGTTGTTGTCGAACATTGATTCATTTGATGTAATTTATATGAACCATGCATATTAATAAAATTCCCAATTTCAAATAGGTATTTGATAGGAGTATCTAATAAAATGGTCATCTCATAAAGTGGTATATTTGGATAGGATGTTTTAAGATTTATCAAGCAATAACATGCATTTGCATATGTTATCTCTAGAATTTATTTGGACTCTACAAGCTACATGGCACCTTGTGAATACCCGTCTGGAAATGGATCAGGCCTTCGATCAACCCGTTTGCAAGAAAAAGAAACTTTGGGAATTGGTGGCGGAGAAGGTGAATGCCAAACTGAGGGAGTCAGAGGACACTGGCATCACTGTGAAGGCATACGAGTGTGATCTCAAGTGGAGGAATATGTTGGCCACTTATAGAAAGAACACTGAGAGGGCCAAACGGCTGGGGTCAGCAAGTGTCCACTGGGAGTTCTTCAAAGCCATGCACGAGGTCTTGGGTAAGAGCAGGGAGGAGATTGAAGCCCAGCGCAGGGCCAAGCTCAACGGTACCAGAGTTGGCCGAGCCATAGCCAGCAAGAGGTTCACCCCCATCCTCCCGACGCCTCCTACGATTGCTGCTCCTTGCCCCACCAGGCCTCCACAGGATGTCCTGCAGCTGTACATGGAGCTGCAGGAGAGGAAGATGACCATGTGGGCACAGCAGAAAGCACTGGAGGAGAGGAAAATAGAGGCCATCAACAACCTGGCTCAGGCTATCTCCAGCCTGGCTGAGAGGAACAACACAAAGATGTCCAAAGATGGACATTAAGTTAGAGGGGAAGTGTTATTTGCCTCTACCAAAAACATTCAGAACCATTACAGATTGTTTTTGTGAAACATATTTATAGATATCTTTTTTTTTTTTTAACTGCTACAATTTGTGGGGAAAAAAAGATCAAATAGTTTAAATCATATCAGTTGGTGAAGCAAAAATTGTAAGACACCTTCAGCTGCTCGGTTTATACTATAGGAGGATTACTGTGTCTATGTTGTCCTCTTTTGGTCATGTGCCAAAAGATATAACAAAAAAAATTGTTTACAAAACAAGAGTTGTCAATGACGGACAGGTTGATAGGAGGAGAAAAAATAATAATAGTAAGAGACAGATGTGACATCCCATCATGATTAAATGAAGAAAGCAATTTTTTTTTAAGGATCCCAAGAAGAAACTAATAAAAATCTTAAATAAGTTGTAGCAAATATTTATGATTTGTCCTAAATTTATTACATTTTGCTCAAAAGGTGGAAAAATAAAGTAAAAAAGAAAGTACTGACATTTTCTTGGATTATGTTTAGCTTTGAATGTGGGATGCAATCTCCATGGCGTCAGTTTGATAATATCTCAGTATTTATTTCCATCACAAACTGCTTTTTTTTTTTTTGGCCACAATCTATTGATGATCAGAGATGTGACAGCTACATCCTTCTCTAGCACATCCCACAGATTCTCAGTAGGATTCAGGTCTGGAGTCTGGTGGCCAGTCCACTTACAAAAGTTATGTCCAATGCTCTCTGAACCATTGTTTCACAATATGAGTTCAATTTTAATGTTATAGTTTTTTTATGCACAACTCTTGTATGTTTATTGTAGATATCATCACTAGTAATTTCATTTTAATTGTTTTAGCAAGAGTTTACAGGTCTTATTCTTTAAAGTGATAAACACCTACACGTTCAATGTAGATTCAAGCAAATTAAGACATCTAACATATGAAATGTACTTTGAATAACTCTTGGAGGTTCCTAGTCTTCATGTTTCATCAAAGTGTAAATGAACAGATTTATTTTTGTGCACATCCATCAGAAATAGACATAAATTCAAGAGCTTCAAGAATCAACATTTGCAAACATCAAATCTGAAATGATGTCTCGTCTGTGAACACCCTCATCATCCACCTCTCCTTCTTGGGTTAAAGATTCCTCTTTCTCAGGTTCTCCTTGAACTACTTGTCCAATGTTCACAAACACATTGTGTAACACACAAGCTGTCAACACGACGGCTCTGGCTCGGTCGTAGTTTCCAATATCCAGATACTTGAGCCTTTGAAACCTGGCTTTCAGGTTGCTAACAGCCTGATCTAGGATCTGACAATGCTCCTCCAGGGTTTTGTTAAATAGCTCTTGTTTTGGGTCATGACTTGTTATATATGGGGTTAAAACCTGTGCAGTTAGCGGATAACCGAGCCTAGCCACGAGGCAGGAACCTGAAGGCATCAGTTCAGGGTGCTGTTTAAGTTTATCTTGCAGAGCCCTGCCTCTCTCCACATTTGACTCTTTACTGATTCTGCAGTGTATGAACCTGCCACTACGATTGCATACAAGCTCAAGGTTTAACCAAGAGTCTGGATGGGTCTCCTTCACTCTCTTCATCTCGGGTACTCCACTCTCCATGTCATGTTTGCCCAGAGGAAGGCGGATAGGGATCTGTGTGTGCCCCAACACTCCCAGGACCTGAGGGATGTCATGCTTCTCCCCCTGATCATCTTTTCCAAGCAGGGTGGAAAATGGGAAAAGTGCTTCTTCAGCCTCTCTGCCTGGAGATTAAAAAGAAGACAAAACTGCCAGTTATCCTCAACATTTTCTTGAATATTTTCAAAAGAAAAAAACCCAGCATCATCGACCCACCGACTGGCCATCTAATTTGCATCTCCTCCAGCATGTTGATGTGTTCACAGAAAGAAAAGAAGATCCTGTGGATGTTTCCTTTCTCCAGCTGGAAGCGACGGGACACGGAGCGGTAGCTGACCTGCTCAGAGAGCAGGGTGAGGGACAGGAGGACAGTGTGGGACAGAGACAAGCGAGCCCGTCCAGCCATTCGAGCTCTGGATTTAGAGCTTTGAAGAAGGTCTGAGATGTACTGGGGACAAATGGTATTACAATAATGGTGAATTAGACAGGTCCATTATCTTTCTAGGTCATTACTCATGAAGTTGACAAAAATAAAAAAAATCAAGTAACTTGTACAACTATTGCAATTTTAAGCTTCTGAAATGCACTTTTTTGGTTGGTTTCATACTTTGATTTTGAGACATGCACAACAAAGTATATACATGTGTGTATATATATATATATATATATATATATATATATATATACATACACACACACATACAAACACATATATGTATACACACACACACATCAACTGTATATACACACACTTCTGTTATTAAGCAACCTGTGCCTCACTGGTTGGATTTCATAGACAAAACTTTAATGAATAAAAGAGCTGGTCAGTCAGTCTAGAAGATCACCAAAATATTGGTTTGAGCTGCAGCCCTGTTTTGAAAAGATTTAAAATTACTACGTGTGATCACACAGGTGACAAAGCAAATTTGACACATTAATAAAAAATGAATTAAAAAAACACCGATTGCAGATATTACAGTACCACCCACAAATCTGAGGACATCATACTAGAGTTTATGTAATTAAAACAGTTCATATAATACCTGCTTGATTAGTATTATTTACAGCGATGACATTTCCTACAGGACTTGAACTTCTCATCTTAGACGTCGTTAATACCTTGACTGCAGCAGGATCCACAGTGGGCAACTGCTCCTGGGACCCCTCCGCCTCCTCCACGGGGTGACTTCTTGTTTCTGCGTGGTACCCCGCTTTCGCTTGACTTTGTAGTAGCTGTACGTAAACCGTAGGATGAGACTGCGTTTCAAGTTTGGCGAAAAGATCCGCCTCCAGGATCTCCTCCACCGCCTGGTCCAGCCGGTGCTCCAGCTCGCTGGCTGACAGAGGCTGCCATTCCCGCTCCACCATCTCCAAAACGGCTTTGCCCGCCGATAAAACGTGCTCAGTGACGTCCATTTAAGGCGACGACAGATGCCCCGGGACCCGTTTCGCTCAGGTAAAAATCAGGTGTCATCAGTCCGGCGTGTCGTTTCGCGGAGGTGCCTCTGCAACGTGGACAATGCTAACTAGTGAGCTAAAGTTTGTTGCCTTCACGGACTCCCGTAAAGTTAACAGAGCCGATGAGACGTTCAAGAGCCCAGGGAAATTGAACACTCAAAACAGTTTTGGTCGCGGATAAACAATGTGCTTTTGATGTAGCTGGTATCTCCTGGTAAAGAAAGTTAATTCATGACTAGTCAACAGATACTTCACAAAAATCAAAATATAACTTAAAATGATACATTTTAAATCCTTATGAATAGTGTCAAACCGATAGATTAGACATCGAATAATGGCAGCTTTTGTCTCTATATTATGGTATTAAAAATTAAATATGTTTGTTGACTGCAACTTGAAAAAAATGTTTTTAGCTGTTATTTTTCCTTTTCTTTCCTGACACAACAGGTGCATGATAATTGTTTATACAATCACGTACAAATCTGTTAAATTAAGTTTCCTCAATACAATATTGAGGGAAAAAAAGTGTCCAGTTTGTTTCACAGATTTAGCAGGCAGCAGTGTGTTAATCTGTAATGTACAATAAAAATACATATATACTTTCTTAATTCAGACAACTAAATCTATATTGATCAGACTATTGGGAACTTTTTTAGTGGTTTACAGCAACAAAAACAAAGTGAATATCTACTATTCTCTATAAAAACCATGCAAAAAAAAAAAAATCCACAGAGCACAGGGATGAAAAACAATTGTTTTAATGTTAAATCAGTCACAAGTGCAACTCTGTTCATGTCCACTGTTTAACAGCCTTAATTAGCAAACATGTTTTTAATGCAACAATAAACAGTTTCATCCAAAACTTCAGGGTCAGACTGCTTTCAAATACAGGATTTTCCTAACGTTGGTTCTTAAAATCATAAGACCCAATATTACATTTTAATTTGAAGTTTCGATGTGCAGAAGTGTTCATTTCTAATTCACCTTTAAATTTACGGGGGGAAAAATAGTTTTAATAGTGT
The DNA here is from genome assembly GCA_028564865.1 of Zenarchopterus dispar. Classification (NCBI taxonomy): domain Eukaryota; kingdom Metazoa; phylum Chordata; class Actinopteri; order Beloniformes; family Zenarchopteridae; genus Zenarchopterus; species Zenarchopterus dispar. The sequence goes on from JAOWBL010000023.1 coordinate 2,228,520, forward strand.
AAACGACAACAGGAACAGACATGAGAAATGTAAATAGCCAGTAATTCTTGGCACAAAAAAAAAAAAAAAAGTATAGCTCACTGTTGGCAGGTATAAATCATTACTTACATAGTGCCCGGTGCCTCAAAACTCTTTAAATGCTCACTTTAAGCAATTTGGACCTCTAATTAAAGCCAACATCTCCTAGATTTCACGGGCTATAATCCAACACTGGAGACAAAAGTTAACCAGTCACCGACACCAAGTGTGGCCAGTCTCGGCAACTACTGTGGGCAACTAAACAAGGACAATTTTAATTACCCGTTTGTTTAAAAAAAAAAAAAAAAAAGTTTCTCGATTCCAGAATATCTGGGAAAAAAAGTGAATTGATTTTTTTTTTCTCTCCAAAAAGTTCTTGAAATACACATAACTTAGAAATGTACTAACTTCTTGCTATTGTTGCAACACAAATCCAGGCCAAAGAAGAAAAAAAAAATATGTTAATCTTATAGTTTAATAAAGAAACACACAAACGAAAAAGCCTAAAAATGACACCTCGTCAACTTCGGCTCTGAAGCCACAAAATAAAGACTGTAAAGTAAGGCAGCATTGACCTTACTCCAGAAACTGACTAGAATTAATTAAATAAGAGGTACAAGTCTCAAGTTCAGCCTTTACCAATCCATGGATGACTGACAGTGTCATGACAAATCCGTCAGGTATCTCTGAAGGGCGTGAAGTTATTATCTAGCATGCTTTCAACAATTTCAAGACAAATTAACCACTTTGAAGCACCCTCAAATTTACAGGGGGAATCTGTGTTTGTGTTTGTCTATCCCCGCTGAACATCTGTCGTTGGCATGGGATAACTTCACGTGCTGAGGCATCACTTCCCAAAATTCAACCCTGCCCTCCCCCCGTGTGTGTGTCCTCCCTCTGACCTCCCTTGTGTCCCTCTCATTTCTCTGTCCCCTCCCTCACTGTATAGCCTGCTCGTTGGCTGTGCTGCCTGAATCCTGGGGTTTCATGACGTCAGGAAGCTCTGGGGGAGTGGAGAAGGGCTCAATCCTCAGCTGCTCGAATGAATCCTCTGGGAAAAGAAAATGGCAAAAAGTAAACACACGTGGAGGGGGAAAAAAAAGAGGGAGGCAGACAGTAGCTGTGTGCTGGAAAAAAAAAAAAAAAAAAAAAAAGATAAAATCTGAGTTTGATCAAAAGCCAAACAACTGACCGCTGAGACGAAAAGCTAATCCCACGGTGGCCGGGGCCTGAGGTCGGGCTGTCTGATTTGTGAAGCCACAGTTTCCAAGAGTTTGAGTGTCGTTAAGCAGAATATCATCCTGAAGAAACAAACAGGGCAAAGTGATGTAGCGACAGCCCTTTTTTCTAATATACTGTGTTTTATCAACCAATTCAGAATGTATTTTGAAGACATCTGGATGAACTTTATAGGATCAAGCTCTAAGTCAGCCAATCTTTGTTTAAAAACAAAACGAAAAACAAAAAAAATGGGTGTTTTTTTTTCCTTAAATGTTTTTTGTTCTTCTGAAAATGAAAGTTTCTTGTTGCCTCCCTCCACATTCTTCAGAATTTTACTTCAGCTAAGGTATAAAGATAGGGTGTTATATTTGACAAAATCCTTCGATTGTGGATATTAAAATTAATAGTTGACACTTTACACCATCACTAACACTATTATTTACATTCCAAATCCCCCACAAGCATTCACTGCCTTAAAGAAACCTCATAGCAAACTAATAAACAATCTGATGAAAATGCCAATCTGCAAGATGTTATTTCACCTTATAAAGCCTCTGGTCTTCAGGTGACTTCTTTAAAATGCCTTCCACAATGCGCTTCAATTCATAGACTGTGGTAGACTCTTTGGCATCTGTGAAGATGGTCGTCTTGTGACGTCGGATCATTAAAAACACATCCTAGAGTCAGATCAAGAGGAAAAAGTAAAGGGAAAGGAAACAATAAATAACACACTGCACTAAAGTTCAACTGATGTAAATGCTATTTCCCCAGCAAACCAGTGTAAAAGTGAGTCATCTTTCCATTGAATTGAGCTGTAGAAAACAGGACTGCATGCAACTTTAAGTTACAAGTTTACACCCATATGCTTGGCTAAGAGGTAAAACTAACACAAGTAATACGAACTTCTCAGAAAGTGACATGACTTAATACCATCAATCTGAGTAAATTCAAATCAAGCTCTCAAGATCAGCTTCTGCTCTATGATATTCATTACAAGTATTTAGTGAAAATGTCGAGTAGTTTGTCAATTTTAGCTTCCATCTTTACTGCTTTTAAACTTATAACTGAGTTTTAAACGTCATGACACGTTCAGCCGTTAGTTAGCTTAGCTGTGTCAGTGACAGCCGAAGCTAATCGTTCAACCAAATTAATATTAAATACAATATAGCATTATTATACAACTCAAAATACACTCACAGTTAGCGTATAGTTAGTGTACCCTATTTTAGAGCTCTTCCAAAGTCAAAAAACTACCTGTAAAAACTCTGTAAATGATTTATATCGAAGTTGTCACACTCGATAACGTTAGCCAAGCTACTTAGCTTCGTCGTTACAAGCATTATATTACGTTAAAAGTTAACTTTTTTTTTGGTTAAGCTGTCTCATATCTAAATCAATGTTTTTAAAAATCGATGTCTTAATTTGTACCCAGTTCCACTGTTGTTATTGTGAAACAAACCGCTGGTCACGTTAATGTCCACCTAGCGCGACGTAGCCCGTTAGCCAGCGGAAGCTAGCATCTCTTAGCACGGGGTTAGCTGAACAAAAGACATCCGTTTTGTTTTTTGTTTAATTACAAACGTGATTCAGTTACTGATAGCAAACCTTTTACCAGTTAGAGAAGGGTTCGATGACTAACTAAGGTAGGATTTGACTGGTCAAAAGGGCGTAGTGTTGTGAGATGTATCTGTTTTCCTCACTCACCATTTCTTGCGGTTGACTGCACATTGGAAAAAAAAAAAAAAAACCTCAACACAACTGCAGCATCATACAGACACTACTGCAGTTCCACTGTCGACCAGCTGGAGGCGGTGCTCAGGCATCAAAGAGTCATCGCTGCAGTTTTACTATCGACCAGCTGGGGGCGGTGCTCAGGCCTCCGACAGGCACCACTGTACTTCCACTGTCGACCAGCTGGGGGCACTGCACCTCATGTGTGTGTCTGTATGGGAAACTAGTGTAGTACCAAGAGTTTAAGAGATGGAGATAACTATGAGGTACATTGTTTAAAAAAAAAGAAGACATTTCCTTTGACCCTTAAAACATGCTTGTAAAACTCTGCTGCTGTCCTGTCACTCAGATGAGTTACCTGATGTTTTTAAATAGACTGTGTAGGTACCAATGATACTGTTCAGTTGTGTCATATGCTGCACTCTCTGCTACTAAATGATTAACAGTTAATTCTGATCTCTCTGCTTAAAATAAAGCAGCTAATAGCAGTCAGATGAGTCGAATAAATGGCACTATTAGTCTTAAATTTTGAGAAGAGAGATGACACAATACTATTATGTCTTACACTGCACACTGAATTGCAAAGAAATAGTAATTGTTTTTAAAAAGGTTTATTGGTATGTTTTTACATTTTATACAGACAAAACAATAGCAAGCAGCCACACCAGATTTAATCTTATATTTAGTAGCTAAAGAAACAGACTGAAACATTAGCTGTAATTAATACATTGGAAACATTTGAAAACTGAATGAGTGCTTTCAGATGTTTTCTTAATT
>JAOWBL010000023.1:2237476-2275151 GCA_028564865.1 Zenarchopterus dispar
CAGGAAAATTCCCCATCAGACTTACCCATTTTGGCACTCTCTTATAAATGTGATATCATCTTCATCCTGCAAAAATTGCATTAAATTAATAACGTCTAACTGTTGTTCATTTGGTTGCAATAAAAAACAAAAAGTCAGTTCATTTTGATCCTAAAAAAAAAAACAAAAAACACTGTAATAAAAATTCTAAAACATTTTTCTTTGGCAAATGAAGCTCCATTAATTCTTCAAATAATTTTATAGAGGCAGACCTTCCCGTATTTATCAAATCGACCTACTTCTATGATTGTTAAAAAAAAAGAAAAAAATAGTAACTATATTGCATTTTTTTCCAATGAACAGACACAAAGACTTCTGAAAATTTGCCAAAATATTATGAAATAGACACGACACGATTTCACTTATTCCACTGGTCACTTGCTTTTGTTATTTCTCTAGTAGGAGAAGAAGACTATAAAAGAAAAAGATTTAGCTCTATCAAATCTGGAATCTGTGTGTTAGTAGGTCACAGAAATTGCTTGTTTGTGTCAGATGCAGCAGACCGTGAAGGAGGATTAAATCATTCAATTAACCCATCACGCTTACGGAGCTGTACAGCACAGCCTCTGCTTAGACAAACTTAAATCATGTGAAGTACCATCAAAGGCGCAGAAAAAAACTGTTTCTCAGTCTGTCCGATGGTGCAGTGAGGAACATGGAGATTACGGAAAGGAAACCAACCTTGCCGGGCTTCTCGTGTGGATGTGTCCTTTCAACTCTCAGCTGTTTGGACTGCGACACTTGCACCTGCAGTATAATTGAGAGGACAGAAAGTGCATCAGCAGTGACTCCATTACTAATCAGCTTCTGAATGAGATCGATAAGTTCAACTCCATACCACTGCCTCCCTTTGCCTCTTTGTGGGGGGCGGATTCTGTCTGGATGGTTTCTGGACCGTTTGGTGGTCAGTGCAATCCTGCTTTTTTGGAGTTTGGCCTTTACTCCCTTGAATGTAATCACTCCTCGGGTTTTCAGAGAGTCCATCATTAACACAGCTTTAAATAAAGAAATGAATGAAAAAAAGGATAAATTTAGCTAATATTCTGCATTTTATTTTTCATATTTAGTTTGAATGATTAATCTTGTGGATGGAAAATGCATCTATCCTATGATCTAAAATGACAAATATAATTGTGTAATGAAACCATCATGGCTACGTCCACATTAGTCCACTTTCATTTCAAAACAACATTTTTTTTTTTTTTTTTTTTAAAAAGGCCACTTTAAAACGTGCATATTAATGCCGCTCATCCAAATTCACGTTGGAAAAGATCTCCATCCGTAAACAGCCTCCTTTTAAAAATATCTTTTCTCCAAAACACCTAGACAGTTGCAGTATTATTAAATTCAGACTTTAGCTGCATCGCAGCTGACACAGCCAGCGGTGCTCACTGCTGCCTCATCCTCCAGTTATTGGTCATAAGACAACGGCTTGCCAAGTCACCGGAAGGATGTGCACCGGCACAGAAGAGCAAACTGTGAACCACATCTGTGCAACTATATCATCTGGAGGGTTTCGTTTTTATCTACACTTATAATCTAGAATGGGGTTTTATGAAGGATCAAAACATTTCCTTTTTCTGGGGTTGATTCAACAAAGAGGTCTGGAAGACGTGCATAACTGTAATAAGTTCTACGGTTTTAAATAAAAACACACTTGTGTGGATGTAGCCTAAGATATGACTAAAATAAACTAATTAAATATAAACAACAAATCTAAAAAGCTTAATTAAATTAATTTATTACAAATAAAAACCTACTTTGGTTGAAATGCCAACATAGACCTAAAAAACATGCAGTTATAGACAAGCAATTTAAAACTAAAAGTGACAGAATTTCAGTCACATGATTTAAACTGAACGGTGTCATTTCTCCCTGTTCAAGATCAACTTAAAGTGAAAACAAGCATAATAATTTAGTTATTGAAAAGGAATTTTAATAGAATACATTAATTTAATGCCATATCACTTCGTATCTGTACTTTGTAAACCCATAAACAAAAGAAAAAAAAACTATACAGCAAGAATGGAAAGTTGAGAGCAAAAGAAACCAAAACGTGCAATAACGACTATACCTGGGAGTGATGTGGGAAAAGGGGAGGAGAGGTGGTGGAGGTTCACTGTGGGGAGGTGCACTACAGACTGGGTTTGAGGGAATAACATCTTCATCCATTGGACAAACTATCTTAGGGAGTGAGTCAGAGGGACAAGTCAACATCCCCTGTCTTTCACTTTCCTCTGTCTCACACTTGTCTCACACTTTCTCTGTTTCTCTCTGTCCTTGTCTGGTCTTCTCTGTAAATAACAACAATGAAAAGGAAAAAAAAAACCCCAAACAAACGTGCAGGGTATCATATAAGTACACTTTAACAACAACAACAACAACAAAAAGGGTCTGAGCAATGAAGGATTACTTACTGTGTTAAATTATGGAGTGGGTGCTTATTCGAAACTAGAAAAAAAAACAAATAAAAAGGTTTGACTAGTGTTCGTTAAACAGGGTAATTACAAAACCTCTTACTGAATTTAATAAAACATTAAAATATAAATCAAGTATCAACCAAAGAAGTATGACTATGTTAAAAATAAAATGGGAAAATTCTGTTTCTATTATTAAATTTTAGAGGACCAGTATTTTCCAAAACAGTGTGATTGGCAAATATTTGTTACCAAAACGTTGTCCATTTATGGTCTAATGGACATACTAGGGTTATATTTTAAAAAAAAAAAAAACAGACTCAAAGTCAAGAGATCCCCCATCCTAAATTTTATAAATCATTTGGGTGAAATACGATATTGTTTTTAGTCAAATGAGAGCGGCGGTTTGATCAAACTCGAGCGCAGTCTACTTGCTGGAAGCAAAATTTTCCAACTTATAGTTATGAGCCAGTATAAAATAAATACACCAAATATTAATTTATATCCGGCAATGATTAAAACGTAGCCTAATAAACATTGTGATGTGGTGTAAGTTAGTCTTTATCCCATTAACATAGCATAAATCCGGTAACGGCAATACTGAATAGCGGTTATTGCAGCAGGCAATAGTCGTAGCCGGGAACTGTCATTTCTCCAAACCTACGATAAATTTATCGTTGTAACTTTGCATGTCTTCGGTTTGCAATGTGTTTGCGAATGGTAAGTATTGCCAAAATACATAAGGTGAACCTACCTGACAGCTTTAACTGGACGTAAAACAAAACCCCGAGCCCGCCGTAAACAACACATGCCGGACGGACGGCGCCCTACTGCCAGTCTCCGACGAATCCGTTTTTTTACAAATCCAACAACCAATCACAGAGTGAGGTAATGTTTTGCTTGGACCGCCTTGTTGAAAACTGACCAATGAGGAGAGAGATTTTAGGGTCGTAGTTTGAGGGCAACCAATAGGAACGCGGCAGAAAAATATCTGTCTTCTGTGTCCTCGGGTGACACAAGGGAAGAGACACTTTGTAAAAAATTGTCAAATGTAACAAGGCTTGCAGTCGCAACCACATGCAATTACCTTTTATAGTACGATTATTGTAAGTTAAAGTGGTGACAAATGTCTCCAATACACCTAACTTTATAAAAGTTATTACTGATCAAACCGTAGGAAGATATACATCTCCATTACTAACATGTGAAAAAGTCTGATAATGCTTATGTATTTCATTTAAAACGTTTCACATATTTTAATTTCAAATGATAACCTGAAATAATGCGGAATGTACTTTTTAAATAATTTCACATATTAAGGGATCATAATAGTCAACATTTATCAGTCTGGAAAAAGTTACAAAGCCATCAACAAGGCTTTGGGATTCAAGTGAGCCACAGAAAGAGCCATTATGGAGAAAACAAAGAAGGAACAGTCCTCAACCTTCCTAGAAGTGACTGGTTGACCCAAATTACTCCAACAGTGCATCAGTGAGTCATCCAGGAGGCCACAAAAGACCTGGGACAACATCTAAAACACTGCTGCTCCACTTAAAGTGAGTATTCGTCATTCAATAAGAAAAGGTGCAAAAGTGGAAAAACACCTTGATAATCTTTTGGGGAAATACCCTGTGGATAAACGAAAGAAAAATTGAATTTCTTTGAAGCCTTTTGTTGGTCCTGTTCCAACTTTCAGATGTCTTGCTGCTGTTGAATTCAAAATGAGCCCCAACGTTTTTTGGAAACAGGGTTGTAGCTACCAATTATTTTCTTTAACTGACTACGTTGCTGAGCTGCCAACACATTCACAACAAAAATAAACCAAATCAGGCAGTTGACAAGGATCTTTTACTACTGTGATTCAACAAACTTAAATCTACTAATCTTCCACTGATCTCTTTTTAATAGCAATGACAACAAGGTTGTTATTCCAAACTATAAATAGCATTTAAGTGTCAGACTTTAAAAGCAGTGTGTGATTAAGATCCATCTTCAAAAACACACTGTCAAGAAAACTTCAACTTCTCAGCGACGCCACAAGACAAACATTTTTTTATTTAAAAACAATGTGGAGAAAACAAAGGCATCATTAAAATGACCAGAGTCACACCCAAACCTTGACAGAAAAGGATGAGAAAAAAAAAATTAGGTAAAACACAAGCGGTGGTAGCGATCACACTGGTTGTGATTCACGAATAGAGTTCAAAGTCTATTCTTTTGGAGTTGTAAAACTGAGATCCGTCCTGGTCCACCCTCCGGCAGTAAACACCATTGCTGAAATAGCCTTCATCCACCCAGTCCTGAAAACAAGACAAGACAAGAAGATTAAGATTAAAGCCCACCTGGCCAGACTGAGGTTAAGTGGTAGACTAGCTGACAACTCAAGAAACAAATTCAACAATTTAATCATAGCTTTGTAAGAACAGGAAAAAAAAAAAAAAAAACCTTATGAATTCCTTAATAAATTTGTAATTAAATTTGATAGTACTGGTACTTTACATGTTCAGACATGATACCAACACCTTTAACAGGCTAACAGAAAGCACCAATCTTAAAAAAAAAAGCTTCAGATAGGATCCCCTTACTGACTGAGACAATACAAATTTTCAAAAGTTTGAAACAGCTTTTCTCATCTTTAACTAACCTGCATCTGCTGGCTGGTGAAGGGGCCATAAATTTCTGAATTATCCTCATTGTCCCATCTGTACTCCCACATCACTTCATCGCTCACTAAAAGAAGAAGACAAAGTAGGATTAAAACAGAATATTGTGTGATATTAAAAGGTAAACATATAGAAGTGAGATGTATAACCTCTTTTGTCTTCTTTCCCATCTTTGTCCTCTTTCGCTCCAGTCTTTTCATCAAATTTGTCAGCAAACATGTCAAGCTCTTCTTCTTGGTCGCTGTTGTCATTACTGGATTCTTTCCCCACCGCTGGCTGCTTGCTGCTCATGCTCTTCATCATGTAGACCAGTTTTTCATAGGTTTGCTGATATATTTCAAACATGCCAGATCCAACCAGTCTGTCAGCTAGAGCTGTGAGCTTATCAAGCTTTTCTGCATCCCTTTTGGTCTCCTCCTTGGGTTCTTTCTCTTCCTTCAGATTTCTTTTCTTTTGTCCTCCAAGGCCCCCTAACCGGCGGAGCGCCATAGCGACTGTTTCTCCGGGTTTCAAAATTTCAACTACAGCTTCAGTGAGTTGATACTGTGTGTAGGATGCCAGGGGATCCTCTGCAGGCTCCACCTCCTCCTCTTCCTCTTCATCATCATCCTGGTCAGCCTGCCTTTCCTCTCTTTGCTTCTCCTCCTCAGCCTCATCCTCATCACCTACTCGACGTGCCCGTTTGGCACTAAGGCCTTTCTTCTTTTTTTTGATAGGCTGCTCTTTCACTTTTACCTACAAGAATAAATGTAATATTACTCATTGCAATGCATCTGAAAAAGCTTTCATGAATTAAGCATGTCCCTGACATACAAATACCCAGTCTATGTTGTCGAGCCAGTTGTCTCTGATCTGCTTTTCCTTTTTGATGAAATAGTTTCCCTCTGAATCAAAGTGGCCTTCCTGCATTTCCTCTTCCAGGTTGAAAGGAGTAATCGACACTCCTTCATCAAAGTCAATTGTTGCTCCTTCTTGCCCTGAAAACAAAGTCAAGTCATCAAATCAGAGGAACCACAATTGTGTTAAACTCATCAATCATAAACAACTTCAAAATAATCAAGAAGACATACCTTCCACATCGTCACTGGCTAAGATATCATATTTGCTGCTTTTTGTTTCAGCCCCATCATCCTCTTCGTCACTGTCAAGCGAATGTTTACCTTTGAACCTGGAGCCAGGACCGCTAACCGCCTCACAGCTCTGTTTCAACAGAAGAAGAAAATAAAAATAAAATAATCACTTAGCAGTAAACAGAAAACAAACATCCCTTTTCAAAGTTGTATTTACATCTTTCCTTGTTGTAAAAATATAATTCACTGTAAGTTCATTAGATGTTAAACCGTCTGTGCTGTACAGAAGCATCTAACTGCATACTCATTTTAAAATGGAGTTACTCTAAAAAGGAAAGATTATTCAGGACTATTAAACATTTTATTTGAAAGGACACAAGAGTTAAAGCATATTTCAACTATTCAAAACTACAACATTTCTTAACAATTTGGAAAGTTTATGTTTTAGTTTATGTTATGTTCTCTTTTGACATAATTCTCATCTCCTTATTTCTCAATAGTTCATTAATAAAAACATCTGGGCAACAAGGAATCTGGTAAGATACTCTGAATCCATCAAGCCATGGTGTAATGTTTTGTGGATCATGAAAGAATTCACAGTAATAATGTCTACATTAAAAAAGTAATTCTGTCAAATAATTTCATAGTAATCACCAAGACTCACCCATGGTTTAGAAAGATTTTAATACTTCCAGAATGTGGCTTGGCATTATTTTTCTGAAATAGGCAAGACCTTACCTGGAAAAATTACTTTGGGGATCACAGCGTATGATACTCCAAGCCTAAATATACTGTTACACCAATGTAAATAAATTGGTTAATATTTTAATACTTTTTCTCAAAAAAAGCTCTTCCACATCAGCTCTGACTTCTTATTTTCTATTGTAGGAGAAGGCAACTGTGTTTCTGGATCTTTATTGTAATTGTTAACTGGAGCAGTGAAATGTAAATGATGTAGTCAGAACTACTTCTGTGTCCATGTTCATTAGGCCTAGTCCTGGACATAGTCTCCAATATTCTTTCTTCAAAATGTATGGACAATGTTTTTCCTACAGTTCAGTCTTAGAAAGCCCAAGCCCTTATTGTTTTCACCTCTGCAGCAAAGATCATTGGGACTTCTCTTCCTTATCATCCAGGATATTGAAGATATACACTGTCTGACATGGACCACCCCACCATGGACCGATTACTCTGCCAATGATGCTGCACTTGGCCAGGAGATACCACAGCCTCAGGAGCAGGACAGCCAGGATCTCACAAGACATCAGGCTGCTGACTTCTGTTCAATAATAACTCTCTTCACACATCACTCAAAAGTACATTCAAAGCTAATTCTGAAATGAAATTTCAGTCTGATGTGAACTATTATATATTATAAAAGATAATAAAACATCTCTCTCTTGAAGACTTCCTCTCTGGGCTGCTCATTCATTACCATCAAGTTCAGTTAGTCCATAAATTAAGCACGGTCTGTGTAATTATTATTATTATTATTACTATTATTCAATATCATCTGAAATAATTTGAAACATTTTGAAACTAAAGGATGTACTTTACTTACTGCATTTAAGTGCAGTGGTTTTGATTATAGCTGAGTCTTAAATCTGATTATTTGTAGACATTTAAGATGACTAAATAAAAGCTGATTTTCCACAGACTTTGATGACAGAAGCCCAAATAACTAATCTACGTATATTTGGTTAATAAATGTTACCTTTTTACTCAGACCGTCGTCCTCTAGGTCAAACTCCTCGATGCCGTCCTCAAACGTCACCTTTCTTTTCGACATGGCGCTACAGAAGGCAACAAACGACTTCTTTATTCCAGTAACGCAATTAAAGGTGGACTGAAACTTTGATGAATACTTTTATAAAACTGCCAAAACTCATGTTAGCTGTGTAGCTAAATGTTAGCCAGTACAACAGCACATGCAGAACAAATGAAGGATTTATTGGCAAACGCAAACACCTAAATACCAAAGTATTTAAGCGTAACTTCTAAACAATATATGACTAATATCATATGTAAACTAAAACCTATATACAGCAGTAAAATGTTGTAAAAACCTGCTGGAAATTATTCAAGCAACGTTCGTTTTCGTTTCTTGTTTGGCGGTTTTCTTCTTCTTCTCTTACAAATATCGAGACGATTCTTTACCGCCGCCACCTGGCGAGGAGTGTAAATTACAGCGTTGAAATGCTCACTTATTTTGTTACTTTTTATTTTTCTATCGACAAAAATCTAGTCAGCTGACCAAAATAAAAAAATAACAATAAATAAATAAATAAATAAAAGAAATAAAAGAAATAAAAAATTTAAAAAATTGGCTCGTCTCTTTTATGAATGTGTCCAATTTCGAATGAAATGTCTTGCACCTGTTTTCTGTCTTGAAGGGGACATATTATAAGAAAGTCACTTTATCAGGGTTTAAAAGCATTTGGATGTCGAGAGTAATGTTTTCAACCTTTCCTACGGCATGGCAAGCTTTTTGAGGATAAAAATAATAATGACGCAACACACAACCACCTCCAAAATGTATGTTTTTACCTCCACCTATTGTGTGCATCACTGTTGTCATTACTCTGTAACTCCGTACACATTTGGCACAGTTGCTCAACAATGGCAAATGATTTGTAGTAGTAGTAGTAATAATAATAATAATAATTTTTGTACTACATAAGTCTGCCACATGAATATTTTTCTACTACATAATTTCCCACAGACACACCTGACAATCTCACAGAGGTTGAGAAAACACTGATCTAGAGACAAAAACTCTAACATAGCACAACCCAGTCACTTAGTTATGGGCGGTCTGAGCCTGAAAACAAGTAATTCAGTGAGAATTTCAGATTTGCAAGCAATAATGTCATCACAGATCAAGATCAGAATGATCCAGACTCTCCATCTTTTCCCCAAACCTAAATTCACACAAGAAGTCACACGGTTTAATTGATGTGTAAAAACATATTGAAAAGGAAGCTTTGACACACCTGTGGTGTCTTGACCAAACAATGTCACAATATTTTTTTAGGACCTCAGGTATTGTTTCAGATTTTGGTGAAAAAAATGTCAGAATATGTTTTCTTTGGATATGCTAATAGCAGAATAATAGTAAATAGTAAAACTGAATATCTAGTTAAGTTGAATTGAGAAATATGTGTATCCTTTTTTTTGATATTTAGTATTCAAAATAAAGTTGTTTTTTTTAAAGATAAAGGTCTTCAGTTTGATCAATTAAAATGTTTACTGATTATACTGTAAAAGAATAGACAATGATACAGAATCTTTATTTGTTTCTAAGATAGTCAATCAACTATATAATATCCACAGAAAGCCCTAAAGGTTTTGTCATAAACTGTCTCTGCTTTTCTGTAACGTCTTCACAATGTTTTTAAGGTTTATTAAACTGTGAATTAATAATTTCTAAATTAACAGAATTCTGCTTATTCTGAGTCTAATTTCCCATTTTAAAATAGAATAGTATAAATGCTGCTTTTCGTATGTTAACTCTGTAATTTCAGTGATAATATATTTATATAACTGTTTGAGACTGTGACTGCTTCCTGTCACTCCAAATTAAAATATAATTTGCTTTATGAAATAATCACCTGTGTATGTTTATATTATCATTTATCAAAAATAATAAGGATAAATAAGCTTTAATCTGAGACACCATTGTAGTTTTTAAGTATTTGAAGTAAAGAAATGCAACAAGTTTTGGCTTTTTAATTTAACTTAAAACTCTTACCAGTTAATTTTTGCCGTGAAGGTTTGCTGGTGCCCTTAAAGCGAGTGTGACGTGCTGCCTTGGATGTCTTAACACTTTGGACCATTTTAGATTCAGAATTCCCTGAGATCCATTTGGATTAGTAGGATAAGTAAAAATAGACACAACAAGCAAAGAAATGTAGAGACACATTTTTAAAAGGTCACTGAACGTCTGTCTGCTCCTTCTCGCATAAATAAATGTTCATAAAGCCCTACATGCCTCCAATAAAGAACCACACACCCCCACAATACAATGAGGTATAAAAAAAATAAAAATAAGTGCATCATAAAAAGACGAATCAGGAAAAAAAAAATACAAAAGTGAGAGAGTGAAGGCAGATACATCAGAGCTCAGCCTCCATGTCAGCATTCAGCATTTCACTTCCAGGTAGCACTTCTTGTCAGAGAGGCAGGTTTCGACTGTTTGGTTCCCATCAGCTCAAGGCAGACTCAAGAGAGAATATAGAGTGTCAAGATACTGTTACCAGGAAGTGGGTCGAGTTATTTATATTTCAACGCTCGTTAGTTCGCACCCACTGGAGGCCCGGCGGTAGTAACCTAAAACTAAATATTCATACATTGTCTGGTTGTGGCTGAATCAACCTGACGGGGAACAGCTGGCTTTGCAAACACGAACGGCAAGAATCAAAGGAAAATATCTGAACATGTGAATAATGTGAATAATGTATGTGGACCGTGTGGGAGGATGAGGTGACCCTGTGAGGGCATCAGCATTGACAGGTAAGTCTGAGTCACTGTTTTCCGCTCTCTTGCTGCAGTCCAAGTCATTAGCTTGAATGATGTAGTTAAATGACTTCGTTGCTGTCATGAAGCTAGTTTAGAATTAAAAAAATGGAAGTATATATCTATCTGTCTAGCTACATGAATTTATCACTCTTCCAGGCTAAAATATTCAGGTGTGGATGTAAACAGTATTTGTAGGACGGAGCGAAGTATCTGTTGTTGCTGGATGTGGTTCGATCCGTTTAACAAGGTCAGTTTAGTTCAGAAGTTCCCGACAAACTGGTTAAGTCATTAAAAAGGCTCTCAGTGTAAATATGAACATCAGGACGAGATAAAGTTCGAACTCAGACTGGTTCATGGGAGTGTAGAAATGTGTTAAATCAAAAAACAAAAAGAGTAAAATGATGGAGTCATTCATGTGCATAGAAAACAATGGACTCAAAGCAAAAATAAGGAAATGAATACACGAAGAAATGCACTTTTATTTTGTTTCAAATCCATAGCAAACATTTTCTGTACTGCGTTTAATGAGTGGAAAATATTAATAAACAATAATAATCTTTATGCAAATTCTGTTTCACTTTGTTTGTTCAAAAAAGCTGCAAAAAACTGTTTTAAAAATTATGCATTTAATCTGCTTTCTTTGCTGACAGAATGAACACATCTCTTTTTTTGTTTTCCTTTTCAACTATTTGTTAATATAAATCATATTTTTTATTTTCAGACATTCTGGGATCTTAAAGCTTTTAAAACTTTGTCATTTTGTCTTTCCATCTTACTTCAAAGGTATTCACATACCAGATATATCAAGCAATAAAAGCCTCAGTTGTCATTTTATTGTGTATTTAGTGTAAGGGTAGTGGTATAATTGTTAAATTGTCTGTTTGCGACAGGTCTGGACTGCAAGCGGGCCCGTCCTGCTCCAGATTTGGACTTTCCACATCACGGCAGCTTCTTCTGAGTTGGTGCTGTAATCCTGGGATCACTGGGTAAATCAGATGATCTGGATGGGTCTGGATTCCTGGATCCGACAGGTACCTCGGCATGAGACCATTTGATGTGGAAAAGTCGTGGGATTTTAAAACTGAGCCAGTAAATGTTTGTTTGCACCCGACAGTCCCGTCTGATTCCTGATGTAACAGCACTTCCTCTTCTTTAGGAGTTGGGATGAAGCTCCATGAGAAGATTCTGACCCATTACCTATCATGCACCTCCCGTGTAGATAAAGAGGGATATCTCTACAAAAAGGTTTCAGAAAACCAAATCAAAAATATTGTTTGAGATCAAATTCAGTTCAGTAACCCCGTTACCCCGCCTCACTTCTCCACAGAAGGAGCGAAATGCCACCTACCAGCGACGGTGGTTCGTCCTGAAGGCAAACTTGCTTTTCTACCAGGAGCGCCCTGCTGACCGGCACCTGCTGGGCGTCATCGTGCTGGAGGGGTGTGAAGTCCAGCGCTCGGACTCAGACGGGGAGTTTGCCTTCTCCCTGGTGTTCGGGCCGGGTCTCAAGACCTACAGGTTTGCAGCCGGGAATCATCAGACCCAGGAGAGCTGGGTGAAAGCGTTGTTCTCGGCCAGCCACTGTTACCTCTCCCTGCTGCTGAGAGACCTGGCCAGGCAGTATGAAGGTATGAGGAGGATGATTTTATTTATTCACTGATGCATTTCTGATTTTCTTCAGGTCCATCAAGAATCTCTTGCTTCCTGGAAACACAACCTATTGAGGTATTTCAGAGTGATATTGTTGATTTCTTCTTCTGTCTGCAGAAGCTCAACAGCATCACGACTCAGGTGAGCCCCGCTGCTCTGTGGGTGCCCTCAGTCTGTCCACCAGCAGCCTCTCCTTCACCGCTCAGAGACCTTCAGCGTTGGTCAGGGAGGGGAGAAGCTTCAGCGCCAGTTCGGTTCTACAAGCACCCTCCAAACCCACCAAAGTAGTGAAAAAGTCACCCAAACTGTGGCCCAGGAGAAACGCTTACGTCACGCCACTGAACGGGCCAGCTCCGCCGTATGGCGAGTGGCCTTTGGTGGGGTCTGATCCACTCGAGGAGTTCAGCAAACTTCACGACTATTATGGACAGGAAGTGAAGAAAGCAAGAGAGGACTGGCTGAGAAGTCGGGAAAGGCGAGAGGACAGCAGTGTTGGAGATCTCATCGACCTGGGGTAAAAAAAAAAAAGGACTTGAAGGGACTTTTTTAAGAGGAACTGAGACGAATTCACAGTCAGACATGTGTGTCAAACAGGAAGTGGACCTCCACCTGCACCCGCAGTGTTTAGAGTTATTTTGTATTTAAATCCACGAAGCTTAAGGTCTATGTGCTCAAAAGTTGATCTGTTTTATGCCTTAAGTGTTTTCTATTGTAGATTTAAATCACAGTTTCTCACTTTTTCCTGATTCCTTTCAGACAGTGTTTCACTTATTTCATTTCTTACTATTGACAGATGTTGCTGATATGTCACACATTTTTAGTTATTTAGTGTAAATAGGTATAGGCATTGCATTAACTTGTCACAGTATAAGTTAAAGAGCCAGTTATGTACCCCTTTTTGAAGGAAGCTGTGACAGAAAGTCATTGATGCACATTTCCCATTTCTTTGCACTTCTGCTAAGTAGAAACAAGCATAAAAATGTGTTATAATTCAGTATTAATCAAAAAGTAATACATGTTTTTTTCTGTAAATCATATAATTTAATGAAAGCTGAATTAAATTTCTCTTTAAAAATTAAAAATTAGTCGACATGCACTGCTAGAAGACGCCGATCTCAAAATAAAAACATAATTCCAAATAAGTTTTTACATTAAATGATATTTCTGGAAATATGCGAGATATATGTAATATTTTCCTTTTTTTTTTAAATGAAAAAGGTGTTTTGTCCCAGAATGAATTTGTTTTCTGGTGGTATAAAATGTAGATAATATAAATAATTGAATTACACCAAACTGACCAGCAGAGGGCGCTGCAGGCGCAGAATTATGAAAGTTAGCAGCAGGGAGATTTACACCAGAGAAGAAACTTCAGCTGCGCTTCTCTCTCCCATTAAGATGGCAAATAAAACCAGACATCAAACCACTAAAGCAGGAATGTGTAGGCTGCTGATGGCAGTGTATTTAACGAAGCTGACAAAACAGAGTATCCTAAAGCTGGTGAGCGATGGAAGACACCAGAAAAATGCGATCTTAAATTGTGATGCCTCCTGTGGAGCATCACTTCCTGAAGCTTGTCTTCCCCATACATCAAGCTGGGAGCTTCTTTACATTCCTGAACATGCAGACATACATACCAATCGTTTAAAAAGTGATTGATGTCGTCGGAGGAGTGCGGACAGACGAGTCGTTTTACAGAAGCAGCAGCCCCCGCAGCGCGTACACATCTGTCGCCTATAGAAACACTTCCTCGTGGCCGCACCACGTGATCACATAAACAAGAGAGGAAAGTCAGTAAATCATGTCAGCTGAAACATCTGTGAAAAGTTTGACATATTTCTGAGGATAGCTTGTCACTCAAGTTGTGCAGAAAGAAGATCATAAAATTTAAAAAAGACTCTTAATATCAACATTTTCAAATATTAAACAGTTACTGACATTCAAGAGTGATTAATGCAGTAATACCAGTTTTCTTCTGCTTTCTTTAATTATCCCAATCAAGAGTTTAAAACATAAAAAACCCAAGAGAATATAATTAAAACAGAAATCTAGACATGACAAAGCAGGTAAGCGGAATTTCTTTTACATGAAAGTGAACTTGAAATACATGAAATTTCTTTTTTTTTTTTAAAGAAAAAAGTATAATTTTAAAAAATATATGCTAGTTTTCCAGAAGTCTACTTAAAGCATGATGTGCCTTAAAAAAAAAAAAAAAAAAAAAAAAAAAAAAAAAGAGCTTAGTTGGCAGTTTTCAAGGTGAATCATGAAGTCAAAGTGCTGAGTCATTAATGTGCGAGCAGAAGACTTCTCCAAGCCTCTGAACCTCAAGTCGAGGTCAGACTTGAGCGTGGCAGCGCTGCAGGACTCTGAGCAGAACCCAGGATCTGAGGTCAGGAACCAACAGAGCGAGACTGGAGTCCAGTCCTCCAAGAGGTTAACGGTGTATGAGCTCGCGTGGGTCAGGATCTGATCGAATCAAAGTTCGCTTCAGTTGGTAGATTTCATCACGATGGGGACGACGACACTTGAAAAAAATAAAAACAATAACAAAAAGGGAACGGTTGTAACCCTTATATTTAAATTAAAAACACCTCCAATTTTGTCTTTAACTGTTTTCAATAAAACACTTTTTGAATATTATGAAAACATTGGATCATTTTGTTTTGTTTAATTTATTTTAACTTATTTATTTTGTGTTTAAAACATTTTTAATGGGAGTGTTGCAGAAGCTTTAGAAATTCAAATTTTAAAATCCAATATAATCAGAATAATTTTAACTCCTGGGCCATTATTGAACTTGTACAAATCACATAAACGTACAGTAGTCAACATTTGAACATTTGAACATGTTTACATGAACAATATTCTTTCTTGTCTTAAGACAACTTTAATCAAATGTTTTGATCCACTTAAAATATGGACTACAGTGTGTGTTGTACACAAGTATTTGGATGATCTGCTGTATGTAAAAGAAACCCAGATAGTACTTCTAGAAAAAAGAAAAAAAATCCAGCATCCAACTGACTGGTCCACCTACTATATCCCATAATGCAATGCATGACTACATGGTGAGGTTATGCTGTAGTGTAATTACTTTTACAGAGGCTTAGTACATACCAGTATGTAGTACATACTGTACGCTGTATGTTGTACTCAAAACGTGGTCCCAAAAGTGCTCTTTTAAACTTCAAAGTCAGCTGACAAATTTTAGGAGTGTTTTAAAACATAAAATACATCATTTCTGGTCTTCTGTGCTGTTTTACTACTCCATCAAAATTTAAAAAAAAAAAAAAAAAATGAACAGAAAATGTAATAAATGTATTTTCCTTTAATATCACATCCATGGGAATAAAGTGACTGGGAACAATAAGGTTCAAGAATAGTGTTTGTGTGGATGTCTGACTCTAACATCTTAATTACCAGAGGTGTGGACAAGATCACCGAGACCAACTATATGTTTACCCGAAACACTAGATTAAAAAAAAATCATGCTGATAAAATGAAAACAGATGATCTCCTCAGTAAATTTTGATGTAAAAGATTTTAAATAAAGTGATCAAAAGGCCAGACTTTTGCTGTGAGGAGCTGGTGCATTGGCAGACCATCAAGTTTATTTAGCTATTTTAGTCGCTCTCAGCTGTCCATTTTATGTTCTCCCTGGGAATGTCTGCTGCCATCACCCTGCCAAGTAATCCCCTTATATTTAAGGGGGGGAACATGAGGGCTTGAGGGCGTGAAAGGGGAGGAGGGGGGGTCGACAGGTGGGGAGGTCTTCCTGACTGTAGCCAATCACCAAACACACCTTTGAAGTGATGAGAAAAAAGGAAAAGCAGCAGGAAGTAACGGGTTATGATTTACATGATGAATCGGATTAAACATTTATTAAAATAACGTCACAAATAACGTATTTCCCTTAACTTTAGCACATTTGGTCATTTGAAGTATATTTTTAAATGTGCAAATTCAGGACATATTATGGAAACTGCCAAACTTGTAATGTATGTATTTAAGTTTCAGGCTGACCGCTTCCTCTGCTGGCGCTATATCTATAACAGATGTTAAGGTGTTTTTTTTTAAATCTATTTCAAATTAAATTTCATTCATTCATTCAATCAATCATTCACCTACACCTTTTACCTTTTGTTTTCTTTCTGTTTTTATTACCTTACACATATTTTTTACTTCACAATTAAAGATGATCAATTGATGCTTGTGTTTATTTATGATTAAAAACATGTTTAAATATTTAAAGCATTTATTGTAATGAGTGATTCTGAACTGAAACATATTGATCACAGTTATGTTTATATGCTTCTACTATGATTAAATTAAATTAAATTTGAAGCACTTATTAAGGAAAACACTTTTTTTTAACTTTTTATAAACTCTCCTGGAGTTAATTTAACTCATTTAATAGAAAATTAAGTCCATGAGTAAATATATCTAAAGAAATGTCATTATTTTGATTTTGATAATGATGTAAAACTCTGCAGACAGAAACATTTCATCTGTCATATTTTTCCCGTGTGAGGTGATATTTTTGCTGCAGACATGTATGTGCATCAGTAAACATTTAAGCTCCTTAACGAGACCCTGCCACTATCACTTCTTTTTTTTTTTTTTTTTTTTTTTTTTAAAGGAAAACCTCAGAAGCGCCGCTAGCATCATTGCAACTTATAAAAAGCCAGCAGGGCTGTGCACATACAGGGTAAGAGCTGCATCGGTAGCCGTGGATATAAGATATAACATCGCATTGGACATCACAAACCAAAAATAAAGTCGGAGTCTTGCCGCAGCGCCTTTCTGCAAGCAGATGGAGGTGGACAGAGCGAGGGTGGAGGGACAGTGTCCAGAGGTCCAACTAAGCATCCATGTCCTCAATGTCCTTATTTGTCCACGTGGGACTGTGAACCTGGTGCACGGTCCCTCAGATATCAGGTTCATTAATTCCAAGACTCCTGGGTCTATTTCTGATCTCCTGTAAGGTGATAGGCTGTCCCACCATTCTGTCTCCTTCACGTTCGCCATCAGTTCTTCGCTTACCGTCCTCCCTCTCTTTTTTATCCCCCCATCCAAACTTGAAGCTGCGCCTAAATATAGGCTGGCCTGCAGAGGAGTATATAAACCCCCTGGGATATACGTATACCGCGGCTTCACACTGTTTTCTCTTTCTTGATCATCCAGAGCTCCACTCACAGTGTTCCAAGATGGTGAGTAGCAGGGTACCTGCATCTGTGCTCATGGAAATATCAACATGGGACTCCAGCCAGGCCGATGGATTTACTCTTCTTTTTATTTCTTTAAGCTTGAAATAGTCATTCCAGATTGAGCTTTAAGTTTTGGACATTTTCTGTGGATGTTTTGGGATAGCTGGAACTTGCGGTGATGGTATAATTTGGTGTTTGGGTGTCGATGAGATGTTGTTAGTAGCTGAAAAAAAAAAAATCAAGTTTTGTTTTTAAATTGAATGCTAAAACCATAGGTGTTCAGGACTTAAGTGGAGATAATTGTTAATGATTAAAATTTCAGTTTGAGAAAGCTTTTCTCAGCTCTGTTCGACGAGAAAGATGTAGAAGTTCAGTTTCCAACCTGAGCATCAAGACCTAACCCAAGGACGAATAAGATGAATCTGAAATAAATAAATAAACAGAAATATAATATTCTGCTATGATAAACTGATGATTTGCCTCCCAATTTAAGGCTTGTAAAAGTTATTCTCATCAGTTGCTTTACTTAATAACAAAAGGCATCACTTCTGGAGTTATTTCCAGATTTCACCCTCATTTTTGTCTTCCAGGCACCAAAGAAGGCCAAGAGGAGGGCAGCAGCATCAGACAGCGGCTCCTCCAATGTGTTCTCCATGTTTGAGCAGAGCCAGATTCAGGAGTACAAAGAGGTGAGGTTGTCTCAAAACGCAACGACACATCCTCCCAGAAGGACCTGCTTTTTCTCCTCCACGAGCATCGCTCATGCCTGAATCAGTCAAAGCTCTTTGTGCCATCAAAGTTGAGATAGCAGTTGCTGCTTTGCATGCCTCCAGATCTCCCCAGACAGTTTAATAGGAACGTCATTAGAAGGAACGCAGAAATTTTGACGCCATCTGAAGCTCTCTGTATTTTGCTCACCTTTGACCTCTTGCTCAGCTGTCATTCAGACTGCTCTCCGAGGGTCTTCCTGAAGGCTGGGAGGCCAAGTCGAACAACTGGATCGTGGCATTTTAATGCAGAAACAAAAGACTTTTCAGACATGTAGTATTCTTGAAAATTTAAGTTATGCGATTAACCCAGAAAGAAAATATAAACAGCATGGGAGGGAAAAAATATAAAAATGTGACATAAAACCCTTGTGGAAAGTTCATTAAAGTCCAGTTCTGCTGTCAAGAGATTGGATGATGATGATGTTGGGATTTTCAGTGTGTTGTCATGGGATACGGGCCCACAAACACTGCGAGCATTCCTCCTTCGATATGCGATACGGGCTTCTTGAGTGCCACTTAGGGAAAATATGACTTGATGATGACGATGACCTTAGCACGTTACACAGATGGAAAGATACCAGCGAGAGGTTTTTATTTGTAGCTATCAGCAAACGGGGAGCTTGTGAGAGAGAGAGAGAGAGAGAGAGAGAGAGAGAAAGAGAGAGAGAGAGAGAGAGGGAGAGGGTGGGGAGACAGTTCAAGTTCAAGTCCAAGAGGTTATCTTAAGTTTCACGGGCATATTGCAGAGTAAATCAGACAGCTGTTCGCTGGCGATACTTTCCCAAATTAACTTGTAAGAAATGACTGAGGGGCACACCCCCACCAGCCCCCCCTCGCCAGCTCAAGGCCACTGATGCCTGGACTTTCTGGGAGCAGCGGTTTTTTTTTTTTGTTCATGCACATTTGTGCATCATTGTGTCAAAGATAGTTTCCAGCTGCCGCTGCAGGAGACAAACAGTTGACAAAGGCCTCCAACAAAGTGGGAAAAAAACTTCCTCCCGTTTGTCCGCAAAAAAAGAAAAAAAAGTCCATCCAAAGTGTTTTTCTTTGATTGTTAAAGCCCACATTTCCCTCCCAGGCCTTCACAATCATTGACCAGAACAGAGACGGCATCATCAGCAAAGATGACCTGAGGGACGTCCTGGCCTCAATGGGTGAGTGGTGATGAACCGAGTCTTCACCGCCGGGATTCAGTGCGATCATATTTTGTGACTGTTCCTCATTTTTGATTAATTAATTAATTTTTTTGCTCTGTTCAGGCCAACTGAACGTGAAGAATGAGGAGCTGGAGGCCATGATCAAGGAGGCCAGCGGCCCCATCAACTTCACCGTCTTCCTCACCATGTTTGGAGAGAAGCTGAAGGGTGGGCTTTGCACTTTCACTCACAGATGATGCGTTTTTTTAATCATTTATATCAATCTAGAGTTTGATATCCCACTGGAGATAAACTAGTACATTGTTTTTTGTTTTTTTTTAACCCACCACTTTCTCTTTTCCTTGTCAGGTGCTGATCCCGAGGACGTCATCCTCTCTGCCTTCAAAGTCCTGGACCCTGAGGGTACTGGAACCATCAAGAAGGAATTGTGAGGATTTTTAAAAAATATAATTTTACAACCCACCATTTATGTTCAAATACAAAGGATGAGTTTAATAATAACCCAAATCTTTTGCTTCGTCTAATGCAGCCTCCAGGAGCTCCTGACCACTCAGTGCGACAGGTTCTCCGCAGAGGAGGTAAAAAATTTAATTTAACAAAATAAGAATCACCAAATCTTGGCTTTTGGTTGATAGAAATTAATATGAGTAGTCTTGAATTTATCTCGTTTTAGTCAGGGTGAGATTTTAAATTTTCATATTGAAAATTTAATGCTGTTTTTGGCACATTTTATCATCAAAAAAGTCAGTAAAACCCAAAGTATTTCCATTTAATAATAAAAACTGCAGGTTAATTTTAAATTTAGAGTAGATTCTTAAACATCACTTTAAAACTTAGCTCTTTTGTGAAGTATTTAACCTTAATAATCTCTTTTTTTCCCCCCCTCTTAAAAAAATGTGATGAATTGTGCTGGTTTTTTTCTCCGCCAGATCAAGAACATGTGGGCCGCCTTCCCCCCTGATGTGGCTGGCAACGTAGACTACAAGAATATCTGCTACGTCATCACACACGGAGAGGAGAAGGAGGAGTAAAGAGAAAGCTAGAAAAACGAGAAAGACAGTTATCCCTTTGCTTTCTGCCTTACCTGACCTTTTCTTTCCTCCTCTTCCTCCCTCTTACCTGCTGTGGAAACCCATGTGCTCACCCACTCACGTTCAAACCAAAGACTCGTCGCACTGACACGTGGTGGTTGATGCCCATGAGATGTCTATGTTTGCTTATGGGGAATAGGGATGATTTTCAATAAAATGATCCTGCAAAATCATTTCCAAACACCAAACAACTTCTCTTTCCTTCCTCTTCACCTCTTTCTGCTCTGTCACTTTATCCTCTGAGGTGGTTTTTTTTTTTCTGTGAATGAAACATTGTCCCCTACGCGTCCCTCAGCATCTGGGGGTCTATACCGAGGGGCCCACCAACCACGAGGACCTCATTCCAAATTTTGAAGACGTCCTCTTGGGTAGAGGAAGTGAGAAGAGGCAGAGCATCATCAGATAAAGGAAAAAAAGAAAAAAAAAGCCACGCCACGAAAGTGACGGCGGCTTTCTTTTTGTTTTTTTTTTTTAAAAAAAAGTGAAAACAGAAGAAGCTGGAGGAGAGGATAGAGAAAGAGGCGAAAGAAACCATTCAAGTCTTCGATTTCTTTTCCCTCCGCTCCTTCCAGCTTCTAGTAAATCACCTTTTCTTCCATAAGCTGTCTCAAATCCAGCAACTCTTCCTTGCATTTTCTCTGTAATGAATAAAAGGGACAAAATGTGAATAAAATCACTATCCTTTTGTACAATGGCGTCTGTTCAGTGAATCCATGAGACAGTTTCATGCAAACATCTGCTGACATCTAGTGGAGCTTCTTTATATTTTGAAGGAAAATATGTGCAATTAAAACTTCAACAACAATTCTACAACAAGAAGGTTCCCTTTATCAAATCCTAGTAGAGGTTTTCTCCAGGTTCTCCACTCCCACAGTCAAATAAAATATGTCAGGTTAGCTGGTGGTTGTCTTTAAGTGGTCCTGAAGATGGACTGCTGGGATGTACTCCTGACATTTATCTAAAGAGAATTGGAAGCAGACTAAATCAATAATCAGCAATTTGTTGCGTCTGATCCAACTTTATCAATCAGGTTGCAGCTTTCTTACGTGGACGTTTTCTTGCTGTTTCCAGGATAAATTTCAGAATAAGTTTGATGTGTCTTCATAGATGTAGATGTCTTTTCTGAAGAAGTTTTAATGCTCTTTGCTCTGTAGAAAATGTAAAAAAAAAAGTAAAAATTCAGGGTACTTCTGTGTGTTTACCATCACTTTAATGATTTCCATCCCACCTGGTCCGTTACCTTTAATGTCAGTCTCGTATCATTACCTGAGGACATTTTCCCCACTGAGTCACCTTGTATTAGTGTTTTCTTCTGTAGGTGTTGATGATTGTTTACGTTTGGATTTTTTTTTTAAGGAAGTCATTCCCATTTCTTTCAGTTTGGAGACAAATTTTGACTCTTTCTTTTGATAATAAGGTTTTTTATTGGTGAGATTACTGTACTAGTGCAATCCCACTTTAAATAGTATTGTTAGGGAAAAAAAGATGATCATTAGTATGATTTTTATTTTGCTGTCTGGCTCATCCACATAAGATGTAAGACACGAATTTTCTCAGATGTGTGTTGGATTGTTTCTAAAAAAAATTGTTAAAAATTAAGGATTTATTGAGAAATGTCCCTCTCTAAATAACAGAAATTAAGCATTTTCATTAGCCAGAGATGAACAACCTGAAAATTAAAAAGTTGTTTCTTTAACCTGCTCAGAACTGGGAATTTTCCATCAATTTTCTCAATTTATTTTCATTTTATTGAGAATAAAATTGGTCCTCTTGTTTGAGGCTACACTTCAAGGCAACATATAGTTTATATTTTTGTTTACGAAAGTAAAATGATCAGCTTCCCAACAGAAACCAACACAAAATAAGAACTTTATTTCCAAAGAAATCCCAAACTTTCTCTCATTTGAACTTTTCTGCATGTTAACAGTTTTTACCCCACAAACACGTGTCACACACTGATGAGTGAAGAAATGTCTCATGTCTATCTCCGTGGTGAAGAAATTTCATTCAGGGTTATGGTTTCTTTTTAAATTCACTTTAGTTCAAGACAAAGTTTTAGGATGTGGCACTTGACCACAGAGACAGAGCTTTCACCATGGAAACCCCAGAGTGCCACTCAGAACTCATCACCAGGGCAACCCCTGCCACTTCTATTACATCACCATGGAAACCGTTGACTGATCAGCAGTTTTTCAGTTATCTGGTTGATTTTAAGACTTTTTTTGGATTCATCACTGATTTTCAAGCATTAAGCCAAAGACCAGAAACGAGCACTCGCAGCAATCAAAACAAAATTTCTCCAGGAGTTGCTTAATCTAGTTTCTTTTGATATGATTTATACACATTCCTTGGTTTAATGTTTCCCTTTAATAATCTTTCTTTTTCTTTTTTACGTGCTCCAGATTTTAGACCAAACTCTTTTACTAAGCTGCATGAGTTATTTATTTATGAGAAGTTTAAAAATGTTTTGTATTGCTGAATCTACATTTCCTGTCAGTCAATTACAAAAGTTTATTCAAATTTAAAAACAGTTGATTTAGATGCAACTTTTTTGCTCCCTTTATTTAATCTGGGGGATAAACTTCATTAATTATATCTCTATATTTTTTTCTGTCTATAAAACAGTTAAAACACCCTCTAAAGCTGCTGATTTCAGGTTACATTAGCATCATAATCTGATTTAAAAATTTTCCAAATCCTTGTCTTTATAGTAGCAACAGTGAAAATCTTCCTGTTAAAAAATTTTGTCATAAATTTATTTTTTCCAAACACATAAGAAGTCTTATGTCACATGAGAAGCCAAACAATTGCAAAACTAAAATTTCATCCCAAGTGTTACATATAACAGTAATTTGCAAAAGTTTGTACTTGGAAATTAAAGGAAGACACACACAAAAACCACACCATGATGATTTAATATATTATGGTTTATTATTCATCACAAATGTCATTATTGTCATTAATTATAAATACAACAGTTGTCGATCTGAAGGAATGAATTTATTTAGCTATGATTCTATTTCACTTTCGCCAGAGTGAGAGTGACATGTAAACTTAAAGACACAAAAGACATAACGACATGGCAAGGAGGACAGCTGAAACACGTTTTTTTGTTTGTTTTTAAGTACTTGAATCAGTGGAGTCCTTCCCAATCAAGTGTAATAACTTCAGCATTAATGTGGGAACGCAGATAGAACAAGAAGATGGAAGTTTTTGTTGTTGTTTTTTTAGTTATTGTTGTTTGAATTCATCCTCTGTGTTGCAGAGCTAAGTCAAGAATCGACAGCTTGTGTCTGATTCGCTTGATCGCCGCATCTCCAGCTCTTCCAACGAAGACACTCTGATCAAGATGTGAGCCGGGAGGAGGTATTGCTCATGAAGTGTAGCCCCGCCGAGAGAGAGAGCAAAAAATAAAAAAAAGAGAAACACCTACTTGAAGCACAGGTCCCCCCTCCCCCCCCAACCCTCGATCAAATCAGTGCCGCCATCGCCACATACACCAACAGTCATAATGGAAGACGGTTTGCATAGATGCGCTTCGAGTAACCCACACAAACCCAACACCAGTCTGTGCCTTCATCAGTGTCCAAATAAGAGTAGGGAGTGTGTGTGACATTTATAATATAGCTATGCAAGTGGAAAAACAATCAATACAGAGGACATGTTTGGCTACAATTATGCAAAGTCCCTCTAAGTATGAACTAGGAAACAGTTTGAAAAGCATCATTGTGTTTAAGCCACCAAATCGTTTCGAAGTAACCGACCAGCACTGCTCATAGTATACTGATGGGGTTCGGTGCCGTTTCAGGTAAGCATAAATATGTTACAGTACAGAACACTGAGTGTAAATAGATTAGGGAGTTAGTTCATAAGTCATTATGAATGTTACAACACAACTTGGTGGGACGGACACACTTAAGATCTTCAGTTAAAGAGCCATTCAAAGTTCATAAATCTCCTCTTAGTATATTGTACAGTTCAGGCCTTCTCCTCCCAATTGTTCTGCCCGAATCTGTCATCTAAAAGTTCTGCCGGAGGCTCATTTCTCCCACTCGATTTCTGTTTAATACTGCACTTCGTCACACTGGAGACTTGTGAGCCTAATGCAACCACACCAACAATGACAGTAGACTTAAATAATAGTGAAAACGTGCATCAAGTTTGTCGTGTAAAAGCAGAGGACTCTTGACGTGCCGAGAAAAAATAAAATTAAAAATAAAAAAAATAAGAAAGAAAAGAAATCCTCCTGCAACTACACGTTGTAGTTAGCCTTCATTCCAGTCACCAGGTGTTTGTTCCTCAAATAGAAAAATAGTAAAATTGAAAATAATTAATAATATACTATGTTGATTAAATTAACCATTTTGTACATAAATACATCATAGCCCAGAGGTCAAAGGCCAGAGATTAATGCTACATTGGCACACCTGGCAGCTCCAGTCAAGTGGCTTCTGGTAGGTCCTCAAGGCAGAGATTTCAAGCGGTTGAGACCGATTTTTACGACACCACACAAACAGAGTGATCAAGTTCAGTGGTGCTTTGTGATGAGATCACAAGTGCAAAACACATCCTTCGTTTGTTTAAGATGCTTTAAATCCCATTCCAATAGACGCAGGAACTGTTAATGAACTTTTGAGCCATATTGAAATTTGGCGTCGATAAAAACACGCACACATTTTTATCTAATTAAATCCAAGTCAAGGCAAGTTTTACGAGACGTTTGGTCTGCTTGATATTGTGCACAGCTATGGCTTGTGCATTTTCACACAAGCTTTTCTTGACAACTGTGATGATTTTTCTTTTTTTTTTTCCTTTTTCTTTTTTTGCAAAATTCAGTTTCAGACCCAATGAATTTGAATCCAAGCCTGCAATAAAATAAAATAAAAAACAACACTATACATGCTCCCCTTATTTTGTTAGGAGGGAAAAAAAAAATAAGAAAAAACACTGAAGGGAGCTTATACAAAAAAAAAAAAAAAAAACAGCCACCACTACGGTGTCTGTGTCTAGTTTGTTTAGTTGTACTTCTCCCTCTTTTCCAACTGCAACAGTCCTCAGATCAATTCCAACTATGGAATAAAGTCATTGTTTGGAGAAAAAGGAAAAAAAAAGATGCAAAGGTTGTTTGATCGGAGACAAAAAGCAGGCAGAGGGAGAGCACATACGACATTAACACTTTTCACTATACTACTAAGGCACACACTCACTCACAACACTTAACAAGACAATAAATACATCCTGAACAAGACAAGCAGCATTTCTGCTTTCAGTGCCTGCATTTGAGATGACTTCTAGGGCTTTTTGCTTAGTATTTTTTCCCAGGATATCCAGATAACCTGCCCGAGGACAAGACTCGACAGGAGGGATGGAGTGTGAACAAACTCCTATTAACTGCAGCTATATTTTTAATTAACAAGATCTATGGCACTATTTCTGAAAGTTTTCACTTCAACAATCCCTTGTGATCTCTAGCGATTTCCACCAATCTTATCAAAATAATAATAGTTAAAAAAAAAAAAATTCAACTAAAAGATAATGACTGTAAATTTAAGAAAAACAAAAACATTCAGATTCACAGCCTGTGCTCCAGTTGAAAAAAAGGATATTTATCCCATGTTGATAAAACTCAGTGAAAAATAAAGCATTAAGCGAGGAGCGAAATGCCCCTCTTGGTGCTATTAGAACCATGATCCAGTCGTCTCCTCCATAGTCCTTGAACTGCATTAAGTGAAATGATGCATGATGCAGGAAGCCGTCCCATCTTTTGTATTAATTATTACTTTTGTTCTGTTGGTCTTTTGTCCTTTGACCTCCTTTTTGTTTTGTTCTGTTCAGCCTCCCTTTTCATTATCCAGATAAAAGGAGGGAAAACTAGGCCGAATCTTTCGCTGCTGCAGCTCCGTTTTTGTCCTCCGTCTCTCCACTCGCTTTTTCCTTTTTCTTCCCCCCTTTCTTCTTTTCTTTTTCTAGCCTCTCCTTCTCCTTCTTAAGCCTCTCCTTTTCGGCCTTTTCCTTCTCCTTCTTCTCCTTCATTTTTTTCTTCTCGTCGTCCTTTTCCTTCTTCTTATCCTCCTTGCTCTTCTTCTTCTTCTTCCCTTCGTCCTCTGCAGGCGCGGCATTGGCCGCCGGGGTCGCTTCTTTCTGTGAATCTGGGCACGGCTGTAGAGGGGCGTTGTTTGCGGTAGGAGAGGGGATCGTGGGAGTAATTTGCTCGGAGACGATCATGGCGGAGGGGGCCAGGGTGTTAGGTGGGACGGTGCTTTTGGTGGGCACTGAAGAAGCAGGCTGGCTCTGTGCTGAGGCGCCCTCTGCAGCTCGAGTGAGCCCTTGGGGTGAACCAGCTGCATCACCGACTAAGGGGCTTTGAACATGGGAGGGTGCTGCCCTCTGACCTGCCCCAGGAGGAATTGGAGGCTTATGACTCGGGCCTCGGCTTGGGCTCGACATTACCGCAGGTGGAGAATGGGGGGGCACCGCCTCCATTCCTGAAGGCCCAGAGAAGGAGGTTTTTTTATTGTAGGACTGGAAGGGAACTCTAGACTTGCGGAAACCAGGGAGCGAGAGAAGACTGGAGGACGCCCTGAGGGGTCCTGGAGGCGGGACAGGACTTCCCAGAAAAGACAAGCTGCCACCAGAACTAATGGAGGAGGCACGGCGCTTATACTCAAAGATGGCTCTGGTACCATGGAGTCGACGGCCCGGCTGGTGTGTCAGCTCCCCTCGCGACTCCCTCCATTTCCTCACCTGAATGCTGCACTCCCTCTCGATGAGCGCCTCAGTCACTGGGAGCGTAATGATCTGGAAATCAACACGCAAGACCAGGAAGAGACAGACAGAGGAAGTAGAGAGTGGTTCACCGGGCACTGCGTGAAAAAGTGACTCATAACTCATGTCTCTGAGTAAAAACAGAAGCACCAGCAGCAGGGTGAGTACATTTAAGAGACAGAAAGACCCACCTCCTGAACTAATATGTCCTCTCGAATTGTGTCGGGTGCGATGTTCCTTAGACGTTCCATGGTTTCATACATGCCCTGCAGTTCTCGAAGCTTATCCACCGAACCAAGCATCTGTTTCAGTAGCACCAAGCCCACACGAAATACGATTTTAACCCCTGCAAAGAGACACCCGAGTTCAAGTTCCCGTCGAACCGCAAAAGGAAAAACAACAATCAAGTTTATCAGTTATACCTTCGCAGAAAAACATGTCCCACACACGCAGCACAGAAGACCACGGCAACGTGCGGGAGAAGATGCACATGAACCACTCGGTCATGTAGAGAATGGGATCAATCTTGAACTTCTTAAGATGCCGGTATGCCATTGGACATGTGCGTCGCAGCAGAGAGAAAAAGATCTCGCCATCCAGCTGAATCGCTTCCTGGAAGAGAGCGACGGCTCATCAATAAAGAGGAGAAACTGTCAGGATGAAGGCGGAGACTGTTCGAACGCTCACCAGTCCGGCACTGTAGTAGCCTGGGAGGTACTTCTCACATATCTGGACAAGGCACCAAAAAGCTTGCTGCAAAACAGAATCAAATTACAACAATCATCTATTCATTCAACCTTCTCTCCGTTTTGTGTTGTGTAAATGTGAAACTATCGTACTTTAGACCGCAGGACTCAGAAATTAACTCAGCAGTTTAATGATCCGGTGTTACTAGCAGATCGAAAGGACGATGATGTAATCATATTATTCATGGGTGAAATTAATAAATAAATCCCACTTCTTTTGTTGAACTCATACCTGCTGCTATTTGAAATCAAAACAAGACTTTAAGCAGATAAGAACTCAGCGTAATGAGATTAAAGGACAGAAGCTACAGCTGATACCTTAAAAACACGTTACCAATGAACAGCCATCCTGCTCTTACATTAGAAACCAAGAAACTCCCAATTAAATAAGAATAAAAAGTAGTCTTAGCTCTGTTATGCTTTTTTTAAAAAAAAACTCTGTTCTATCATGTAGTGTCAGGTAAGTAAAGATAAGAGACCAAGACTGAATCAAAACACACAAGTGTT
Source organism: Zenarchopterus dispar (assembly GCA_028564865.1). Lineage (NCBI taxonomy): Eukaryota > Metazoa > Chordata > Actinopteri > Beloniformes > Zenarchopteridae > Zenarchopterus > Zenarchopterus dispar. The sequence goes on from JAOWBL010000023.1 coordinate 2,266,074, forward strand.
TGCACTCTTCATTGAAAATACATTAATATTTAGCTTGTTATGTGTTCAGGTTGAAAGTTATATTATCCTGTAACATCTCACAGTAAATTAGAGGTAGTCTGGGATAAATTAAGTCAATGGTTAATTTTATTCGACCTAACGGTGAGAGAGTTTTATGTTAATTCAGTATCGGCACACGTCTTCATGATGGTTTGTTCAGTAGTTAAACTTCTCAGGAATCTGATGAAAACTCGTGATAAGCGCTCACCTCAGCGGGCATATGCATGAGCAGCACGGCCGCCACCGGAGCCTGGGCCTGGCAGTAGCCCTCATCCGGCCGGTAGACGGTGTAGGCCTTCAAGATTCGGTACAGATCCTGTTGTCTGCATGGACAACAATGAAAGTCCACAAGATGTATTTATCTGTAAAACCTTCCCCAAACTAATTCATGTAATTTCATGCATTTTTCAAACCATAAAAACATTTAAACTCTATTATATTTTATCAATCACTATTTTATTTTAAAATTTAGAATCAATTAAATGGATCTATTCACACACCGAGTACTTAACAATAATCTTTGCATAATTTTTAAGGTCCACTGCACTGTTTTGTGTAGTTTAATCTGTTGTTGCACATGTAAATGATGTTCATGGTTCAGCTTAGAGTACACACATTTATTGCACAAATCCATCTCTATGACCTATTGATAGAATAAACCCACCAGTAAATTAAGTCTACACCACTGCTTTTACCTGCACATACTGGAGATTCTGCATATCCTGGACTTGCTGCTTATTGCACTACAGGTTAGATGCTAAACTGCATTTTGATGCTTTGTATTGTTTATGTGCAACAAAAAAGTTGAATCGAATATCATGTCATACATTTGCAAGGAAATCATTTTTTCTTTAAGCATTAAAAGTGCAGGTGAAGTGTTTCTGATAGACTCAGATTACACTTGTCCTGAAGTTATGGCCTGCATCCTCTACAGAAGTTGATTATTAGGTATTGAGGTATTAGGTACTACCTGCCCCAAGTGTTAGCATCATGTTGTTGCACTTTCAAGTCTCTTTTTCATTAGTAATGCATATGTATTAAAGAAAAACAAAAAAAAAGTGCAGATAATTTTACCCATGACCACCACGAGCAGCAAACATTTCATGAAAGGGGAACTGCCGGTGGAGATCCTTTTCTATGATGTCCAGCCATTTAGCTTCACCCTGCTCCCGCTCAAGTTCCTGCAGTAATAATAATAATATTTTTTTAATTCTATAAATTGGCCATTAAAGTAGATTACACTACAAAGCCCTCTATAAAATCAGTCTTTATGAAACAAATTTAAACGATAAATTATACTTCATGTAACAGAAATAAGAGCACATAAAGTGCTGGGTGCCATGCTGGGCCAGACCATCCTGTTTGGACAAAGATGCAGGCCCCTTACAGGCAGGATTACTGTTCCTGATAAGAGGCTTACAGCTCACTTGGTCTGCGCCTGCGCCCCTTTAGCACCCCTGGAGCTAAAATTGCCCGACTCAGAGGAACCCACTTCCAGCTAGTTACTCAATCAAAATATTATGACTCAAATCTTTACTGTTCAAGAACCTTATTTAAAGGATTTAAAAAATAAAACAAAAATCAATCACATTTTCTTTTTACTGTATGGAAAAAAAAAATTAAAGACTATGACAATGCAAGAAGACACTTTTTTTTTCTCTTTAAAATAAATAAAATCACACCTCAAATTTCCCAGGGTTGGCATCCAGGAGCTCTTGGCTGTTGGAAAGCAACTGCCAGGCTCTGGCCCTGAGAGAAGATGGAATTCCCTTCCTGCAGCGCAGCTTCACCTGAGGTGCACAGACACATCCGCCATCATTTTCTACCAGGTATGAAAAATAAATCTTTATCTAGAGCACAATGAGACCCTGCCATTCACTTACACTTCTCATTCTGATTCACTCACAAATCCAAGCAAAGAGTTGCCATGCATACCTTCTGGAAGCGATGTTTGATCCACTTATCCCAGTGGTTGAACATATCAAGCCACTTCAGTTCCCTCTGCCTAGCAACTTCAACTCGAACTTCCTTTTCGCTGTAAAAGTGAGTAATAAAAAAAAATGACCCCATCACTGACAGAAAAGGGAAGTGGCTTTTCCTCTTCTCATAATCCTAAATTACAGCTAGATATTTGTAATTCTAGTAACATAAAAGTATTACTACACTTTCTCTGATTCCACAACAGCATGGTGAATTCATCAATTACACAACAACCAAAAAAAAACAGGTGACTAGAATGCACTGCCACTACTGACAGTACATCAATGAGACTTTTATTTATTTATTAGTGGAAGTGCAATTAGCCTATCTGATAAACAGAAGCAAATCTGACAAAAAGAGAAGAAGAGGGCAGATGGGTGTGGGGAGGGTGACACCACAGACGCACAAAGTCAGAACATACTGAGTCACAAAAGTGCTCTCAGCATTATCTGAGTCAGATCAAGGGGAGATAAAGGACAGACAGATATGTTTAGTGCAGCACAGAAAAAAAGAGGAATACAATAATGAGAGGATGAGACTAAAAAGAGAGGACGGGTGAGACAAAAATAAAAATCAAAGAGGATCTCTTTGGGTCAAACAGGCCAAAATAGCTTATTAAAAGGAAGACAGTTGAAGAGGATGTACATTTGTCTGTAAAATCCATTTCTGTGGCCTTAATGGTGTCTCATATTACAAACACAGTGGATGGGAAAAAAATTACAACAACAAACATCTTTCGTTTACTTCTACACACACCCACTCTGTAAAAGTATATCACAAATCTCTATGCTTAACGTAATAAAAATGAGTTCATAGTATTGATTTGTGAACCAGCAGAGCGAGTGAATGATTAATGTGTGCGTGATGACTTACCCTCCTTCGCTATACTGATTCCCACCCAGGAAGCCATATTTATCAGTGCGCCTGATGGTCAGGCCGTTGATCTCCGAGTCTGAGCCCACAGAGCTCCCGTCTTCTCCCAGTCCAGACAGGGACTCCAATGTTCCTGACATCAGGCTGGCTGACTCTAGATAGCTGAGGTTGTCAGGAGCTGGCCGCCGGTTGGGGTTTGGTAGGGGGAAGCTTGGCTCGTGGATCAGCGGGACAGTAGGACTAGTGTGTCCAACTCTGCTTGGGGTTTCGGGAAGTTCTTCTTTTGCGGCCTCGCTGGAAACGTCTGGTTTTGGGGACAGAGGAGGAGGGTCGCTTTCAGGTTTTTGTGCTTGCTGGAGAGACTGAAGTTTCTCCTCATCATTTGTCGATGTTGCTGAAAGAGCTGGTGTGGGATTGGAATCGCCCTCCTTCTGGGGTTGTCCATCATCCAGGACAGGGTTTGGGTTAGTGACATGCACGCTGGGGTACAGATTCGGGCCAGGATTTAGATCAGCAGAAGGGGATGCCTGTAACTCTTTGCTCAGAGCTGAAGGCTCACGTGGCAGCTCTGACGTTTCAGTATTCGGGAGCTCCACAACAGCTGGGCCACCGGTCATTGTCTCCTGTTTATTCACAAGAGATCCAGTCTCCATTTCCTTCCTCGTCGATTCCTCTCTTTGTGGAACAGCCTCATTTACCAATGATGGGAGGGCGGTCTCGACATTGAGCTTTGCAGGACTTGAGGGCAGACGGGGAGTTAAGGGGGAACCCCCTGAGAGTGTTGCAGGAGTGCTTCCAGTCAAAGCTTTGTCATTGTAAAGGGAAGACTTGGGTACGGGAATTTCCTGGACAGACTGAGGAGAAGGGTTGCTTGGAGCAGGGAGTACTGATGAAGATGGAGTGATGGATGGAGCTGCATGATGATCACCCAATGTAGGTGGCGATGGGGATAAAGTGGAGAGCTCGGCCATGGTTCTTCTCTGATCTCTCCTTTGCAAATAGAGAGAAAATAAAGATGAGTTTCCTTTATCAATAAAAGGGGTATTTATCCAATCATAAGTGCAATAACTGGGGAAAAAAATGTACAAGTTTCAATCATTTTCCCCGATGATAAACAGTCTATTGATCTATATATTTAAAAAAAAAAAATCAGAAATGTGCCAATCACAATTTTCTTTGCCAATTCCAATTTCCTAAAAGGTCTAACCTACCTGTCCTACTCTGACCTACTGATTTTGGGGGGGTTTGATTTTCTAATTGTGATCACTTGCATACATTAAAATCATCAACCAAGATAACAACAGGTGCAGGATGTGCGCTCTACTGACTTTGCTTTTAGCCGCTTAACCTTTGTTCTCTTTATACCAGCGAGTATGCTCAGCAAGGTTGTTTTGATTGACGGATTAGGTTTATTATTTGAAATGTTTTGGTTATTGTTACTCTCCAATGTTTTTGTTTTGTTTTTTTTGCCTTGTAGGCTACCAAAAACTTTAACTGTATACTCCAAAGTGATTGTGTTATCATGAGCAACTTAATGACGGGGAGAAAAAACTGATTTCACAGTATGCACATTTTTTCAAGGTTATGCATATGATTCAACTACCAAACAAACAAACAAACAAAAGGGTGAATAAAAACAACATCAGCCAGTAAGGCCAATATCAGCAGCCAATACTGGTCATTACCAGTTAGAATTGATCAGACAAAAAAAAAAATCATCCAATTCCAATCACTACCCGGTTGATCAGTGCACTGCTAAATAAAATAAAATACAGTTGTGAAATATGCAAATATCCTCCACAATGCAACACTTCCAGTGGTTTCAAAAGGCAATCTTTACAAAGAATATGAGTCAAATTGGATGATAAACAGACCTTTTCCATAAAGCATAAGCACTGAAAAATAATGGACAATGTTTATTGAGATGTGCACATGTATTTATAGCAATTATAAAATCCTGATTGAATTAAATGATGGCATGTTTTGAAATACATTTCTACAGAAAATACAACCACGGAGAACCACAGATGCCTTTATGTTTCCTCTTTTATTAAGGAAGCATTTATCACAAAATTAAGTGACAAAAATACCTTTCTACATTTCTGTGTCTTCTTCGTGAAATAACACAAAAGACTTATTAAAAGATCGCGTAAAAATCAAACCATTAAAAGTTTTATTTCTATCGTCTTACAAAAGGGATGAGTGAGCCAGGATGCCAGATATAATAAGAGTGATGCAGTAACAGATTTCCCTGTGTATCATCGCATGTGTGTTGTCATGTAACAACAACAAAACCTCCAGACAACCATGATGATCCAGTACTCTGCTGATGAAGCAGGTTCACGTCTGTTGCGGATGTACCAGCCAGATATCGGCACATCGCTGGTGTCCCTCTCTCTTTGTTGTCATCCTCTCTAAAGGCCGAAGCCACTCAACTTCCCGATTCAGGGTGAAATGGTTTACTAATAGCTAATCGTCAACACCCTTGTTGCTTTCTAAGGCCCAGACTGAACAGCGTCCACGGCCTCGTCCTGCCCAGTGGCCGGGCGAACCACAAGTCCCATCCCCGCTATTTAACTCACCCACAACCGGCGTGTCACTGCGATCCGTCCGCCTGGGCAGCCAGGGGGTTCTTGTGGACACGTCCCCCCGCCACAGCTCCGGCTCCGCAGCCTCCCCGGTTAATGAAAACACGCAGGAAGGGGGGTGGGAGCGAGGTAGAAACCGCTGAAGGGAGGACCAAATGTCCCGAAACCAGCGAGCTAGCTCGCTAATTTTAGCCCGATGTAGCGGCTAGCATTAGCCTCGTTAGTGTTCAGCCCAGCTAGTTACCTGAACGTCACCTCGCTTAAACACCCAGGCCAGCTTCGATTAATCTCAACAAACTAAAACCACCCTCTTCGTAACACTTTTCATTCCTAATCAAAATTAATTTGTGTTATTAATTAAGCGCAGCAGCAGGGTGCATCCAACAAGAAGAGCCTGCATTTCCTACTGACAGCTACGTGCGCGTTCCCGTCGATGGGCTCGGGCACCCACACGTACAGGAGCCTCCCTTCACAACTCTGAACGCATGATGGACAGCGAGCGCTCACATTCGTATATACCGCATTTCACCACCAGATGGCGATGTCGCCCTTCATAACACTTACAGTTCACACTTACAGTGGGACAAAAAAGTATTTAGTTTTTTAGTATTTAGTCACTGGTTGTGTAAGTTCTTTTCTAATTTATTTAAAACTTACTTATGTTAAATTTCTACTTTAGTTCATATATTTATTTATTAATTTACCAGATGGTTTTAAATCTTTTTTTTTATTAAAGGATATTATATTTCTGTATGTCTTCACCATATTCTAATGTGCACATTTTTGCTTTTTGATCTGTGTTTTTGTATTGTGCCATTATATTTTCTGCCGTTAAATTTGCGCACTCTTAGGAGTGATTTAAGACCACATTTCACTGGATGTTATAAGTGGGATATCATGAGTAAACAAACTCTCCTGCTCTCGAAAAATGTATTTCTAAAAATTGAAAAAGCCTTGTTTTATGAAAAATAGAGACTATTTTAGATTATGTTGATAGTTTTAGGAATTCTTGTCAAGAAAATTTTTCATACCTCATGATCAATAGCACCCACTCGTATGGGTATATTGCATTTCTCTATAAAATGAAATAAAATCAGGAATATATATATACATTTCCAATTTAGATGAGAATACTGAACCAAGAAGAGTGTTAGCCTTGCATATCTGCACGTTAATGTCTGACACATTTTTGATTGTAAAAGCTGTACTTGGTTTTTATTATCCTTTAATCATGTAAAAATCACTCCTGAAATAAAATGTAATTGCTTTAATCTACCAGGTTTTATGTGTGTACATTCTTTTCATGTTGGCTCTAATATAAGCAGTATTGAACTTAAATTTATGTGATTACATGTTTAAAAGCATCTTTAATATAATGTTATATTCCGTGTTCTTCAAAAATCTAGTTTGGTTCAACATTTTGTTTCCCGGTGCATACGTTAACATCTTATTGATTGAAAAAAAAACTAAATAAAAGAGAGAAATCCAACATAACAGATAAGACATAAAAGTATGTGAACATGAACACAGTTTGGATCAGTTTCAAAGGTAAAACAGTCACATATATCTACACATTTTCAAAGAGCCATCTGACGCCACTAACCGTTTTGGTTTTACCTGTCCACAGGTTTCATTATGGTGCCACTAACTTGTCACAGTGGCTGAGAGTCTTGATGACAGTTTCAAACAGCAAACACCCCAACTTCATACTGGTTTACAAAAAGTTTTCATGTCCATGAAAAAAAAAATTATTTTCTTCTTAGAGGCAGCCTACTCATAGTTCTTAGAAGGCGAGAGGGTGCGACATGCTTTTTCTTCTTTTTATACTTGTCTTTTCCTCTCTTCTTTCTCCACAACACTCGACACTCTCAGGTGGACATTTCTTCTTCTCCTCTTCCTGGAGAACACCACAGCTGCTGGATGTTCCTGCTTCTGGATTTTTCTGGAGCACCATCAGCTCTGAAACAACAAACATACAACAATCCTCAGTACTGTTTTAAAATGAAAGTTAAATAAAGCATATCTTATTTATATACTATAAGGCTGCAACGCTGTTCTATTGCGTCCTCTTCATGGGTTTTCCATCAAACAGCTGCTGCCTGAGTCCTCAAGACCAAGAGACTGGACCACATAACTCAAGTTTTTCTCTGATCCACTATCAACTAACCAGAACCTCAGATCTGGACCCAGAGTTAGAACCAAACTTGGAGAGGCAGCGTTCAGTTTTTATGCTCCTCATTGTGGAACAAAACAGATCAAACTCTCAGTTTCTACAAATCATTTTATTTACTGCAGCATTTTAGTACTTTTATTTCATCCATTTCATTTATTTTCTTAATTTTAAACTTACTTCTGTCTTTAACTGTTTATTCTGCTTTTAACTATTTGCATTTTTTATGTAAAACACTTTGAATTGTCTTGTACATGAAATGTGGTATTCAAATAAAACTTGCATAGTGATCAACAATTTCCTCTACATATTAAAAGATGTGACTACAAATGTGACAGTCCCTTTATTATTATTTCCTGATCATTTCATACACAGTAAGTGTACCCACGACACTATGAGTGATCGTTTAGATGAGCAGCTATGCCAAGGCTCTAGACACAGGACCAAAACCTAAAAGGCTCCTAGTCTTCCCAACACATAAAGCGGTTTATTAAGAGTATTTATTGACGTATTTACGTTCATGCCTGGAACAAGTTTTCAAAATATGCCCCCTTTAATTTCATCAATACGCTCTTTTTTTTTTTTTTTAGCAAAAGGAAATATATTATGGTAAACCTCTATTTTATTATCATTTTAAAGAAATAACACTTGTAAGGATCCTAGTTTTGTAAAAGAAATGGCTGACCCACCACATAAGACGTTAACCAGCACTTAGACTGTTTTTAAGTATTATCAACATGACTTGAGCGAGTGACTGAGAAAGCACATTTATGGTTCTTACCTGAAATGAGATCATTAACATCTGAGGAGATGTGTTTGTCAGACACCAGGACTTCTGCTTGCATCTCTTCCTTCTGCATCGGGGCCGTGGGTTTATGATCGCTGAGATTTAAAAAAAAGAAAAAAAAAAAAGAAGTTACCTCCTGCGATCAAACGCGCAACAGCTCGCTGCTTTGCAGAAAGTCTGGTGGATATTTTGAGAAAACACGTTGATAGAGTTAGGGGGAACTTCCCCTTTCGATGATCTCTAAAAAATGGCGTGAAGATCCGGCGATCCGTCCTGCAGGAAACATTCTTGTGGGTAAAGGTGTTTTACTCAGAGGTTGAGTCACAGGCATACAGCAAATCCCCCAAACTGAGCTTTAGATCACCGCGCAAAAACAGTGATTTCAGATTGAATATGCGACTGACATTTACTTCTGCATTGACAACGTCGCCTACCACACCAGAGGAGGAGATACGTGGGGAGTTCAATAGTGGGACAGCTGTTGGGGGGGAAAGCTGTTCCTAAACCTGCTGGTTTTGTTTTGAAGGCTCCTGAAGCTCTATCTGGAGGGGAGAAGCTGGGAATATATATATATATATATATATATATATATATATATATATATATATATATATATATATACACAGATATATAGATATATA
>JAOWBL010000023.1:2275251-2285718 GCA_028564865.1 Zenarchopterus dispar
ATATATATATATATATATATATATATATATATATATATATATATATATATATACACACACACACACACACACATATACATCATAGAGGATATGTACTATAATTACATCTGCACTTTAAACTGCAGTTGTATCAGTTGCTACCAAACTGCAGATGTAGTCACAACTTCCACTTTTATTTTTGTCAGAGCGGCTGACATTTGTTTAAGTTTATCTGAACATGAAACAGATACTAAAGGAAAACATTAGAGTTTCATACTTTTAGTAAATCACAAATCTATAACTCAAATATGTAAAACACAGCTCTATATCTTATATACGGTGATATTAAGTAATATTTAACTGAGTTTCTATATCCTTTGCGGACGTGAATTTGCAGAGTTTTTATCAGTCTGGCTGAAACTAGCAGCCAAGTCAGATTAAAGCCCCCCATTCATGGGCAGACCTTGAACTTCAGCCAAATTTTCAGGGCTATTGCACACCGTCATTACACACTGCTGACAGGTCACTTGGAGGCAGGAAGAACGTGTCAAAGTTCTTTTATTTTCTGGCGTCATCTTAAAGGGAAGCGGGACAGGATGATTCGAAGGTGGAGGAAGGACACGTGTTGAAAGGATTTACGTGCTTTCACGTTGGTTGAGAAAACTTGAACTTCACAGTTATTTTATTAATTTTTTCTCTCCCCTTTTTTTATCTGGGGAGCTCAAATTTCTCTGATGGTGCAGAAAAGATTTAAAAGATGAAAACTGATACCTGCAGAACCTGACATCAGCTTAAATCTAAACTGTCAAATCAGCAAAGAGATGAGATCACATGTAGATCTTTTTCTCAACATCTTGACCTTTTCTTTCTTTTCACAACAGATGATATAAACAAAATCCAGTTTTATATCAAATCTTGTGCTGCAGATCCTGTTTATGCCCTTTTAAGTCTCCCTTTCCTGGCACGTAAAACCCTGTAAACAGTTGTATTCCAGCTTGCGTCATACTTAATGTTTCTAAAAGTAAGACACAGATAGTTTCTTCTTTTTTTTTTTAATTTAAAAAATATTTTAATGCACCATTAATAAAGGGTCCAACGCATTAACAAGAGAAATATTGCAAATAATATTAAAATCAACAAATTAAAAGATAAAACAATAAAAAAATAAATGAATGGAAGGTATGTACATGTTCCTCGTCATGGAGAGAGGAGAAGGAACACCATATTTACAGCTTGGAATCAGTGTGTTTCTACGAGAAACAAACACCTCTACAATATTTACATCAACTTCTGAGATTTTTTTTTTTTTTCATTTTCATCTTTTTATCCTGTAGTAAAGAGGGCTGGTTTGTACGGAAAGGCTTTCATTGCAACGAGTTACACATGTAATATTTTCCTGGTTGGGAGGAGGGGGAAAAAAAAAGTCAAGGTAAAAGTTCAACGTGGGAGTTAAACTTTGGACGGCCGCAGCCATTAAAAAAAAAAAAAAAAAAAAATTAGAAAAAAAAACGAGGATCAGCTCAAAGGTCGTACATGCCCGTGTGTGTGGAGCGCTACTACAAACCCAGAGACGTTTGTTGGTCCAGTGGACACACGGAGATGTGGACACCTTCCACCTATGTGTAATACTCAAAAATCAGAAAGCAAGACGTTTGTTTGTTTGTCTTGTTGTGAAGCTATTTTGTGGGAGTAATGTTTGGTATCTGACATCCAGCAACACACTCACGGTTTAAATAAATAATAATGCATTCTGTGAAAGCCTGGAAACAAAAAAAAAAAAAAAAAAAAAATCCTCAACTTTTGGGAAGAAAGACAGAAGTTAAAAAAAAAAACAGAATTTGTAAGGAAAATACGCCTTTTAAAACATCTCTAGTACACAGAAGTTTAACACTGACCATATCTTCTTTTTTTTTCTTTTCTTTTTTTTTCCTGGGGCCTTTAGGGTTTGATGTTGATATTCACTGACCAAAAAAAAAAAAAAAAAAAAGTTTGCAGTGAATTCTTCTTCTGGTAATTAGTGAAATATAAAATAGACCACCATCTTGCTGAATCAACACATCTGGAGAAGACATCGTCTGCAAGCTGTGATGCCAACGTCATTGTTCAGACATGTCTGTGTAATGAGTGTAAAAGGATAATAAAAAATATATATAAAACCAGGAAGAGACGGATGAGCTCGTCGTCTACTCGCCCATGGCGGAAAACAGAATATACTGTCAGTGGGCTGACGTGGACCAATGATGTTGAGATTATGGTAGAAAAACGTGGAATAAGCTTCAAATGAAGGATAAACTCCAGGTTTCTACTCCAAAAAAACAAAAACAAAAAAAAAACATGAAAACTGCTCTAACACAAGCGCAAATCCTGTAAGATCTTCATGACCAACATTTCAAACAGATGGAAGTTGAACAGAACAGCCGAAAGGGACAAATGAGTTAATATCAAAAGAAAGCACATCAGTGTCCATAACCTCGCTGAAGCCTGCAGGCAACTATTCAGCCAACGTGTAAGAAATTTAAAAAAAAAAAAAAAACACATACTTGAAGCTGTTGGGAAGTTGTAACAAATCAAGAGTTTCACAACCAGCAGGGAAGGGACTTTCGCGGGGCTCGTGAATACCAAAACCCCTGAAACTGGTGGGTGGATACACTGAAGCTTACTGTAAAGATACCTGCAGCTTATGTAACTATGTAACAATACCATAAATAACAGCAAGAGTAATATTCTAATATGTGGAAATGAAATTAAAAAAAAAAAAAAAAAAAAAAACTTTCAGAATTAGAAATCTTGCTCAACTGAAAACCAAATTGAAGTTTATCATCTTAAAAGTGCGCCCTTGACGAGCGCTTTTAAAAACCCTGAATTTATCTGGCATCCCTGTGTGTTTCTGTGCAGACGTCTAAAGGGGTGGGTGGGAAGGATTTGACACTTGAGAGCGGAGCCCAGGTTACCAATTACGTGAGCGGTCGCAGATTTACACATACAATACTTGTGTGTTTTCATTGTCTTCGATCGAACGGACGTTGGCATGGAAACAGAAAAAAAACCTTTCACGCTTGGGTTTCTCACTTATTCAAGTCCAACAATACTGTCAGAAACGGGCCAACGCTGAGTCTCCTCCAATATCCGCATGCCGGATGACACAAAAGCATCACACACCGGCATGTGGGGCTGTGCGTAAAAAGTGCAAGTGTGTGCGTCACCGTTTCCTACTTATTGTGACCACTGAGGCCCGTTCAGAGGAGCGCAGAGCGTTTCGGCCCACAGTCCGTGAAGACTGAAAGACAAGGTGTTCGGACCCAGCTGGCCCTTGGCAAGGGAGGAAAAAAAAAAAAAAAAAGAAGTGCTTTCACTTAGTTGAGCGTCCCACGGCAGTTCTCCGTTCCACACAGGCAAGGAATCTTGTTCTCCTCCAGTGGGAACTTGTAGTCGTAGGTGATCTCTTCGTTGACGGCGATGGGCTGTTTGGAGTAGATCACGATCTTTTTCTGGGACTCGATGGTGATAACCTTGGCGTAGCAGTTCGGCTAGAAGGACGAAAGCATTCAAAAGATTGAGCGCCAGCTGTTAAAAACGACGAGGACAAGTGCAGACTCGGGGGAGCTGAGACTCACAGTGCAGCAGTGGTTGATGAATCGTGCCAGGTTACCACACTTGGTGGCATCAATAATCGTGTCGTGGTCCACTCGGAACAAGTAGCTGCTCCCGATGCCTTGCTGTGCGTACCTTTTCTCTCGATGGTCGGCCACCATCTTGAAAAATAAAAGGTTACATCAACACAAAACCAACGACATACACGTTTAAGAAAAGCTGAGTAAACTGTGCTCAGTCGTGGTTCTTAATGACTGAACTTTAAGACCAAGTGTATGTTTCATTGATTCATTTTTGTGGCTTAAATTTAACAACAAGAAGCTGACTGGAGCATTAGTCAGCAGAATTTTGAAATAATAACTGGCTGAACTCGTACCTGTCGGATATTTTGACCGACGTACTCAATAACCATCTCATCGGCTGCGATGGGCTCCATGGCGAACAAGCCCCATTCATGGATCCTGCTGCGTCCAAAACGCAGCTTCTTCTTGCGAAACTGTGTGAAGAGTTAAAGGGCACACATGAGCCTGCAGCGAAGGAGCGACTTCTAACTATTTCCATGGGGTGTCACCGGCACCTTTTACCGCACCTCAAGGAGTAACAAGCATGAAATGTGTTGAAACATGTTTATTTGTCACGAGAATTGTGACTTCACGTTATGCATTTCATTTTAAGAACATCTAAGCAGAAAAATGAAGATTTTGGCATTTCTGCTGACTCGTGACAGTTCCTGCACGAAGCAGCTTGAAACCAAAGATTTGACCACTACCCTTTTCTTAAGCCGCTGGTGTTCATGAGGAAAAAAAACCAAAAACAAATGTAATTTTTCTTTTCTTCCAAGTAGTTTTGGATTGGAGACTCATCTTTTGCATCACCTTAAAAAATTTCACATCTCACCATTAAGAAGTGTATTGTCAGGAGTTAAGTTTTGTGAGAGATTAAGATCACGCCAAAACTTGCGCACATGTGACTTCATGAAAAACCAACCAAAACAAAACACTATGTTTGAATTAAAAACATGAGGGCTCATTGTACCTTAAGCTGGTTGAGCTTAAGCAAGTCGGAGTCCATGACGGCGGTGGTTCCAATGACGGTGAGGAGGCGGCGCTGCTCTGAACGCCTCTCTGACAGCACTCGGTTGGCCCCCTGGTACGAAACAGACACGAAAGAGGTTTAGAGCGACACTGGAGGATTATCTTCTTATCACGTGGCCTTGGGCTGTTGGAGGATAAACCACAGATACACCTTGACCTTATTTCTCCAACAGTCGTGCTCATGTGAGCAAAGTTCATTTGGAAACCAGTGACTAAAGTCTGCTCAAAAAATGCATGTGCAGAAATGGAGGCGAGTTCTCGTCTTACTTCTGAAACATAAACTAAATTTAGCGCTGACTAGCTTGCTTCTGCTCCCACTTCACTACAAAGCCACGAGCAAATGCCAAAAATAAATTCAGAACATTGACTTGAGTTTCTCAGACATCTTCAAGTTAAAATAGACTGATACTGAACAACTGCTCATAACTCCTTTTAAAAAAGAAAGTGCTGAAAAGATAAATATGGGTCACATGATTGTGATTCTTAACGACAGAATAAAAACATTTATTAATAAAATATCAGCTTCGATTCATTAAGTCCTGATTAATACCCAAAGGGAATGTCGACTCTTTGGGTCAGAAATCTGTCAGTATTTCAGATTTTAACTGTTAGCAGGAATCATCTTCTGCATCTTATGAAAACAAGCTTCAAGCAAAATCATTGCTGAACACTGCTTACAACATATATTTAATATTTAACGATAACACGGACCCCTTAGATATGAGAGAAAAACAAAAGATTAAAATCCATGATCTCTACTCCAATAGAATAGTTTCATTTTCAAAATAAATCAGCAATCAAGCACTTAAAGTTGAAAGGTAAGAAGCATCTTGATCATTTCATCTTAAAAATTCATCCTTCAACATTTTCTACTACCCTACAGAAGAAAACTAAATCATCTGAGTCACGAGCATCCAGGTCAGAGAGGACCAATCCAAAAAGGCCAAATATTTGATTGATTCCCAGAACTAGTGAGGATGTCACTTAGGAATGTAACAGACTAAAATTTCCTGGACTCCAAGCTTTTGGATACTATGCAACTAAAGGACGGAGACAGACTTCTTTATGGCTTTGTTTAGTTTCTTTGAGCTGCTGCCCTCACACATGATGACAGATAAAACTGAACTCTGGAAACGCTGAATCCCATCAAGCTTTGATGGGAAATTCAAACTATTTGGTCCTTTTTTTTCATGCTCCACCACCTCCGAGGTGACAACAGGATCCTTTTTATCCCTGCTTCTCTTAAAATCCACAGTCATTTACTTTGTCTTCACATTCAAGAAGATCCACCAGTTTTATTAGTTAAAGTAGTTTACTGGCGTGGTTGCATCACAGTGGAAAGGTCTCAGGTTCAATTCCCGGCTGTGAGGCGTTTGCTTACTCTCCCCGTGCTCGCAGGTTTACGTCAGAAAGGATGTCCGGTGTAAAACACCTTGGCAAATCTGTGTGTGGGAAGTGACACTCTGCCGTCTCAGCCACTCCACCGTGGGAGGGACGTAGCCCACACGTGAAAAAGAAGCCAGTGTAAATAACAATTTAGGAGCTGTCCTCATTTCAGAATCCTGATGGGTTAAAAGGAAAGACGATAAGCTCATACTGCTCACCTTAAAGAAAACAAATATTACTCAGGAAAACCTGATACTTTTATTAAATAACACGTTGTGTGATTTTGAAGTAGAACACCATGAAGGCCAAACCACATCTGTACACCTGTGGTGAGTGCAGATGGAGCATTTACTAAGACTTCAAAGCAGTCGGCCATCTTTGATCCAGACACAAAACAATCTGACTGATGGGGTGTTCAATTACAGCTCATTTAGTTCGGAGTCTGTTGCTCAAAAAAATATGTATTTATCTACAAATAAAAGCAAGCTGCCATTGGTAACAGAGGATCGGACTCTTGCTGGAGTTCTCTTCTCTAATATGACAAAAACACACTTTACTCCATGGTGATTGTGAGTCACCCTGGAAAATGCTTTGTCGAAGGAACATATCTGGAAAATTCAAGCCTCGCGTGGCAACCCAACACAACAGAGTTCCCGCTGAAACCAACCCTCTACAAAACATGAGAAGACGCCTTCAAAATCATGTTTTGTCAATACTTTCACTCTCGATAATCGTGCTGGTATGTTTCAGGAACCCCTACAGGGAAGGATCCGACATGAGTAAGACAAAACTGAAAAATAACAAAATGACAAGATACGAGAATCTGAGAAGTATAAATTTGCGCGCAAGTGAAAGACTCCCAAGATTAAATAAATAAACAAACATTTAGACACAATTTAACATGCAGTTCTGGAAATAAAAGCTCCTCCAATCATTAACTAATTTTTCAAAATAAAAGGATATTTTCTGTCTCTGCAATAAATAATTTATTGTGGACCTCAGGATAAGACTTCATTAATGACCTTTCTAAATCATTGTTACACTTGGGTCTTTCTCTCTCTCTCTCTCTCTCTGCATGAATTACTTTCACTCCTGACATTTAGGAACACATTATGCCAAACATTACGTCATCCATCTGATCATGTGATGTCTGGCATCATAATGTCAAAGACATCTGAAAGACTAATGTAGATCCCCAAGTGTAACAAGGATTCAGAAAGGTCACTAGACTAAGAAAGAGGCCTCCAAGTACTATAACATCACGTTACGACACAAGTCTTGCAACCTCTGGTGTCAAAATGTGTGCACGCAAAACCAAGAAAGCGTTGCATAAATTTTGCTTCATGGAGGAGTTTCATTAAAATGTCTTAACTGTCCAAAAGACCATGATAAATATTTGCAGAAATGCGATGCACAGGAGTTTGAAGATTATGTTTCGAGTTTGCTGGTGAAACATAAAAATGTCTTCCTCTCTGACCTGGAGGTACATCCCCCAACTTTTCCCTTTCAAGCCGATTTGTAACGTCATGTTTACATCACATGACTTTTTTAAAAACATGTATAAAGATGAAAATCAAGCTAAATTATCATAAAAACTCAATATTTAACCTTTCAAATTTTATTTAATCTGTAGTTTCTTCAGAAACTGAAAAACCAAGGTTTCAGTGAGCAGTTTTAAAATAATAATTTAGAAAAAAAAGAAACATCTTGGCTTTTGGAGGTAGTTTTCAAACACTACTCAGAATTAAGAAAAATAAAAAAAATAAATAAAACTTTCTGTCTAAATGAGTCAGACAACTCTCTAGAAGCTGGAGTTGCACCAGAAAGACCCTCTTTAATGTGCCCCAGCAGACCAACAAACCAGATCAGCAGATCAAACGTAGGAAAGAAATA
This sequence comes from Zenarchopterus dispar, assembly GCA_028564865.1. Taxonomy (NCBI): domain Eukaryota; kingdom Metazoa; phylum Chordata; class Actinopteri; order Beloniformes; family Zenarchopteridae; genus Zenarchopterus; species Zenarchopterus dispar. The sequence continues at coordinate 2,283,195 of JAOWBL010000023.1, forward strand.
TGGGTGAAACTGACACACTTTACACGACCCACACGTCAGAAAATTACCAAAACATACGGAAGCTGAAGGTACTTTGCACAGAAAAATATCAGAAATTTGTAACCAACTTTATGTTTCAGACCTCAGCTTTCTGACTCTGACAGATTAAGCAAGTCGAGGAGATCTTTCAACTCTGTAAACACTCAAACCCCAGCTTGCATCACATCTTTGCAAATTTCACTGACTCAGGGCTGACACAGGTGGTGCCATGACCAGGTACTGCGGAAGCTGGCCGAGATCCTGGACAAGCTGCACAAGAAGTTGGTATCTCCTCTTTCCTGGAGCCAAGTGGAACAAGTGAGCTGACAGATTGGCAGCTAAAGCTCCCCCCCCTACTCTGGTCTCCCGTAGCAACAGCAGGAAGATGTTCTTGACGCTTTCATTTTACATTACATTTTCTAATCAAAAATAATTCTTGGCCAGTTTTCTATCTGTTGTTGAAATGGTGTATAGTTGTCTGAAATGGCTTTAACATATTTGCATGCAATGCAGCAAAACATCTATTAGGGCTTTCTCCCCCCCAACTCTAAATCTGTCCTGGTTCTAGACCGGTGCCAGACAGGTTCTACAAAGAACTGGCTTCCTTTTCCTCTGACCGGAGAGCACCGGTGAGCCAAGACCCTACATCACTGGTTACATCACCAATGCACAGGCAGGAAAACCATAAAAGGAGCGTGAAATCTAAATGTCTCGAAGCAAATCTGTAATGGAAACAGCTCTAATTTAAAAAACAAATAAATAAATAAATAAACAAAACTGCCAGATACTGCAAAAACCTTCTTAAGCTTTTATGAGGTGGTTTTACAGACATGTTGATAATCCAGTTGATCACTAAAGTGTAATGGGAAAATTTTTTAAGCATCTCCACGTCTCTAGCAGCGAAGGATGTGATGCAGACGGTGAATGTCAAGTCATCAAAATCTAGTTTCCAGCTGTTTTCAGCTACAATGCTACTTTATCATTATTACTGCATTACATAAGGGTTTTGTCTGAATAATCATTTGAGCGATCATCCGCTGCCTTTGACTATTTTCTCAACAGCATAGCGGAAGTTGCAATAATTTGTCAAAAACTCTTTAAAGTCAAGATCTTCTTTTTCTTTGTTTTGAAGAGAAGTCTCGCAGAACAAGATAAGTAGAGTTACAGAGATATGGAGAGAAATAGACTCAAAGGAAAATAATTGTTCAATGAAAACATAAATCCCTCACAGCTGTTCCTTTATTTTACTTTTCTTTTGCGAGAAAGCGACTAATGGCCTGATGCTCTCCCTGAAAATATTGTTTGGAGTCCGGTACTGACCTCAGGCAAGTTTCCACCATCAACGGTGTTTATATACCAGGACGAAGGTAAATGTTTTTATAGTCACATATTTGCTGTGCAGTAGATGTCTTTTTGTGTGCATGAATAAATCAGTCAGAATGCATCCAGAATTTTCCATAATGATATATATTTGTAACTCAGAAGTTGCAGAAATGCCACTTACTTGTTCTTCCAACTGGGATGTAATGCTCATTATATTTACTTTTACCATATCCAGTATAAAATTAACATTGTTCAAACAACTACAAGCTAGTTTAATTCATCATTGAATACTTCATTAGGACCTTAACTAGCAAAGTTGTAAAGTTTTGTTCTGAGAGACAAAAAAATAATCACAAACTCCAAAGTCACACAGCTTTGAGTGAACTGAACTCGTTCTGCTGCCAATCCAACTCCTGAGGGGTATTATCAAGCTTCATACTTCTTTATAAATGACTCGAACTCTGCAACCACTGGACCTACTGGAGGCTGTCCGTGGGCCAGTTTGGACTTGAACAACAGAGGACTATTGTCCTCAACACAACCATCTGAAACAACACCGCAGTAAACTCTAATTCAACTTTCAGCACGCCACCTTCACTCCAGTATTTTAAATCTTATTTTAAATCGTACTCTGTGGGCTGGGCTGTTCAACAGAGCAAAGCGTTTTAGAGCTTTATCTCATCTTCACCTCCTGCATCGTTCCCTCAGTGACATCAAATAAATGTAAGAACAAGAACACCAGGTACTCCAATTTTATCAAGATGTCATGCTGCGTACTGTGGCTTGGCACAAAAAAACCCCCAGTCAGACGGCGTGAAGCCAGCGGTCTACCTACCGAGCCTTCGACATTCTCAACCTCCCGTATGACCTGCTCAGGTAGGTCCAGGTCCAGGTAGACGTCCTTCTCCTTGCGGCTGATGGCGTAGTAGCCCTCACTCCTGGCACAACCGGTCACATGCTCTCGAAGCTGCCCGTCTGCGTTCTTCTTTTTACGGCGAGGGTTTGGTATATTGGTAAGTGAAGCACAGGGGTCAAGGGCAGTAATTAATCCAGGATATTAATGACTTTTTTTTTTTAATCACATGAATTAGATATATGTTGCTACATTTAAATCTGTATGCTTATATATATATATATATATATATATATATATATATATATATATATATATATATATATATAT
>JAOWBL010000023.1:2285818-2309782 GCA_028564865.1 Zenarchopterus dispar
TATATATATATATATATATATATATATATATATATATATATATATATTTATTTGTGATGAAATGTAGTCACAGAAAAGGATATTGGTATGATTGACCCAGTGAGTGTCATTGAGCCAGTCGGAGTTGTGGTCATCCTGCAGCAACTTCTCGTAAGTTTTCTTCAGCAACATCAAGTCTTCGCCATCCAGGCCCGAGTTCCAGATGTCGTATAAGATGGTCATTTGCTCAAACTCGCTGCGGTTTTCGAACTTGATGGCTGGCAGCTCAGGTGCGGGGATGGGTTTTGGCCAGCGGTGAGACGACGTCACCCCCGCCTCCTGCAGAAAGAGCCGCTCGCTCTTCCTCACTTCTTCGACCACCTCCTCCGCCGTGTCCGAGCTGGACAGCTCTCCAGACTCGAGCTCTTCAACGTCTACATCTTCTTCAAGGTCGGAGTCCTGTGGACGGAAAATGAAATCCCATTATTGCTAGTTTTAGTTAGAGTTTACACAAACTTATGGTGTAACTTATGAAGAGCAGGTTCAGTGATCTGGTCAAAGATATTAAGGAGCACGGTTAAATTTTCATTTAAAAAAAAAAAAAATTAACATAAATAAAGTAAAACCCGAAAGAGTCACAGCTGCTGTCAAACACAGCAAAAACCAAACAATATACTTAGTAAGGTACTTATTGTTTGGATGAGCTGGTAAATATATGACTTTGCCCAATAATTATCTGAAGAATTTAACTCTGCCTGTGTGTCAGCTCTACTAAAACAATTATATCGTCGAAATACACTAATGATTTTACTTCCTGTTTCACACAGACCCACTCTACCATGTATTAATTTTATGGTTTTTGTGTGCCAATATAATAAAAAATAAATATCTGGTACCCATCAGGTTAATGACTGGGTGGTGAAAAAGAACTAAATGAAATAATATAACCATATTTTTAACATTACATAATAACCAGTACATAGAGGAACTAGGCATACCCCACAATTGAAGTTTGTATAAAGTGTGTTAATATTGATTTTCACAAAATGTTCTTAATTATGCTCAAATTTCAGTTCTTTGGTCTTAGCCGTCTCAAGGACTTTTACCTTAAAACAAGTAAACTCTGCAGTTTGTTCATAAGCCAAGTTGCCATTTTGTTATTATTTTTTTTTCCTTGTTGAAATCCTTCCAAACAAGCTAAACATGCAATGTTTTTCAAACTCAACTGCCATGAATGTTTAACAAGATGAACAAGAGATGTGTGGAGTCTCGAAACGTAGCTTGACGTTTTGCAGCTTCTCTGAACTTGGGATAAAGCTGCTTGGGAACATCCAGTCCTAGCAAAGATTAAAATCTATCTTGAATGGTGTTTGCGTGTGAAACAATCTTTCTCAGTGCTGAATGCTGGACTACAAACTGTTTGGTTATGGCCTCATAACTCTTCCCATATTGGTGAGTAGCAACGGCTGCTTCTGTAAGATCCAAAGAGCACCTCCTACCCTAGACAACTTTATCTGTAACTTTTTAACTCACGTCTTCATTCTCTCATAACTGCACTTATCCTGCAACTCACTGTGTTTATTGTGGCTTGGTTGTTTTTTCTCAGCTGTAAGTCGCTTTAGATAAAAGCATCTGCCAAGTGTAATGTAATCGTTCCTCCTCGGCATGAGTTTTATCATTATTTAGCGTTGCATAACACCTGAATCCTGCAGACAGACAAAACTTCTGCTTCTACAGACGTGCTCACTCTTATGATCAATTAATCAAGTGCACTGTTAATTCTCATAAAAGAGTGCACGTATTTATTTATAACACACTGCTTTTACATTTTCGTTTATAAGTGTACCATGTTAGTGCTCTGTTCATCATTTGAGGTTGTGTTTACTGAACTGAAAGACCTAATAAAGGTTCAACATTTTTATTTATTTCTCATACAAACACTTCTCTTTTCCCCTTCACCACTATCTTTCAATTTTTTTTTTTTTTGTAAAACTTGAGAGCAATGCTGTTTATAATGATCACAATTTCTTGTTGACTGGAAAGCTAAATATGGACTTTCAAATGAGTAACACTTCTACAGTGTTAGACAACGTTGTGAAATGATCACATGTACAAGAAATGACGAAATGTTTCACACACCTCTAGTTTCCGCTTCCTCTGTTTCTTGCCTGGTTGATCCTTCTGCTTTTGCCTGTGATGAAGCTCGAGGTTTTCTTTGTCTCTTCTCCTCCGTTTTTTACTTTTTTCCTGTTCAAGTTCAAAACCCTTGCCCACATGGCTCTTCTTCTTTGGTGATGGAGAAACAGTTGCTACGGGGCTCATAGCAGCAGAGTCACACAACTCTCTTACAGCAGAAAAGTATTCTCCAGAATCTACCCTGGAGGGCACTGCTTCTCCGATGACCTCCTCTGGTGCTTCAAGGACTCCGGAAATGGAGTTGAGGTCTGCTGCGAGCAGGACAGAAGAGTCCTGCCTGAAGCAAGTCTTTTTTGTACTGGTTGGTGTTGGGAGCGTGGGAGGTTTGCAGTAGTTGTGCTCCATAAGGACGATAACACCTCCTGGACCCATAATCAAGGCCAGCGACTCTGGGGAGTAGGGATCCTCCTCTATCTTTTGCTCTTCCGCTTCATCAGACGTTTCCGTCTCCTCAGAGTCCCCAGCCTCAGGGTCCATTTTTAAGGCTACATCAGCCAACACAGACAGGTCAGTTGTGGAGGTAGAGGCCAGCTGGAGGAGACTGGAAGCTCCGAGCTGCTCTCTGAGTCTCAGCCTCTGATCGCTTTCTTCCTCTCCCTCGTATTCCTCTCGAAGGGAGTGACAGGAAGAAGCTGAAAAACTGGGTGTCCGAGGTCTGCCTCTGGGCCGTTTGACAGAAGGTGGCGGCGGTGGGGCCTCCTCAAAGGCCATTCTACACATAGAGGCATGGTCCAATGGCAGGTTCTGCACAGTGCGGCATACCATAACTGGTGGGGCCGGAGATTTGGGAGAGTCTTTGCCGGCACCCCGTTTTCCAGGGGTTTTGACAGGAGTAATTTGGGGAGAAACAAGGTACGCCTTTTTGGATTCCTCAGACTCTTGGCTTCGCCCAGATGGGGGAACGATGAGTGCATTGCCTTCTCCGGGTTTCGAGGCAAAGGGGAGCAGCTGGATTCCTTGACTGGGACGACTCGAGGGGGGCGGTGCAGCAGTAACAGGAGAGTCTGGGGGCTTACCAAAGAGTAGGGAGGATTCACCCGGCACTTGTGATGGAGATAATGGTGCAGTTGGCAGCTGAGTTTTGCCATCGTTCTCGTCGGTGGAGAATGAGACAGTCTTCCTGCGTTTCTTCAGAGGGGGGACAAGAACAACGGGAGACGAAGGACGTGGATACGGTGGAGACTGAGGGTGTTTTGTTGGAGCTGCAGTTGTGTCCGCCTTGCTGTCTTTTGAAACACCTGCAAGAAAATGATAGTTTTGAGAAAAGTGTTAAAAAAAAAAAACAAGTTTTCTTTCTGTTGATGCCAGTTTGTTAATGATATGGTATATAACGACTTCAGACTGACCTTGTTTTATTTCTGTCTTTGGAACAGCAGCTGTATTTATATCCCTAAGGACAAAAATGGCAATTAAAAAAATAGAACAGCAATGAATATCAAAACATTTGTATACATACATAAATAAAAACATATTTCCCAACATAGCTCTCCTAAAAACACTGTTCAAGGATAAGTTATTTATAAAAGTTGCACCTGTCTTGCTCTTTTTCTATTGTGCTGTCCATAGTTGACTCATCCATGGAGTCTGGGGCTTCACTCTCAGCTTGCTCTCCTTCTTCATCCTCATCCTCAGAGGAAGAAGAAGATGATGATGCTGAAGAGGAAGAACCTTCAGAGGACGAAGAGAGGCTCTCATCGTCACTATCAGCACTGAGAGCATCATCTATAAAAGAAATAAAAACATGATTGCCTTAACTGAAGGTAGACATAGAGAAATGCATTGTAACTGGATTACTGTTTTCATTTTACCATCAGAGTCCTTTTCACTTTCCACTTCATCTTCCTGCAGGAGAGAAGATGACAACACTTTAAACTACTGAAAATCACACAGAAATGCTGCCATCTGGCGGCCAACAATGACAATTTCTAACACACTGAATATTAAATCTAAACGCAAAACAATCCATCTTATGTGTAGCATGGATCAAACAGTATTATTTTGAAGAAAGCCAAGGCTATTATTTATGTAATAAAAATGTTTTTGTTATGAGTCATCAACACCAAATTATGAATTACCATCAACCCAATCCAAAATAAAAAAGATTTGAAGAAAAGCTAAACGATGTACCTTTTCTGTTGAAGAACCATCAGACGTTTCTTCTCCTTCACTGTCGAGCTCCCAAGGTTTACGGCTTCTAGGCTTCTTTTTCCTCCTCTTGTTGTCCCTTTCAGGCCCATGCCTATCGGCTTCTTTCAGCCTTCCATCTGCCGCTGTAAACCACACATCAGTTTAAAAGTTTGTTGTTTTTTTTTGCAGGCGGTCTATTAATCCAACCCTATTAAGAATAAGAAAAAAATAAAACAAGAAAAACCTTCATCATCTTCATCTGGTGGAGTTGAGGGTCGTGGTCTCTTCATGTCTCCCTCTTCAAGCTCCTGGGGTTCTTTCCGTTTCACCTGCACAATTGGACAACATTTTTTTTTTAACACAATCAAACATAACCAAACAGACACAAACATCTCCAGATGTTTCTGACTGCAACTGAAAAGTTAACACCACAATTTATAGTAATTCTAAACACAACCCCAAATAAACTATGTACAACTAACAGATATAAATTATTGCTGTGACATTATTATTAGTATCAGACATCTTAATTTCATTTCAGAAGCAAAAAAGGTTTTAAAATCTCTCAAACTGAGTGGAACGTGAAAATAGCAAAACATTTATGGGTCACTTTAAAAAAACATGTATATATGAGATGTATATTCACATATATGAAGTTGGCAGGTGTGTGGTACTTTTACCTTGAAGGAAGGTAATCGTAGCGCTCCTCGGAGAGAGAAGCCCTCCATCCCACCACTCTTTGCCCAGTCCACAAGAGATGTGAGAGGTTCCCGCGGTCGACTGACTTTTTCCTCTTTTTTCTCATCATCCCGTAGCGCCGACACGCCTCTTACCATTGTCTGGAAAGGCTAGAAAAGGAAAACATTTAATATTTAAAATTCCTAGCTCCAACATTTTGTTCTGCTTTCTGCCTTTAGTATGTGAAAAACTGTTTGAGATCAGGTGACCGATGAGACCATTCAAGAACACTCCACTTCAAAAAGTCTTGTGTTGCTTTCACAGCATGTTTGGTCCTTATCCATCTCCAATGTGGAATACTGTCCCATCACTTTTGTAGCATTTTGCCAAATGTAAGCAGAGTATAGTCCTACAAACCTCAGATGTTCACCCGTCACATCGAACACCAGTGAGTTTGTTCCACTGGCGGCCATACATGCCCACACCATAACGCTACCGCCACCATGTTTGACAAATGATGGGGTTTCAGATCATGAGGTGTTCCTTTATACTTCATACTTCTCTCTTCACAAGTTCATATTGGTTTTGTACATTTAAAGTATTTGGGTTTTTTTTTTTTAGATTTTTTTTAATAGCTAACCTGGCTTTCCTGTTCTTGAACGTTACCAGTGTTTTGTACCTTGTTGTAAAATCAAAGATTCAAATGGAGAACACAGAGCATTCACTTAAACTAGATACAGACACTTGTCTTTGGATGCAGAGAAAAGTCCATGGCGATGATGATTAAAAATTCCCTGATGCTCACTGGAAACATTTTATGCTTTATCTGTTCTTAATGATACAAAATAAAGGATGAAAGTGTGCATGAAGGTGCGTCAACAAAATACACATCTTCTCCAGAATACTTCTGGACATAACTTTATAATAGGAATGATCCGGTTGCCAGTGTTGCAATAAACTGCAATTTGAAAAAGTCACAATTTCCAAACAACCAAGAATGAATTCAAAAACACTAAAAACAAAAAAATATTGCCACACCATTTATGTGACATTTCATCAAAGCTATGATCATGCAAGAAGCACTTTAAGTTATACTCAGGAGAATAAAACCCCTCCCTGACAACTGGTGTGAATTACAAACATTGGCTGGCTTTGATGATGGCTGAGGAAGAGGAATTATCAGCAGCTTGCCTCGGCAATATGACAACTTATTTGATACTGAAAACAACCGGTCAGACACAGCATGGAGGAGGAAGGCCATCCGGTCTGCAAGGTGTATTTTAGAAGTGCATCTGACAGAGGAGGCAGTACTTAACATGAATACACATCTACACAAGGACTACTCTCAGTTGAAAAATAATACATTTTAGATCTGCAGCTGCAATACAATGATACCATCATATGTTTGTTAAAGCTTATAATACGGCCAGATTCTCATACCAGTCGATGCCTCAGGTACAAATCAGTGACAAAGTATTTGTTTCAAGAAAATTACAATTTGTAGAAACAAAGCAAATGATATTAGAGAAGATGGTGGTGGTTATTAAATCTTAACAGAGAAATCTGCTTGAAGAAATGTAATTAGTAAAAGGTAATTGTGGGTGTCAAGCACACATCTATAGAAAGCAGATAAATCAACAACTTCAAAAAGACAGGCACTGTTATGATTAATCTCCTTACCTTGGCCTTGGTCTCCTTCCTCTCCCACCACTCGTCAAATGTGGCAAAAGCCACATTTTCCACCATCTTGCGGTTCAGGTCTCTCTGCATGATGTTCTTCATTTCCTGGATCAAAGTAGCCAGGACCATCTGCACCGTGGCCTCGTGTGGATTCTCAGCCAAAATGGCCATGTCTTCTCCAGGAGCCCTGTACTCACCTCCATCTGCAGGTAACATGGTGCCATAGCCAGGTGGGGGCATGTAAGATGGGTAGTGTGGGGGCAAGACATGTGGCGGCCAGCCAGCGTGTGGAGGGGGTATGTTATGGTGTGGAGGGGGAGGTATTTGAGAGCTCTGGGGGTCAGGGTAGGGATAGGACATGTGGGGGGGCATGTAGCGGTGGTCTTGGTCATAATGAGAACCTGCCCCACTGCCTTCTTGGTCCATGTAGGGGTGGTGTGTGTGAGGTGGTGGCATAGAGTGGAGGTGGTAGGAGGTGTAGTCTGCAGTAGCAGCTTCACCCGGGTCAGGGGTTCCATTGGACGAAGACATGCGCATCTGGTGGAGGCGACTTAGCATGTGGGTTTGCATTTGGAAGGACATAGGAGTCCCACCATTGTACTGATTCATCAGCTCCATGGAGGTGGCATAGTCATACATGTGGTGGGGCATTGGCGGAGGGTACTCAGGGTGTAGCTCCATGTGTGGCAGGGGAGGAATCCCCGGTGGAGGTGGGGGCTGGAGGGAGTAACCGGGTGGAGGAGGAGGTGGTAAATGAGGAGGGTAGGAGGGTATTGGGGGATGCATTGAAGTGCCAAAGTGCTGTGAAGAGTCAGAAATAGGTGGCGGGGAAGATGAGGGGTCTGCCGTTTGTGACAACGCAGCTTGAGACGAGGACGGTGACGATCCTGAGGTGACTGATGGCTGATGGGTGGTCACTGTTGTAATGGTAGTCGTGTCTTCCTCCTCATCCGAGATCTCCATGTCTTCCCCAGAAGAATGAGGCGACGCCTGGCAGAAAACACTTGCTGGTTAAAGTCAGGAATATTTTATAAAAACATTGATAAACTAACTTACAAACACGTATTATAATCCAATATGTCGTCTTCAAAAGAGCAATCATTTCATGTCTATTTTTCAAACATTATGTCCACAAGAGTATATACACCCACCAGCCACTATTAGGTACATTTAATAAACCTTTACCACTTTATTAGGGATATCACATATACCTAATAAAGTGGCCTGTGAGTGTAATTGTGTATATACAAAGAAAAATAAGAGACAGAACTACTTACAGCAGCATATTTATTTTAATCTAAGTACATCTGTTAAAAGATCTGCCATAAATTGGCTCAAAACTACCTGACAGCAAACTTTTGTGACATACCTTCAAATAGCTTATCGTGCATTTCATTTGCATTCACAACTAATTGTCCAAGTTTTGGAGCCACAAGTGACACAAAAGTCTCTGCTGACTGACGTCCAACTCATCAACACAGACAGATACTATAATAATAATAATAATCTTTATTTGTCAGTATGTATCTTACGAAACACACCAAAATTTGTCCTCTGCTTCTAACCCATCACTAGATACACTAGGAGCAGTTGGGGGTAAAGGCCTTTGCTCAGAGACCCACAGTGGCTCACCTCTGTTGGGAGACTGAACCTGGGTCCTTCACACCCAAACCCACCTCCGTAACCACTACACGACCACTCCCACAAAGGGTGTTACATATGAATAAAAGCAGAATTTCTTTTTAGGACTTGTCCTTTTTGCTTTAAATTTAGCAAATTGTACAATACTGCCAATTACCTATAGAAACAGCGCATGGGTTATTAGCCATGAAAGTACAACATCATACTGTGTGAAAGTAGTTCCCCCAGATGCGTCCATCTTGTGTTTCTGGTTTTGTATGACGTGGCAAATTAAATGCATCCAACTCCTTTTTCACTAGTTTTTAATAGACATGACAAACCTTCAACTTTATCTTGAGATTCCACCACTTAATTAATTAACTGACCAAAATCTGAAGACTCTACAAAAAGGCATTTTTTTTTGGTTGCTCAGGTTGCAACCCTTCCTACCCACTCTGCTGAATTATTGGCTCATTCAAGACTGACCTACACGTTACTTTCAGTAAGTGAAGCTGTGAGGCTCATGTCCATTAATATCACAGGAATATCAAACTCACACAAAATATTCAAAATAAACTGAGTTAGCAGTTTTTTTCACCTCTCCTCAAATTCAAAGGGCTGTTGTTTTTATATTTGTACAATAATCAATCAAATCTATATTGATAACCCCTGTTTGCACGGAGAATCCTAATTGGGTGCAGATGATGTTGCCATACCTGACTCTGTCCATTAAAAGGTGGCGTGTGCGCTCCTGTCCGGCTCCCTACTTCAGCAGGACCAGTCTCAGAAGACTCTTCCTGCACAGTTGCAGTCACAGCCAGAGCAACCTGTGGCTGTGGTTCCTCTGGAGGTAGGATATGCGGAGAGTAACTGGTAGCTGGAGGTGTGGCTGCTGTTTGTACAGTCGGACTCTTCCTACCCTCTCCTCCTTTCCCCCGTTTCCTCCCTCTGTGGCCGTCTCTGTCTCTTTCCCCTTTCTTCCTGTGGTCCTTTTCCCCACCGTCGCCCACATGTTCCTGCTCCCCTGCTGCATCTCCTGGCCTACTTCTCCGCTCTGCTCCATCCCCACTTCTCCCCCTCTGCTTCTCCTCTTTTCTATCCTCCTCATCTTCCTCGTCAGAAGCAAGGAAGGAAAATTTGGCCTTTTGTTCTTTTAAGAGCATCTCAATACGAGAATCGAGACTGCTGCTGTGGTAGACAAACGGTAAACTTTCATTCGTGGAATCGGGCTCTGGGGAAGAAGAGTCCCTCTGGGGGGGAGGTGAGGAGCTGGAGGAAGGCAAAAGGTGGTGAGGAAGAGAGGTCAAGGAAGGAGAATTAGAGGAAGAAGGAACAGAAGGGTGGGCCGGAGAAGATGGTGGGGGTGTCTTGGGTGGAGCAGGTGGAGTGCTTGGACGGCGTTTGGGCTTTGTCCACTGCTCTTCACGGGCTGGACTGTCTTGGTTGAAGTCTAGAGTTCCAAGTGTCTCAGCCACAGCAGCTGCAATAACAGAGGCTGGAGGGAGAGGAGGTGGTGGTGGGGGGGGAGCAGGCAAAGCACTGTGATGACCACTAAGGTAGTCTTTGTCAGCCCCAGCGGAGGGCAACGAACTCCTCTCTGCAAGACTTGTGCCGCCTGGACGAGTGGACCCGTCCGATCCCTGAGAAAGGGCAGGGGCAGGCTCTTTGGAGGAGTATGCAGAGTATGACGACAAGGGTGGAGACATGCTGTTGGAGGAAGAACGATAGGAATTGGAATTATATCTTGGGTCAGAGCTATTGGAGTAGTCACTGTCTCTGTCCCGATCGCGGTCTCTGTCTCGATCTCTGTCTCGGTCCCTGTCCCTATCGTGGCTGCTTCGTCTGCGACTGCTGCTGTGGTGGTGGTTGTGAGAGTGGTGGTGGTTGCGGTGTCTCTGGTGGTTGTGGTCACTTGACCGGGAACCCAGGCTGTCTCGCCGGTACCCCCTGTCGTCCCTGCGATCTGAATGGTGGTGGGAGTGATGGGAATGGTACTTTGAAGAAGAGTTTGTGTCCTGCTGGTGATGATAAGATGACCTCCTGGAACCAATGCCCCCTCCTCCGTACCTCCCCCCTGAGTCTCTTTCACGATCCCTTTCCCTTTCTGAAATTAGAGGCTGATCGTACTGGTTGGAGATGGGTGGTGGAGGCATCCCAGAGTGATGTGCCATGTGTGGCCCAGGTCCTCCAACACCGGGGTAGGGAGGGTAACACGGCGGCTCATTGGGACGGTATGATGTGGCCGGGGGGTACACAGGGCGCCCACGGTGGTATACTGATGGTTCCTGTGGATCATCAGGGTAGCGAGATACTTTATATCCTCCAACAGTAGATGAGACTGCAGAAGATGAAGATGAGGAAGGCAACATGTCCTGGGGAGGGTAGCCACTGCTCAAGGTGCCTGTATTGTAGCCAGGATGCCTGTAAACATGGAGATAAAGTAAAATACATTATTATTCAAAAGGTGACATGGAGTAGAGTCTTCTCTACTTACTGTCCATGCTGTAAATGATGGCTGCATCAGGACCATGAAGACACAACGTGGGAATAAAAATAAAAATATGCACAAGTAATTTTCAAATGATGACAATCCATAACGAACCTGCCGCTGGTGTAGCCTGAGTCTTGCGAGAAAGGAGTCCCAGATCTGGAGCTGTAAGGTGTTCCTCCACCACCACTTTGATTTGAGGCAGAGGAACTGGGGGTGTATGGGCCCGCCATGGAGGAGGGAGGGGTGTCCAAACGCTGGTCGCTATATCCCGTATCAACAGAACATGGTGTGATGCTTCCTGATGTGAGAGCCTGGACCCCCGCAGCCAAAGCCACAAGCTCATTGGAAAACCGCCGTCTCATTTCTGGTGGCTATGAAGAAGGGACATTTCTTCTTTTATTATTTTTGGAAAATTAATAAAACACCTGTTGTTCACCTTTGCATAATTTCCTCACAGACAATCCTTATCAATCCATTTAAAGCATGTACTACTGCTGGATTAACTCTTCTCCCTTTTCAGACCAAAACTGGGAGGTATAGTAACTTTTTAATATATATATTCAATAAGTTACAAAATAAGATATTGTCATTTATATTTATGTTTTGTAACGTGCATTAGACAAGTTTCCTTTGCAAAGTTGTGTTGCTCTGGGGACAGGAGCAAAAGGTCACTCGAACACCCACAGAGCACAATGATTCAATGACATCAGCTTAAAGGAAGAAAGCTTATAATTAGTATTCTATGACTGAATATGCTGAAATATACATTGTGGACTGCCGTTCGCTCTAGAACTACAAAGATATAATTTTCCACATTACTCAACCCTAGGTAAGAGTTGAACTACTTTACTCTGAACTTTAGTAGCAATTTAGTAAAAAGTCACCATGTAAAGAGACAGTGTTTCTCCATCTCAGACCAGACTGTTTGTCTGTTCGAGTCCCTCCATGTTTAACATATGCAGCCTGGACTTAAAAATGTCACTCAAAGAAAGCAGTCACCATTTGTTTTCAGATCAAGTTAGCCTTGTATAAATGCTGATGTAAATGTGGATCACAAAGGTAACATTGTAGAAAAAAATAGCTGATTTTAGAAATAAAAATGCTTTCTGTCAATGCAGTTTCGAATGACAATAGTGAAGGCTGCTCTATGAGCTCTGTAGGACAGCATGAAATGGAGGCAAAATTAGACAAATAATGGACTTCTTCAGCTGTACGTCTGAGTAGATTCTAAACTTGTTTTATTTATCTATTTTACATTGGTCTTAAAGGTCCCAATAATCCAACTCAAGACGCTCTGACATAAAGTAGCTTCTAGTTCTTGAACAACAAAGAGCTGCTGTTGCTCTGAGACCAGTTTCATGGTAGAGTACTAATTCTTTAGCTACAGAAACATTAAAAACTATCTTTATCGAGCAGTTCCTAGAATCTATTAGTTAACTCATGTTATCACACGGTTCATCACTTCAAAAACAACTTAACTCATTTTACGATAAACTCTAAATAAAGGTGACGCTATCTTATCAGATATTATTGCTGCACCATTACCGTGTCTGACTGAGGTTGTGATGGGGGCGGAGGCTGAACCCTGTCCGTCAAAGCTTTCCCTCCCAGGGGCACCGTCTGAGGAGTGTAGGACCCATTTACGATCAGGTCATAATACTTCTGCCTCTGTTGACCTGCAAGAATAATAACAGAAATTTAAAAAAAAAACAATGTCAGTGATAAATGCAGATTACAGAATGAGCACAGATATAAATTATATGTACCTTTACTTTTGAGATTTTTGTGACAACCCTTTATACCATTATAGCTCTTACAATATGGTTTGGCAAATAACTGATTTACTTCTGAAACTTATTTGCATGAGCACAGATAACAGAACGGCAAGATGCAGCATGCTTAAAACTAAGGTTTGACAGATCACTTCAGCTTCAATCAATTACCTGATTGATTTGTGTAGAAATATGTTTTGAAGGACAAAAACATTGTTTGAATCCACATTCTCAACTGCATGACATTTAATGATAAATTAGTTGTCACAGAAAAAACTACTGTAAAGTAATATACCTAAAGATCCCTGTTATAATTTGTATCAATCAGCACAAAGATAAAAGATGCCCTGAGATAATGTTTTGGCTTACCTTTTATATCCAGTTGGGCATGAATGATGTTACCCATGACAGAAGTGTTGTGCAGATTCTTGACTGTGTCCTTGGCTCCTCTGGTGCTGGTGAACAACACCCTGGCCAAGCCCAAGTGCTTTCTAGTCTTGGGGTGAAACAGGATTTCCATCTCCTCCACCTCACCAAACTTGGCACACATGTCTGCCAAGAAGGGCTCCTTGATGTTGTCATTGAGTCTAGCAAAGGTCACCTCCTTGAGGGGTATGGGACCCACGTAGAACTCATCAAGCTGTGGTGACAGATGGCAAGATTTGGGAAAAGTTCTTATGATTCCAAAAGATGCAAAGCCTTATTTTGAGTTTGACTGCTTCATCAGCTCTGTCAAGGTGGAACTTGATTTTGTTAGTGGTCGAGAAATAAATAGCTGTAACCAGTCATGTACAGCCACATGTCATCATTTAACACTGATCATTCAAACATAAATCAAAATGATGGTTTCTTTGATGCTCCAAATATGTTGTCAAAGTTATATCAACATGTTTCAAGTATTTCTAGGTCATTTCCTAACAATACAATCTTTTAACATTCTAGGTTTAAAAAAACAGGGATGGGTATCCAGGTAAAAGCACCAGGTAAATAATCATCATGAATATTGAGTATACGATAATATAATTATTCAAGCACATCACCACAATATTTAAAATTTAAAGAAATAAATTGGGCAAAAAAGAAATACCAACCTTGCAATTCCGAAACAGATTTACTTATTTCTGCAATGTTTTAATATCGTTCATGTTGTCTTTCACTACATCCAATTGTCACCAAGCAAACAGATTGACAATTTCTCTTTAATTAGTCGCTTTACTACAGCATTACCTAATCAGTTTTTCAATAATTCTCCCTTCTGTTTTCTTCAAATCCACAAAATTTAGTTTGACTTGATAATGCATGCTCAACGTAATTATGTTAAAATAACTGAAAGTTACATGTGACAGTTTTATTTCTAAATAAAAGGCATAATAGGTGATAATATTATAGTAATATGACCTGCCTTCTGCTTTGCAGGACTTCAGGTTAAATCAAAAATTGTTCATTTACCAGTGTGGTAGGAGAATAATGGGGGGAAAATACAGGTTAATTAATTGACCAAAAGCTTTTTTCTATGCCAAGCTTTTAAAACGGTGTCAACTTTATAAGTGCCATTAAGCAAATCTTAGAAAAACTGCTGACAAGCTCTGCTCACCTTAAACTTCGGCACTGGTAGGGACAGTTCTGTATACCTAGACCATAGTCTCCGGGGTCTAGGATCCCGCAGTTCTCCCACAGGAGGAAATCCCGAATCCTAATATATAATAAAACAGTTACAAGTCAACAACGAGGGGAAAAAAATGTTGCAGAAAAAAGCGCCTTATGAAGAGAAAACAAGCAAGTTAAACTCACTGGCACACTGAAATGCACTCCATCGTATCTGTAGATTTTCTGTGTGACCCGTCTGATGGCAGGGTCCTGGACAAGTTTGTAGCTTTTCCACTGCAAACTGACTGCTTTTTGTGTTTCTGTCCCACTGTCTGGATCCATCCTATAACTGAGTGTCAAAGAAAAACCATTATAACTATTAATGCATATGCAGACGCTGCAAAAACCAAAATAAAATTAAGCCTATGAAAAAGGCAGCTTTAACAACTCAGAAATGAAATAAAGCTAAACAGATCTAAAATGCTGCAGGAACCACAGGATTTAGATGACAATATGGCAACCTAATGGAAAGACATGATGCGTGACATCATTTCTCCAGAGACTGAATTTTCACACAACTCTGCATTAATTATAAATTTCAAGGCAAAGCCAGAAAAAGGGTAATTTTTAACACGATGATCATACTGTTGTCGGTTCTGCGTGAGCTACTGCGCACTGTCAAAACAATGACCAGCGTTACGTCACAGAACAGTTCAGTTAGCAACCTGCTGCTAAAAACCGCTAACATGCACCATCAAAATGCAAAGAACTGGCTGCAAACGTCGAGGCAGATCTCACGCTAAATGCACCTGGTTCATGTTCGGAAACACCCTTTAAAACACTATTACCAGTTGCTCTCGAGTCAGATTAAGTGAGCCGAAGTTAAATTAGTTAAACTATCTCGGCGTAGCTAATGCAAGCTGGCTAGAGCTACCGAAGGCTAGTGCTAACTAGCAAGATCGAGTTAGTAGTTTAAACTCTGATTTTGATGACCCTCCGGCACCAAACGTCATATTTTACCAGTGAAATAGACGTTATATGCCCCATGTGGTGGGCTCCACCACATTGTTTCGCGTAGATTCATGCCCCAGCTCTTAGAGACCTACTGCCCGCTCAACCGAAAGTAGCAACCCGCGGCTACAGTGTAGGCAGCGAGAGCCAGGCCCGTGAGACGAACAAGAAAAACAGAGGGACCCCAACAGAAACAAGACACCCCAAACCCGCCATTACAGCTAACTCAAAGACCTAAAAGCATGCTAGTACCATTCCGGTAGCTAGTCAAGTCATCTACGCGCCTCTTGGAGCGACCGAAGCATTTTATTTACTCTTTAAAATCCAGATATTGTGAAGAGAGCCGCCATCGCCTTACCAACCTGAAAGCCTCGCCTGTTCTCCATCAGACTACGCTGATGTAGCCTTCAGATACTAAACGGCACTTTCGTTAACGCGCAAACGTTTAAAATAAATGCTTAACCAATAACACGAACCCATGCACTACAAATAAAATAGAATTTTAAAAATAAAACAGACACAATTACTGTTTTTACGCCAAATATCTATCCTTTACAAAAATGCTTGAATCTGCTCACAACATACAAAGTCTAGAAAAGTAACTACAGCGCCCTCTACAGGCCTCTCCTATGGCAACAACCTTTGCTGTGTGCTAAACCAAATAATTGCGGGGTAATTCTAATATCTTGGATCTACATTTACTAGAAAAGTGTTTACATGGGGCATTTTCCTGTTTGACTGGGAAAAATGGCTTCTGAAACTGACAGGTGTATTTTAATGCTGACAGAATAATCTATGCGTATGTATTTCTGAAAAACATAGATATAACTACAAATAAGTGTGTGACTAAAGTGGAAAATTTAAACAGAAGAGTTTATTGGACATTCAAAAAAAAATCTCTTTAAAACCCAGAGAAAGGATACGTAACCATACTTGAAACAACTACTTTCTCAGGACAGTTTTGTAATGATTTTTTACCTCTAAAGAAGTCATAATGTTCTGGTTTTTTATGGGGTTTAAGTTTGTGGTTTGGTGTCCCAAACCAAATAGTACTCAGTTACTATATTTATTTGATATATAGAACTAGACTAAACAAAAACATTATTTTTCATTTCTGTATTCTCATTTGGGTGGTTTAATTTTTTTTTTCCTCATGTTACTTTTCAGATGTACAATAACTTCACAAACCCCAGAACGATTATGTATATAGACCATATTATTTTATCTTTAGGTATATTGTACATTTTTGTATATAGTGTTGGATTTTTTGAGCTGCTATGGTCAGTGAAATTCCCCGCTGTGGGATCAATAAAGTTTAATCTAATCTGTGGAACCTAAATTCATCTCACATTAATCTGGTCTAATTTAATATACTTTACTAATATTTAACCACAGACGCAGAAATGATAAACTCAGTGACTGTAAAGCAAACGAGAACAGGAAATAAAGTAGGATGTATCACCAAACTGCATTTGTTTTATTAAGGGGTTGGAAACAAAACTCCAGCTGTTTTTGCAGTATACATTTAAACATTTAGTGATGTCATTTATTCCTGTATTACAACTTCATATTAAATGTGACCAAGTTAAAAACAACTGCGTTAAAATTAGTTTCTGTTGTACTGAGTCTTTGGTAACCTATGGTCTTATCTGAAATGTTTCGCATTCTAGGAAAAATAATGTATTTTCACTTCTTAAGAGGAATAATTAAGTTTTACCATTTCAGGACTTGTTCTGTTAATAAAAAAACAAAACAAAAAGAAAAGCATAACCATCTGCTTTAGCACGATCATCTGCTTTGGTGTAACTAAATCTAATCCAGAGACTGCTGACACAATCAACACGTTAAATTTAGCCTCCCCCTTTCTGGCGCCTGTCGCAAACCCACGTTCCCCCAGCATCTAACATCAATGGGCTCGGGATCATCTTTCATGTTGTACACCATCTCTTTGACATATAAAGTGAAAATTTGACACCAACCAGCTTGTAGTAACTTAAACTATATAATTAAAGACAAACAGAACCAGTTCTCCAACAGACTACAGTGCATTTTATTGTTTGCTCAGATATTCACTACAAACAGCTTGCAAGAAACCAATTTCATACCACATATACATTAAAATTCTTTGAGATTATCATTTAATGATTATATTAATGCTAATAAAATTTCCAGTGAAAGTAGAGCAATGATTTCAGTCCTTTAAAAATGTGGCACAATACCACAAAATAGTGTACTTCTTCCCAGCAAATTCAGTTTAAAAAGCTCACAGAGCTGTCCAACTTTCAAACAGGTCTTTAATGAATTATAAAGAAACGTCCAGGTGGGATGGTGGTGAGAGATCTGATGGTGAAGAGACCCTCACATTTGAGAACAGCTGCTCCTTTAGTCTTTTAGGGTTTAGTCACATTCAAATGGAGCAGGTAGTGACAGAAACAGCTGAGGCTGACACACCCAGAGAAACAGGATGCGTTTCTGGAAGTGCACGGCCAACGTCTGTGAGCTGGAGATGTGGAGTGTGGTGAGAGAAGCAGGAGAAAAACTGAGCTGAGCACTGCATTTCTGTGCTTGAAGGTGGTCCATGGTGACGTTTCACATGGCTTTCACTTTGATCTGCTTCATCTTCATCTGCTTCTTCTCCATCTTCTTCTGCTCACGCCGCTGTGCTGCTTCCTGGGGGACAGAAGAAAAGATTTTCAATAAATTACCCAAGATTTTTTTTTTTTTTGTGAGTGTAGGTAGCTTGTGAAGTAAACTTGAGGGAATATTGCATGGAATTAGAAGACCTCCAGACGACGCTGTCTCTCAGGGTCTTCCTCGTTCATGATCCTCTCCTTCTCAGCCCTTTTCTTCTCCTCCCGCCGTGTCTGGGCTGCTTCCTGACGTTGAGCATGAGTCTGTTTCAGGAAATTCTCCTCCACACGGGCCCGGTTTCTGTCAGCTTTTTGCTTGCCCTACACATACAGAGAAAATAATAATAATAATAATAATAATAATAATAATAATAATAATAATTTCCACTGTAATGGCTCTTGTACACAAGGATGACAAAGTTCATGCAAGAGGACAAAACTTTGCACTGCAGAATGCAACCATAGTCTAAACGTTATTTAATAGAATTTAAGAAAGAATAAAAAAAAAAAAATACAATATTTGTTTAAAGTCACAGTATTGTTGCACTGACATAAAAGGGTCAGTTACATCCAGAGTGAACGAAGTTGGTGGAAAAGAAGATTTTAAAACAAATGCAAATAGATTTTTGACTGTGATATACAACAAAAAGACCAGAGATACATTTGCCAACAATCCTGACAATTAACTTTGACCGTGTACTTAAAGCTTACCTCTCTGTTGAGACGCAGCTTCTTGACTTTATCGATGCTGTAGATCACCATGTTCATGAGAGGAAGCAGAGAGTCCATGTCTTTGGGAGACGTGTTGCCCATGCCAGGCACTGCAAAGAAAAGCAGTCGGTACATATAAAAATCACTTGTAAAAAACAGTTATAACGTATAGTCATGATTTACAGTGAGAGAAAATGTTCACCATTAAATGTAAACAGCAGTGTCTTCTTGGTTTCAGGCAGCTTTAACGGCTGACCCTCCCTAAAATACAACAACGCAGGAATTTTTCACATCATGAAGAAAATGCTTACAACTGTACAAGGATGGAAAGATAATAAAATAAATACTTACTCTTGCATAACTTTTGGACCAGAAAATTGGTCTGAGAAATGGATGGACTCAATCTTGTCAGCATGGTTGGTGATATAATGTACCATCTAAAAATATAAACAGATCCAGCGGTAAAGTTTAAATGACAGCGCTGCATTTAAGGAGGAATTTATACCATTTCAAACTACTACTTATAAAACTAAATGTGGTACAAGTGTGGAAAGATCAGACTTCACCTTGTTGTCCATCACTCCATCTGTGACCTCGCCCATCTCAGTAAGAATAGCCAGAGACTCTGGAAGCATGTACTTGGAGCCTGACTTTGGCTTGTCACTGCAGAACTCGCTCTACGAAAAAAAAAAAAAGTAGAAGAGCAAGAACTTTGTTTAGGTTTTAAATATTGCCAAAGTTTTAAAAAAAAAATCCCTGGAGAAGCAAAAACTATAGACATGCCCCACTCATTAAAATATTTAATTTTTAAGTTATAAAAGTATTTAAAAAAAAAAAAAAAAAAGAAAAAAAAAAAAGAGTTTTAGAAAATTTGTGGAGGATATTCACCAAGTCCTGCATTTCCTTCTGCAGCCGAGCCATGGCTTTCTTGGTACCCACAGCAAACACAAAAGTATCCATGTCCTCATCATTAAGAGTCACTTTGATTTGCTAGAAACACACAAATGCAGCTGGTCACACAGTATTCTCTAAAACATAACTCAGAGAGATCTACTAGGTAACTACAAGGCTGATTCCTACCACTTGGTCACAGGCGGGCCTCATCATCCTGGCCAAAACATTGAGCAGGTCCTGCCTCTTCAGAAACTGCAGAAAGCAACAAATACACTCAATTATTATATATTCAGGAACTCCAACAACCCTGATGTATATGGAAACAATAAGCCATAACAATCCGATATCACATCATAGCCACCTTGAGCTGAATGAGCATGCCTTCACAGCACACACGTCCAGAGCACCACAGGTTGTAGATGTGTTCATTTTCCTGATTCAGCTTCCCAGTGCTCACTGCTTCTTTACTGGTACCATCATCACCTAGAAACAATACTCACAATTACACACTTTTTTTTCATGCTAACAATAAGTTTTGTGCATCATTGCATTTACTCACTGCATTTACACCACAGATACAACACTGAAATGAAATAACTCACCCACTAATGCAAAGTTGCTCTCTAGAAGCTCTTTATGGGAATTAAACCAGGCTTGAGCTAAGCGACTGTTTTTGTTCTTGCCGATAATGTAGTTCATGATGTAGGCCAAGAGGCCAGTCACCATCAGGATCTCCATGTAGTAACTTTCCCAGCTGTTTTGAAGATGTGCAGGAACCTGCAGACATAAAAAAGTTATCATTTTTATAATAAGTCAATTACAAGCATGTCATTATTACATAAATAACTGCTGACATGGACATACAAAGACACTAGTACAGCTACATCACCTGACAGAACTCAATACATCAGACTAGCTAATTTTTCAATGCATCAGCATACAGCATCAATGACATAGTTCACCTTCATTAAAATGCATCCTAGGAAATCTGATAAAGTGATAAGACTAATGTAAGGTCTGAACACTGTCAAAGTGTGAATACAAAAACCTCCTGAAATTGATTCAGGCTCCATCTACTAAACAAAATCCATCGACTAGGACAATAACCCTCTGCTTTTTTGCGTAAACTAAATAATTAATTATAAAATTAATTGTACTTGTTCTACATGTATGTGGCAGATATTTGATTGAATTGTATTCACCCTGATTTGTTCTGTACATATCATTTGTTGGATAAAGTTTGGATTGAAAAAAAAAAAAAAAATTGTGGGAGGTTCTCTCAGTCTTGATATTTCCGACTTCAAAAAACTGAAAATGCATGCAGAATAAACTGTTTACATGAGACATGAGACTTAATTCCAAGAAGATTTTAGCAATAAGCCTGGCTTACCGTATGGATTATAAGAGGGTCCTTCATGGAGTGGCTTGTCTTTTCCCTGTCTCCAAACCCTTCAAACTCCTCCTGATCATATTTGCTGTATATGTCTTGATCCTTGGGAACGAGGATACAGTATAAATTATAAAGATTATCAAGTTTTATCTGGTGTATACATTGTGTTTAAGTTAGCCAAGACTATGAAGGTTGCGTACCTGAGTATCTGAGTCCTCAAAACCATCCTGGCCGTCCTCCAGCTCTACAGTGGCTTCGTCTTCATCCTCCTCGGGTTGTGAGGATGGAGAGACACGTGGCGGGGGGGCAGTTTCTGTTTCAGTTGTTAAATCATCATTCATGTCCTCAAACTCAGCAAAGTCATTGTCATCAAAGTCTGCAAGGTCCTCGCCATCATCAAAGTCGTCATTGTAACGTCCCCTGGAGACAGGAAGGGCCAGGAGGAGCAGCAATGTGGGTATCAGGAGGAGACGCGTACTTCGCATTGTGGGACCTGCATCAAAGCAGAGGAAAGAGACAAAATGAAAATAAAAGCATGGATAAGAGTACAGAGAGAGTATTTACTAAAACTACAGGCCATCATCAAGGAAAATGTTACACATACCCAAATATATATATATGTTAAAGGTTAAGATTCAAACATAATCTGAATTTGTTAACAACTATATGTTGTAATAGGAATATTGGTTTTGTACTGACAGCCCAATAAGACTCATATCATCTTAAAACATATTAAAGCAAAAATGGTTTAAATGTAATGTATGAATAATTGTGTATTTTACAAAGCCACAGTAAACATTGTCCTTCTCTGTTCTTTACTTAGCACTAAAAACGTAAAATCTGACAAACACTGTAACTGTCAGCTGTGCCAGAGCTCGTTGACACTTGGCTTAATCGCTTCAAATTTGAAGTCTTCAGTATAATTTAAACTGAGAAAAACCCCAGAGTAGGAAAAAAAAAATCCCAAAGTAGGAAAAACAAATCCTCTCGGATCGAGACGAGACCAAATCTGACACTGGGAAATGTTTTGGTACTTTTATCAGAGACAAGACTCTTAATAAAACTAAAAGACATGATATAGTTAGAGCCTTAACGGGATACCATCAGAGTTAAATTATGTTGATAGTTGAAGCTTAATATTTCAACACGGAACTGCAGCTACGGACCATGGGAGGCGTGCTAACATGCTAAACTAACGTGACTATGATTAGTTTTGTTTTTTAAAATAAAACCAACAAAAAAGACAAAAACCTTTCATTAACTAATCGGACCGGTGGGATTAAACTAGAAGCAGTAATCAAGGCGACCCATCCCCCCCAACTGTCACCAACTTCATCTCCAACTGTTAGCAAATTTGCCATTAGCGTGCTAAATGTGGCTAACTAGCACGGCACGTTGTTGCTATCAGACAACTTGAGTCCGAACAAAAATCACGTCATTTTCTCTTTAACATGGCTGGAAAGTCGAGGGAATATACATCTTACCTGGAATATAACTGTGTCAATAAATGTAAATCTAATATAGAGTAAGCGACTCTAAACTGTCCTTGAAATTATGTTAACGCCTGAAGCAGGAAACAAACTGATTCAGGATCAACCTTTCAAAACAAAAGCATCTCAACGTGGTGCGTACCTTTCTGAGACCTTTAAAGCTTTTATTTTGAATCATGTAGTAGATGTAACCGTTGTTGTCTGTTTTGTCATCTTGCAATTACCCTGAACTGACCTAAGTGAGGTGAATTAAGAAAAACTGAGTAGTTTCATTACTTATTAAATAAGAAATGTTAAACATTAATTTAAAAAAAGTGTTTTAAAAAGTTGTTATAATGCAGTGAACATTTGATAGTAGGTTTTTGTCAAGATAATTTTACTAGTTCAAAATGTTGACAGAGTTGTATTATATCTTAAGTTATTTCCCTCACCATCTCCCTTCTTATTGAATGAAGGGTAATTTTTCTTTATCATTTAGTTTTTATACCAGTTCACACTGAAAAATGTAATATAATAAGTAATATCTCTGTCAAGTTTTGGCTATTGAATCATCCCATCAGCCATACATTGTCAAACATGCAAAACATAGTCTATGTTGAATAAAACTTCTGGAAAATTATAAATGAAAGAAAAAATACATTATTTATGAAACTGAATTTTCCTTTTTACAACTGTTTTTACAGTTGGGATTCTGTTTGTGTTCAGGTGAAGCACACAGTTTCAAAAACATCAAGTCAAATGGTAAGTTTTCAAGGAGACAAGGAAAGGTTGATAGTCCAACAAATAAGTATCTATGTATATTCATAAGAAATATGGAGCATATTTTAACTTTTTTGTAATTATCTGTTGATACGCATAATAATGGTCACTTTAACTTGAAATTCTGTAATCAATGCACCCAAAAACCACACTCTAAATTTTAGATTAAATCACATAAAGTATGATATAATATCTGCAAATTGAGAAGCTGGTTAGTTCATAATTTTATCACCATTTTAATAAGTTTGACAAAAATGCAGAAACAATAAGGTAGAGGTAAAGGAATGTGAAAGTTCAATTTCCACATTTTGTGGTAAACATGTAAATAATGCGCCCTCTGGTGGTTGCTGTTTATAATTACAGATGTTCGTCAAGTAAGACGGGTACAATTATACAATCACAATTACAGTCCAAAGATTACAAAATAAATATGTATACGTATCTTAAGATCTTCCTATTGACGGGGAGATATATTAGTATAAAATGTTAAAATAGAACTTATATATTTCTACAAATGAAAATAAGACTGTAGTTACAGGGATAGGTTGTATTACGGCCAAGTGTTTAAGTCTCAAGGTTGTTTTTCTCCTTTTTTCCCCTGCAACATGAAATATTATTACTACAGTATTTGGAGTTTTTCATTAAAAAAAGTAAGCATAACAGGCTTAAGAATCAGAGAAAAGTAAAGTTTGTGGGAATAAGCACTGGTTTCTTTTTATTAATGAAAATGTTCCTTTTGCAGTATGTAAACTGTGATAAAAGCAAAACTATCAATTTAGGAAATAAATTAAAATTTATTTTATTTTTATATTATGTTTGTAATTATCATGGAATCTGAATTCAACTGTCTGGAGCTGCCTTATGAGTTTCATCATCCATCCATCCATCCATCCATCCATCCATCCATCCATCCATCCATCCATCCATCCACGGAGGGAAATTAATTCAG
>JAOWBL010000023.1:2329019-2347687 GCA_028564865.1 Zenarchopterus dispar
TGCTCTAAAGATCAAAAACTATCATAAAGGTCTTTTAGCAGACTTTGACCCCAGCTACTTTATTTATTTATTTATTTGAGCAGGTTCTTGTGAAACCAAACGTTTAAGAAATCCAATTTAGATCACAATCAAAGAATCATAAACCCATTTATGAACCAGCATTCGTTTCTAAGATTCTGGGAAAAGCTGTAGCATTGTGACTCGTTTCTTTTCTTGAGTTAAACGACACATATGATGATAAATTTCAGTCAAACTTTGAAAAACAGGAGACAAGAGTTGGAAATTATTGGGATTTTCCCTCGGTCCAAAAAGCATCCATGTTCAATTGTAACTCACTACAAGAGTCTTAACGTAATGTTCACATCAGACATGACAGCTCGGTTATGTGGAGTCCCTCAAGGTTTTGTTTTAGGTCCTCTACTCTTCACTATTTTCTCTTTAGGACTCAGTCATTTCAACGCAATCGCTTATCACTGTTATACTGATAATAGTCAGTTGTACTTTTCATTTAAAAACTCTAAATTTCATGAATTTTTACACTTAAATTGTTAGACAGACATCAAGAAAATGATTGACAGATGAACCACCTTCAGCTAAACTCAGGTGTCTGCTTACTTGTCATGACACGTCGTCTTTTATTTGGCGATTCAGTGTCTTCTGTTATTCTACATTTAGACTGAAACTTTCTTTTTTTTCTCTTAAGGGACATTTGAAAATGAAGAAGGTTCTTTTTAAAGTCTGATATGGAGATAATTATAAACTCTGCTGCGAGTATCCTAACTGGAGCAAACCGAGGAGATCACATGACTCCAGTTTTATCATCTCTTCACTGTTCACTAGTTGATTTTTGAATTTATTTTAACGTTGGCTTTAACAGTTTTGGTGCCTTGCATAGTCAGCCTCCTCAGTGTGTTTCAAAGCTGTACTCCAACCATGACGGCATGGACCGGCAAGTGATGGGTGAAGGAATCAAGGCTAAAACATAAAAACAGACTTCACAAGCAGGTGCAGGATGTGAAGCTAATCATCTGATCATAAAACCCTGATATGGGTTTTCAGCATGGTAGGACACACGTTCAGAATATCAGCATCACCTTGATCCAGACAGCCTCCATGCTTCCAGAAGTTAGCAAGAGCAGTAAGATGTTGAAATACCAGCTAAAGAGTCAAAAGGGGAATTGGTCCGACTGACCTTGGAGCGAGGTGGATGATAACGTATAACATAATTACGTCAAACAGTGGGACATAAGGAGGATTATGTGTTTCCATAACAGTTGAGCTGTACAGCTGATCCGATGGCCCGAAGGCGTCTTTCCAGGAATGTGATGCTACAAACAAGCTCACAGGTGTTCCTGTATCTCTTCCTCCCCCTGTCCTTCTGCCTCTTCGTTTTTACTCACCTTCTTTGGAGTAGTAGAGGATCTCCACCTTGCGCTCCTCAGATCCGAGCAGGGCCTGGGCCAGCTGGGCCAGGGCGCTCTTCATGGTGCCGGGCCCGACCAAGAACTGGCAGGTACAGGGCTGCTGCATGATCTCGGCCCTGGTGAAACCGAACATCTGGCAGAAGCCTTCATTGCAGTAGATGATGCCACAGTTCTTCATCTGGGCATTGGCAATCAAAAACTTGCGATCTGAAGGAGGAAGCGTAGTGTCACGTGAAAACGTAAAAAGAGAAGAGTTAATGGTCTTGAGTTGGAAAGCAGAACACAAATTCTGTTAAAAGCCTAACAGCTACAAACATCTATAATATAGTCACTATTTGTTCATGTTTACAGGTGCTCGATTGATCAAGTAAAACTTCCTGCATGGTTTTGTTTCTGATGAGGTTTTGCTGCTCTAATGAACCTCTCTTCCTCCTTTTTCTTCGATAATAAGATAAACTGGAACAAATGAAGTCCATCTTTCCACAGAGCTAATGTTATTAACTCCTCTCTCAAGGGGATTGAAGAGCAGGTGGGTCCTTCACGGTAAAAGCTTGTTGTAGCGTCACAGACGCTCTCAGGTAACACGAGGTAAATCTCTCGACGTAGCTTTATTTTTCTTTATTTTCCAACCTTTTACTTGATCACAGAATAATTTGATTGATTGGATTTTTAATGTGTGGATGACAACTTTCTCGTCTCCTTTCAGAGGAATAACGCACAACCGGTTTGTTATTTGCAAATTATAGTTAGTTTTGTTTTATTTGATGCAAACCTAATATGTTTTAGAATTATTTTATTAATTTTAAATGTCATTTGTGATGCAGGTGTTTGGACCACACATTAAAAAAAGTGACAGATTAAAAGATATTGTGCAGACCATAACAATACAACAACATGACAGACTGAAAGCATCAACTACTCGACAAACCACTACAAACGAGAGCGATAAATGCAGGAGATACAAAAATCCTTGTGTTATATCACTGATGATTGTAAGATAAGTGGAACCAGCAACATCTGTGGTGCCAGAAATGCCGCCTGAGTGTGAATCTGGATGGTTTTTTTGTTCGAAGGCTGCTAATGGAGGAGTTCAATGAGCTGGATGAAAAAAGCCCGTACATAACCTCGGCAGCCTCCCGCTGCCCCTTTTTTTTTATGATGTCGTGGTGGATCTGGGTTACGCAGCTGTCTGCTGCCCACACAGATGAGAGCGGGGGGCTCTTCTCTCCAAAGCAAATAGGTGAGCTACTCTCATGGAAAGCACATCCCGTCCAAAGTCATTATCTACGGCTCGAAGCGGAAACCCTGATCGTCACACTGTTGCTAAGCAGTCCCACTGTGGCATGTGCACTCACCTGGCCATGCACACTCACATTTAGGGGGGACATTACGATATGACAAAGCTTTGACAGTTTGAACAGTAGTGGTGAAAATTAAAATAAACTCTGGACCAGATTGAACATTTTCTCCACATTTGGGATGTATCTAATCAGGATGGTAAAATTCTCTTTTAATTCTTACACATCAGATAAGTCTGTGAGCAGCATTTAATTTATCATTTGAGATGTAAGGACTTTAAAGTTTTTAGAACTAGGAAGTATATCTAGACTTAATGACATGCACTGTTCGAGGTCCTATGTGTAAGCTTCTGGTTTAAAAAAAAAAAAAAAGGGTGATAAAAAGTAAGCCAAGGTCAAAAAAGCTCATGCAACATCTGTGTTTTATCAGAAGCCAGAAGAACATTTTTCTCTGCTGCCTTTGTTTGCAAGTGAGCTAATGGAACAAAAAGTACACCAATGAGGTAAGCACACAAAGAAGCGCATATGCAGGTGCTATAACTCAAAAACCAAAAAAGGCAAAAGAAAAAAAAACAAAATAACAAAACACCACCAGTGCTCCATCAGCATCAGGGATGCAGCAGAGATAAGACATTTTGATTTGTCCCCATATGAAAACAGCTTAACAGTCAGCCTCCTATAGGGGAATTTGGATGAGTAAATAAAAAGAAACCGAAAATAAAGTGTAAAGCATTCAAAACTAAACTAAAAAGGTTTGAACTGAATTAACAATCCTGATAAATCCATTTACACAGTGCCAAAAGAAAACCATGCCTCAAATGAAAAATAAACACAAATTTCGCTACAAGTTTGGACTTTTGTAGCATATTTTGATGCGAAATGGTTGCAATGCAAACACCAGTCGTTATGCTGAGAGGAAACTTATTTCATGGTCACTTACTTTGCTCGTCAAATTTCCTGATGATGGTGTCCAAGTATGTGTTCTGGAGAGCAACATGACCGCGTCTCACAGGCATTTTGGCGCTGAGAGACGACACTTCCCCGACACATGGACCTCTCTGGTTTACAATAAATACTTAAACAAACAAAACCACATCTGAAACCTAAGTGTCACCAGCGAGGGGAAATAATCTCCCCCCGCTGCCGCTGACGTTGAGGGATGAAGCGCTGGAGAATGATGGAGGAGAGGGCTGGTTACCAGGGCGACAGCAGATGCAGGATGTTGCAAAAAAAAAAAAAAAAAAAAAAGACAATGTAGGGTAAAAATAATAAAAACTAAGACTAGGACACTATAAACGCAATGTGTCACATCTTCCCACAACCAGAAGCAGGAGTCCTCTGAGAAGTAAAGAAAAAAAAAAAACGAGAAGAAGAAGAAGAACCTGTTGCATTAAAAGTTGTGGACAAAATCCGCAGGGTCCGTCAGTTTGTTTTATAATCGCAACATTCCCCCTCAAGTTTGAACAGTCAGCAGAAAAGAAACTCCCATCTGCTTGATTCTTGGACGCACTCTCCTTCTGTCGCTTGACAAGAGCAGCTGCAAGCAGAGTCAAGTTGGACGACAAAAGCGGAAGTCTTATTTTGTCCTTCAAAATAAAGCCCCTGTTGCTCCTGGGGTAGCTCGTTAGATCAGACCCAGAAATAAGTAGGATCTGGAAAAAAAAAAAATCCACAGGGTCTTCTCATCAAAGGGCCGGCACCAACGGTTGCTTATCACAGTACCTTTGCACGCGGTTGATTAGTAACTTCCGGTTTCTTTTCGTTGCAGTTCCGGGAATGACCACTAGGGCGGCCACAAACGCGAGTCCGCTTCTATTTACCTCCATGTTAAAGTGTCCAATTTTGAGGAGGAAAAATACATCCTAGGTACATAGATAGTGCAATAAAAGAAAAAAAGTTATAGCTCGGCGTCATATCGGTGGCGGGTTTTTTTTCTTGACTCAGAGCTGCATTGTTACATTGCACATTTGTTGAATTTGATTTCTGATTGTGGAAAAAAACAAACAAACAAACCTAACACTGTATAACGGTTCCTATTTTCAAGATAATATGGTTTGTTATTGCCATGTCTGGTTCTGGGTTGGCCCGGAAGCGTCCAGGGTTGAGGGTGGCTCGGTTGGAGTGACCTTTGTATCAGTTTCTGGCCCCAGCAGCGATCGTGGTCGGGCAGCTTTTTTCAGCTCCAGCAGCCTTCATTTCAGATGTTTCTGTAGCTACATCTGAGAACAAAGAGAGATGGACTAACTCAGGATCACATGAGTTAAACTAAAATAAAATATCTACCTTGTGGGGAGGTTGGTGTCTTTGAATTGATTGGCTTGTTCCTTCTCACCATTTGACCATTTTTTAATTCAAAAGGGAACTTGCATCAACTATCCTTCAATCAGGCTTCAAAATCACTCTTGGGTGACATCACAGTGGGCTTGTCCAGCTCTCTTTATAAAATCCATAACCTGAGGTCAAATTAAGTCAAAATAGACTTTTTTCATCCTTTCTTTATGCACCCTCTTGATTTGATATTTGGAGATAATAAAATGTATATTTGACTGTGTTCAGTAAACTTTTCAAAATAAATTCATGGAAAAACTATACATCATGAGTCTTAAAATTATTTTCTGGAACTAAAAGATTTCAATATTTTTGCATTTGTTATGGTGGGTTTTTTTTTTTCTCCCTCCTACCTTTGATTCTCAAGAGGCAGATGTTTTATTTTGAAGTTTCATCCTGAAGTGATGTTTATTTTATTATAGATAGCTTGACATGTTCTGACAGTGACAGAGCGCAGACCCTCATCAGTCTCTTCTGCTTCACTCCACATCACAAGTCTCTGTGCTCAAAATAGCAGTATCCCCTCTGTCTGTGTGTGCAGTCACACTTCTCAAGTATTATGTCAATCCATAGTTACGATAAGCTTCACTGGGGCAATTTTCATATTTTTTTTTTTTTATTGGATTTCAGAACAGCTTTAGTTCATGATTGGTTTGAGGGCTGATGTTGAAGCTCTTCAAACTGAGTTTTAGTGGGAGAGATGATGCAAATGTGGAGCCAGCCAACATCATGACTCACAATACGCTGATTAGATGGATACGTGCCACAGAACCAGGAAGGGAGCTGTCAAAACAGAAGAGAATCAGAAATGAAAAAATGCTGTAAAGTCATGTGAGGAATTTAAGGTTTTACAAGACTGCAAACATCCAGGCTTGACTTGAACTGATTTGAACTGATTTGAGGTGTAAAATGTGATTTATTGGGGTTTTGATGAAATCAAAAACAAAAAACTGAGAATCAGTTTTTGACGACTTCAGCTTTTTTCAGCTTTTACCTGGAGGTCAGTTTGTTAAATAAACGGCTGGGTCTTCTGCCTTAACTCAACGTGGGAGACACTTACCTGGCACAGGCGCTGGATTGGGAGACAGAGCAGACGTTCAGGCGTAGTTAAAGGTCACCCAGGGAAATGGCTTCACCACACAAACACACCGCACGCTGTCGAGTTTGTTTGAGAGAAGCTGCCACGGAGGAGTTTCATTGACCAACAAGACTGAATAATGTTTACAGTTAAACTTCATCTTATGGACGCTTTTCTGTGTTTCCTTCTTCACCTCAGGAAATACTGAGTCTACAAGTATTTCATCCTTTTATTTCCATGAAAAGCCCACTTGATCCCTCTTACAGCAGATATCATCTAAATACTCAGAACTAAAATCATGCAGGAAACTAAATCAATGTGACAAAAGCACGTGGAAAGATCCCCCCCACTCCCACTCATGTCAGCTGGAAGGTTGCTTACGTGCACTTTGTACACTGAAAAGTTCTGAGCATGTGTTCGGGGATACAGCTGCTCAGACCCGTACGGGTGTTTGGAGATCTGAGGAAACGTGGTTTTACTGGCTGCAAGACGGGGTGAGGCGGTTGCTCTGGGTTTTATCTCGATGGTCCTGATGAAATGAGGGCTAAAATTAACCGAAGAGCACGCACGGCTTTCCATGACCCTTTGGTGTGGGAGCCCAGGCGGTCGGGAACACGAGAGCGGAAAAAGACAAAGCAGCATCCCACTCGTAATAAAGTAAGGAACCGAAGAGTAAAACTCAATACGGACACTTTTATGACTTCCTAATAAAAATTTATCTTGATTATCTTTATCGATGTACTTTTTCATCATTTGGACAAGTAAAACTTCCTAAAACGTTTTGGTTCTGACCTGCAGCTGAAGTTGCTCTTAATTATCTTTCTAAAGAGTGACACATACACTATATCTATTTATTTATTATTTTCATAAACACTAATTCCCCATTTGGACTTCAAATAACAAAATATCTGGATTTTTTCAAATGCAGTAATCATAAATCTCAACGTAATGTCTATAAGCTGGTTTTAATGTTGAAAACTAAAAGTTATTTGTATTTATCTAGAAGCATTCAAGCATTGCACCTTATAAATTGGTACATTTTTGTACCTACCTGTCTGCATCCCAAATGATTTAAAAAAAAAACCAAAAACATACTTTTATCTTCGAGTTAAAAATGAAAAAACCTCCACACACACAAACCTCAGTAAGGGATTTGAACCAGGAACCTTCCAGGTCAGAGACAACAGTGGTATCATACCATAAATAAACAAAAATAAATAAATAAATAAAAAATAATAGTAATCAGATGAACAAGGAATCTGTTACGCTGCTTATTCAAAAGATTTTTTTTTTTTTTGCATCTTTAGTTGCCACTGATTTTTTCTTTAATACAGAAATGAGACATTTTTGTGTGTTTATATATTTCTGCGTAAAACCTGCTGATGTTCTCCAGCAGGACCAGGCGACTGTAAGCATGTTTCTTCATGCTATATAGAAGCCGTACATCACAGCTGTTGTCACCTCACACCTACTCTGGAGAGATAACGGGCTTAAAATGTGCATCATTTTAACCCCTCGACCCTTCCCGGTCTTATGGAAAAGGACCGGCCGGGAAAGGGCCGTCAAAGCTCGGGCCCTCCAGTTTTTATCTGGCTGGAATTCCTTCGGCTCAGGGTCGCCGTGAGCGCAGACCCGAGACCCCCCGCTCCTCCGATAAGACCCGGACAAAAACAGAGACATGTTGTACTTTACGCTCACCGATGCACACATCCCGGGCGTCCAAGCAGAAAAAGAGAATAAAAGTCATTTTCATCCACCTCCAGCTCCGTTATAAGACATTTCCATGCAGTTTTCTCACAGCTTAGTTGATTTATTTTTCAAATCTATTTAAAACCGGTTTAGGACTATTTAACAGCCGATGCCAAGTTGATTTGTCATTAGTCAGCTATTCCTGCGTTACCATGTTGGGTCTTGAAATCCAATGAACACACTTATCACTTTAATTACACAAATGTTTACTTTGGCAGCTAGCAATTATTACTGGATCCAATTTGTGGGTACTTTTTGACCTCCGAGAGAAAATTTCTGATGTCACGGCATACTTGCTTCTTGGGCAGCCCACAGAAAGCAGAATACAGAGAAAAGTACAAGCGCAACACTTCTTCAAGCTCTGGTCTGAGGAGCTCTGAGGTCAGCCTGTGAGATTACAGCCGTTGTATTGTCTGGTACCATTTACCACTTCCTTTTTCCTTTTAGATTGCAGCTAAAACGAGTTTAAAACATTTCTCGCACTATCTGGGTGACGTACGAGTGCTGGCCGAGTCAATCTGCACCTTCAGTGTTTTATTTTAAAGTCACTTCAGTTAAGAATTTAATTTAATTTTTTTTAAAAACTCCACCATTCCTTCAAATAATTCGACTCTGTGTTAAAGTAATTCTCCCAAGAAATAAAATGAGTGACAAAGAAACCTCATATTTGGCTTCAGCAGTAAGAGTTAGACAAAACAGCGGCGTGGCTTTTCAATTTATCCAGATGTTCAAGCGCAAAGGTCCCTTTTAGTGTTTCCCTGCCAAAATGAACAACAACAGTATCTGCTTGATTGGTCTCAGCTCAGAGTTATCATGTTTATTTAAATACTTTAAGTTTTTTCAGTCCAGACGACTGTTGCCGTGACAACGTCAAAGGCTTTCTTAAAGATTAGGTATGGAGGTTGATGTCTAACAAATCCACAGTTTTGATGCTCGGCAGCGCTCGCCATGAGCTGTGACGTTATGAAAGGCGAACCCATCTGCACAGCTCTGGAGCCCGCCTGAAAAAGCAGAAACAATCAGTTTGGATCCGAGTCTGTGTGCGTTGCTGTCCACGCTAACGCCCTGAAGTTATCTGTCAACTGACATAACTCTCGCTTCACAAACATTAGAGCTGACGCACGCTTTGAGTCAAAGGCAGGGAAATAGAACTGGGAACGTATATTGGCTCATGGTAGATGAATAAATACTATGTTAGGAAAAAAAAAGAAGAAGAAGAAGAAGAGGCATACCCAGCAAACAAAATCTTTTATTGCCGTTAACGTGACATTTCAGCGTGCAGCCTTGGTCAGAGCTAATGTTATGGTCACATCTGCAAAGAAACAAAACAACATGGAGCCAGGAACGGGCCTCGTGTTATTAGAAGGAGATGAAGCTGTGGAGGTTAGATGGTTGGAGGTGTCACAGGGTGCTCTTGGACACCTGGGACAAACTGTGATGCGTCTCACAAGGTGTCCCAGGTAATGAGCCCAAACACGTCCAGCTTGTCGCTGTCACCGGCCCGTCAGCCCGCCTCAGTCACAGGGCTTCGGTCGGTGGCTGTTTGAGTTGGTGCTTCCAGCCTGTCTCCTCAGTCCAACGTCATCTTCTTGAAAACAGGAAAAAAAGAAAAAAAAAAAACCACAGCAGGGACGGTGCTGCATTGCTGGACCTCCTCCGGCTCTGCACGTCTCTTTCTCATATCAGGCCAACGCGACAGGAGCTGGCTGACGCTTCTGGAGGAGAGAGGCGACCGGCGGCTGGAGGGCAAAGGTCGCGTCAGCTTCCACACCTTCCGCCAGGTCCCGTCTGTCTTTATCACCTCTGCGTGGGCCCGTCTGGACACACCGAGGTGCCAAAACTTATTATGTCTTCGTCGGAAAGTCTTCGAGGATTCTTGAAGATGATGCAGAAAAGCCGAGGTAGAGGAACGGATCTAAACAGCTGCATTTCTTCACGTCTTTTGTTTTTTTTTACAAAGAAGAGAGTATTAGACATGATATTAGTCCCTAAATTCACTCCTGCTGAATAATAAAACCGCTCAGATATTAGTGCGAACAAGAAGATAAAGATAAAAAAAAGATCGAAGGTTAAAGTAAAGAAAAGTAATCGTTGCAACATCTCAGACCAGAGGAACCCCGATACAGACGCTGTACAGGACTATAAATACAAAAAGCAGGAGAGGCATCTGTAAAAAAAAAATAGAAAAATAGCACCACAAAAAGGGTCAAGAATAAGCCTAAATGTTTCTATCATTCTGTCAAAAGATGCTGCAACACGTGCACATGTCCTTCAGTTCTGACCTGAGTCCATCTCCAAACCCAAGCTCCTCCCCGCGGTCCTTTACCAGCTCTCACATACACTTAACCACACCGCAACTTCCACATTTCTACATATTAGAAGAACGCGATCACTACATTTCAAGGCCTCTTATATGCCAAATAATGGACTCAATGCTAAAAAAAAAAAAAAAAGCTCACGTTAGATTACAAAGGTTTTATTTTACTGACATAGGCTACAGTTGATTTAATATGACGGGACAGAAGTGACGTCGACGCTTTCGGCCGAACCTCTAAGTGTGTTTGATGGTTGTGTGATGGGTGTTAAGGTGGATTAGGAAGCAGGATGAAAGAAAAGGAGATAAACGCTGTGATGACAGGATGAATAAGGGCAGCTCAGAGGTTTGGAAACAAAAGTACAAACAGTATGCAACAACTTTGCATCCACAGTCCTCAGAAGATAGGAGACACGTGGGCTTTAAACTTCAAGGAAGATCTTTGTGCTCAGTGGTTGATTCCTTAATGATCTGGAAGGAAAAGAGATCGCAGTTAAAAATAGGAGGAAGAGCAGCTCTGCAGCTGGGTGACAGAAACGTCAATGCATGTGAAAAAAAAAAAACTAACTGCAAAAGGGTTCAACATTGCCATCCAGAGGGTTTAGATGAGAGGTGCACCATCAAACAGTTCTACAGCTATACCTCACCTCTCCGTCTCTGGTCTCCACAGTTCGGACCAGGATGCTCCTCTTCACGTGGGCCTCTGGGGTTTTGGTGTCCAGGTTAGTTTCTAGGCAACAAACAGACAGATGAGATGTTAAATTCTCTTGGAGGAGTTTTACTTTATCCTAAAATACAGTTATATGAAACAGAGATGTCGGATCGGTTCGATCTCTTGCTATAGATTTAATAAAACAAACGATCAAACTATCTTGTCAGGACTTATCACAGTCCCCAGAGTCCAGGTGTTTATGTTAACAACTAAATAACAACCAAAACCAGTCCAAAGGCTGTAAAGGTGCTGACCTCTGAACTGTAAGTTGGCAAAGCTCTGAACTGGAATGGTGATCCTGATTGGGAAAAGAGAAGAAAAGCAACATTTTACACACTAGATTTATTTCAAATGTCGAAACAACCGGTTTGTCAAAGTCTGCGTCACCTGCTCTCCTCCCCCTCCAGGAGTTTCCTGTAGGTGGCTATCTCGATGTCCAGAGCCAGTTTGACGTTGAGGAGGTCCTGGTACTCCTGCAGATGCCTCGCCATCTCCTCCTTCAGCGCCTGGATTTCCTCCTCCAGACGGCTCACCGTATCCTGGTAACCGGCTGTCTCCATGGCGCATCGGTCCTCCATCTCTCGAAGCTGGCGCTCCAGAGACTCGTTCTGGAAGAGGCGAGAGAAGTCCACGTCAGCGAGAAAAAGAAACTTTTACACCAGTTTATTGTGAGACGGTTTTGGTGGTCTTACTGTGCCACGGAGAGCCTCCAGGTCACAGGTCACCACTTGGATCTGACGCCGATACTCGTTGGCCTCTTGCTTGGCCTGGCGCAGGGCTTCTGCGTTTCGATTGGCTGCATCCGTCAGGTCAGCAAACTGATAAAAAAAGAAAAAAAACAAAGGTCCGGTAGCTCATTTGTAGTCTAATTATCCAACACTCTTATTTTCTCATAAATATACATGTACATACATGGAGAATAAAGAAATCACAAGAAGCATGAGTCACGTGTGTCATGTCATCCTGCATGTGAGTTTTCTGACCTTGGAGCGGTACCATTCCTCCGTCTCCTGCATGTTTGAAGAGGCCATGTTTTCATACTGGACCCTGATGTCTCTCAGAGCAGCAGTTAAATCTGGTTTTGACACGTCCAGGTCAACATGGACCTGCTGAGCCAAGATGTGCTCCTGTGATTGATGCAGCTCCTGAAAGCCAAACGTTTGGAGTACAAACATTCTGTTAACGGTTTTGTAGCTAGTAGGAGCGGGTTTATTTCATGTTTTCTTTTCTTTTTAAATTGTCATCCTCACCTCTTCGTGAATTTTCTTCAGGAAGTTGATCTCATCTTGCAGGGATTCGATCTTCCGCTCCAGCTGGACACGGTTGAGAGACGCCTCGTCAACATCCTGTCCGAAGAAAAGGAAAAAACAAAAAAGACGATCAGGAATACCGAACGACCAAACTGTGGAGGTGATGGTTGGAGATTACCTGTCTGAAGGTGTTCAGGGCGTTCTCCGCTTCCTGTCGCAGGCCACCTTCATCCTGCAGTCTAAGATACAAAAGACAGAAAAATAGATGTTTAATTTACTCACTAAAACATCAAAAACTAAGATAAGGTGAGATTAAAACGGATTCATCCCAGAGTGGGAAAATTCACCTGTTAAAGCAGCTCATGAAACAATGTAAAGTGCAAAAAGATGTTAATTTAACAAATAAACTATACAGAAAAGATGTTACTGAAGTAAAAAAAAGAGAATCTTTCACAAAGGTAGTAAAAGTTTAATTTTAGATGAGAATCTGGAGGATTTTTATTTTTTTTTTTTTAGTTTTTAACTCATAAAAAGAATCTTGTAATTTATTGCGGATTTAAGCCCAAGTGCTCTTGGGAGCTCCTTTCTGGTGGGTTTTCTGTAGTTAAAGTTTCAGGCTTTTGCTGGAGATGTGGGTTCAAACTGAGCTAAAAAAGAAAGAAAGGAAAGTATATTTTTACATTTTGATTCAGACTTTACTCGTTTAATTTTAAATGCCGTTCCTCATGCTGCAGGAGACAAGCTGGGCTCAGCTGAAAGAGCAGCTTATGCATCATTACACATTCACTCCAATCGAGCAGCTAGAGGCCTTTCCCACGGGGTGGAGTACACCCACCCACCCACCCACATACATACACAAAGGATCCACACAGACAGACACCACCCCACAATCCATCTGCCATGCACGCAGACAGAAATGAAGCCGAAGAGTCGGACCGGACGTCACATCTGTACAGCTTCACGCGGAGTTCGGTGAATAGAGCGACGGCGGCAGAGCGGCATGAATCACGAAAGTGACCTCTGACCCCCCCAGCCACGCTGCCTGGTCCGAGGGGTCCGGGCGACTCTGCAGCAGACCTCTCCACCCTCAGACTTTCAATCAGTCTTTTTTTTCCACGTGTGCACCTCGAGTGAAAAGGGGTCTGACGACGCGACGTTCGAGTTTCAGAGTCAGCGGCGACGAGGGGAACATCTGCCTGACTGTTCTCTTTGTGGAGCGTCGCTATTGTGTTTGCCTCATTCCCCCTCCACTTTTTCATCGGTGACAAGGGGGTTCAGCCGGGATCAAGTTTGTAAAGAGGGATCCAGGAGTAAAGCTCGGGCTGACCACGGCGGCCCGCATTCCAACACGTCACAAACAAAACCAAATCTCCATATAAATGCGCTCAGAAAGAAAAGTTCAGGGAAAAAAAAAAGCTTCCAAGCAAAGAAAAAAGAAAAAAGAGTCTATCTTCATTTGGGAACTGAATTAGTTTTCCTGCTGTTGGAATCCCAAAGCGAATAATAAAAAGAGTTAAAAATAAACTTTTCATTTCCACATATTTGAGCAAAGCAACACAATTCACTTTAAGCATCCAAACACATCTTACACTAAATTGTAATAAAAACACATATAAGAGGGAAAGCAACACAAAACAGTTAAATTTGCCTTTTTCTTCTTTTTTTTGTAATTTACTTTTATTTTAACATATTTAAATATGGTTTGAACCTATGATTTAAAAATTAATGCATAAATTTGTGGCTATTGTCTGTTTCTGTGAAGGTCAGGTTTTATTTCTTCCTTTTAAATTTGCATTCTTTTGTCCTGAGAATTACAATTAAAACGATAAAAACTGAAGAATTTCAGAATAAAAGCAAACTATAGATAAACAGGCTGGTGCGAGCTCATGCGCTTCTCCACCCACCCCAGGAGCCCCACCCTGGTTCCTCTTACCTCTGCTTCAGCGCCGCCACATCTGCAGCCAGGTTGTCCCTCTCTATCTCCAGCCGAGCCTTGCCGTTGGTGAGCCCGTCCACCTGCCGCCGCAGCTCCCTGAGCTCCTCCTGGTAGATGTCTCCCAGGCGGCTGGGCTCCTTCCCCTTCAGCTGGTTCAGCTCGGCCACCAGCACCTTGTTCTGCTGCTCCAGCAGGCGCACCTTCTCTATGTAGCTGGCGAAGCGGTCGTTCAAGCCCATCATCTCCATCTTCTCGTTGGTGCGCGTCTCCTTGTACTGGGCTTTCAGCAAGGAGTCGGCTGAGAAATCCAGCCGGTCCCCGGGGCTCCCCAGCAGCAAGGCTGGGCTGGCAGAGCCCAGGGAGATCCGGGATATGGAGCTGGAGTGGGTGACGTTTCTGGGGGTGCCATGCCAGGAGAAGCGGCTGGAGGACAGGCTTCTTGCTCCTGTGCTGCTCAAGCCTTGAGGCCCGAAGCGTTTCCTGTACGAGGACTGGACTCTCTGGCTCTCCATGATGGGGAATAAGCTCACTCAGGGCAAAAATAGGGCTTTTATAGTGGACACAAACACCCACCCACCCACCCACCCCCAGGTCCAAAGCAGAGAGGCCACAAAGTGGGGAAGGGAGGCTGGCAGGCAGTGAATGGGACAAAAAGAGAGAGTGAAGGGGTGGTTTACATGAGACTCAGAAAGCTGTGTGCCAGGGATTGTCTGTGCTTGTCCACTCCACTAGAAATGTTTCCTGGCTTTCTCTCCTTCCCCCCCCACCGCCTGGTCCTCCCTTCTGCCTGGCCTCTGACTCACTCTTTTTCACTCCTGCGTTCACCCCCTGTTTTGTCTTACTCTCTTTCTTTCGGTTCCAGCTGAATGAAAAGGAATTTGTCTGACAGGTTCTGGCCACCAATTCAACCTGACCACACATGCGCGCTCACAAAGGCCAGAAACCGATTTTTGGGGGGATGCTGGGAAGAAATCGCTTCTCCCTGAATCTTTAATCTCTACTACAGACAGACAGACGAAGTAAATACATCAAAACGAGATGCGGTTAAACGCATCAGACGTGTGCACGAGAAAAAGAACTAGCAACACAGAGCCT
Source organism: Zenarchopterus dispar (assembly GCA_028564865.1). Classification (NCBI taxonomy): domain Eukaryota; kingdom Metazoa; phylum Chordata; class Actinopteri; order Beloniformes; family Zenarchopteridae; genus Zenarchopterus; species Zenarchopterus dispar. The sequence continues at coordinate 2,344,204 of JAOWBL010000023.1, forward strand.
GGAGGGTTTTTTTTTAAATTTTTGGATCACAGTTTCTTGCACAATTACATAATAATGACATCACTGCCAATAATTAGTCACTGAAAATATCCTCAAGGGCATTTAATGTCTTATATGTGGACATTAATAATGACACAACTGTGAAGTAAAGCTAAGTGTTATTTGCAAAAATGCATCCTTTTTTGTAGATTTTCTTTATTCTTGTTTACTTTTTTCACTTTTTATTTCAATATCAAAGGGTCAAAGAGCACAAACTTCATCTGAACTTTAAATGTGACTAACTCTTTTTATTTTTGTCCCTGATGACATCAGCGCTTTACTTCAGCACATCTTTTTTTTTCTTTCTCAACACCGGTGATACGACAGCTCGTTTCCTTCTGCAAATATAGTTCCTTTTCCTCTTCAGTAACTTGTAAAAACATCAGTCCATAATTTGTTTTCTTCATCTCATATTGCTTTACAAATGTCATAAATCGTGCATTTTAGCATTTTTGGCTGCTTTCTGCCCTTTAATTACACTCAGCTGTTGGATTTTTGTGTATCTGCATGAAGCACGAGACAGAAAAGCAAATTTCAGGGGATTTCTAGAAAGCAAGAAGTGGAAAATGGAAAAATATCCAAAACTCCATCAAATCCAGCCCACTGAAACAGCAGCATGGTTAACTGCTGTTTCTGCTCCACGGCAGCGGTGGCACATAATAGATCTCTTTAGGTCATAAAGTCACAGGGAGTGGAAACCAGTGGTACTGGGACGCAGTGAATAAAGCCTCTTTGAGTTTACTGTCTGGCCTCCGAGTGTTGCTGCTGTAAAAACGAAGAAAAACATCAAGAAAGTGTCTTGAATCCCAATTGGTCTCTGTTAATAAAAGTTAAAACGAGGCGGCGCGCTAAGCCTGGCAGAGATCTGTTGATTTAAAAGGCTCCATCTCCAAGGATTGATAGCGTGGCTGCATCATTACGGTGACAGTAATTGTTCTGGCTCTGTGGATTTTTTAGACAATCACTGCCGTTGCCGTAGATCTGGTCACTGAGGTAATAAGTCCTGATGATTAAACATCCACACAGAGAGAGTGTGAAAGCAGTGATGTGGTCCTCTGCCTTCACCCCACCCCACCCCCTCCTCCGCCCCCCCAACTTACGGAGTCATGTCAAACAGCTGACTGATGTGGTCAACATAACAAGAGCGTCTCCTCCGCAGGACCTACAATTAAAAGAGGTGCGGGGAAGAATATTAACGCCCAACAACGCCGCGAGATATGCTTGACTGCAGTGGCATTTAAGCGTGACCCTCTCGAGTGCCGTACTTCAACCTCCCTGATGCCTGAATGTACATGAGAACATACCAAACCGGGTCCAGACCAGTGAGCTGGAAACCCCACCGTCTCGGCTCCACCTTCCTCACTGCATCAACGACAGAGAAGGTGTAAATTCAGCACGGAGAGGAGGGCTTGGATCCAGAAAAGTGACTCTTATTCTCAGGCTTGTCGAGGTGTTTGCGGTGCTTTATTATCTGGGACATACCCTGACTCGCTGGACCGTTTTATTGACCCAGATAAATAAAGGAACTTTCCAGTTTTGATTTGAGATTAAACTGATTCTGTAAATAAAGATGAAGCAGTGGAAACCCTGCAAAGCAAGGAAAACTTGAAAACTACACGTCGGGAATTTAGTTGACACTTCATGGGGCCATGAAAAAGACAAACTTCAGCACTCCATACACAAAACACATCCATCCATCCATCCATCCATATTCCTATTTCGGCTCACGAGGATCTGCTGGCGTCTTCCCCGACTCTCATCAGGCAAAAGGCAGGGATGCAACTTGGACGGGTCACCGCTCCATCCTCAGAATTACTAATAACATATTGGATCAACAAGTTTATCCTGCCAAACTGACAGCAGTCACTCACTGGCGTCCCCACTCCACTTCTTTTGTTTGATGCTAGTCTGGCGGTGACTCTGCCTACATCACCTGCTTTGTTTCTCTGACTGGTTTCATGCAAATCCACGGGGCGTCCAGGTCCAGTTTCTCCTGCATCCGCCGGTGCTGTCTCCTGAAAAATTTAAATAAAATCTAAAGAAGCGTCTGAAAACCTGTCATTTAGTGAGCTGTTCAGTATCCAGCTTCCCCATCTTTGTCGCCACACATCATAATGCAATTGCTGTACCTCAGATATTATTGTTTGACATAAAAAAAACAGTGTAATTTGCTTTTTTTGTATTTTCTTTTCTTCATTTTAGTTCAAATAATCAAAACAGTAAATGTATTGGAAAGGTAAGGTCAGTCTGCAGGTGCAGACAGTACGTGTAGTATGGAGGAGGATTAAAGGTAGGGTAAGCAGTTTTTGGATGGCGTCTTTGAGCCTTTTGAGTTTTTTTTTTTTTTTTAGTCCAGATGAACCCTTCGGGTGCCACTGAAGCTGGAAGCCTCACAGCGAAGGGCCGCTTAACTGGGACAGACGGGCCAGCTGTATGACTCAGCACCACCAGGTCCAAATGGAGCACAGCCACAAAGAGGACGGTGGAGAGCAGCTTCAGCCCCGACGCTTCAGTCTGCCTGTCAGCAGGAATGTCGGGGGGGCGGGGGGGGGGGGGACATGTGACACAGACGGTCCCGCATACCGCAAACATCCAAACTGTTTTTCAAACCTTCTGGACGTCCGAATGTTTATGTTGATGGTCTGAAGCGCAGATGTGCGAACATGAACATTTCCTGAAGGATACTGAGAGCTTGCTGAAGCTCAGCAGGTGCAGCAGACACGGTCATATCTGTTCATTAGACGGGAATATGAGACCCGATTCAATTAAGTAATAAATGTAATTACTGAGAAGGAGAGCAGGATTTATCGTCTGATGTTCATGAGTGTCTGGACTTTATTTCCCTCCACTCGTCGTTGATTATCAAGGTCCCAGACGAACATAAAATGATCACTTCACTTAATCAGTCGGGAATAATTCTCATCCAGAGGAGAAAAAAAAGAGAGAATCAGTTCATTAAGACAATAAAAATAAAAGCTGACAAAGAATGTCTGTAACACAGCAGCTGAAGTAAAGAGGGCCTTTGTTTCGGTACAGTCTGTATCCACACCCCCCACTTCCCCCCACTCCCCCTCCACAGGCAGACACGGCCAGAGAAACCTCTCTTTTCTTTGGCTGCCTCCTGTTTTCCCTCATGTGAAGAATGAAAAAGTAAAAAGAGACGAGACGAAATGAGGATGTGAGAGGAAGGAACAACAAGTGCATCAATCATGGAGCTCCATCCTCCTGTTTCCCTTCATTTACCGACGTCGCCGTCTCTGGACAAGAATCAGCTGTTCTTAGCTTTGAAAACAACACGGGTAGGGTGTAGGGTCTAGGTACTGGCTCTAGCTGGCCTGGGGTGGGGCAGCAATGATACCTGGGGCAGTCGTCCAGCAACCAGCTGTCCCTTGTCGAGCCGGCTGGGGCTGGGGCAGAGCTATAGATGGAGGGGAGCAGGATGGAC
>JAOWBL010000023.1:2369769-2442230 GCA_028564865.1 Zenarchopterus dispar
TATATATATATATATATATATATATATATATATATATATATATATATATATATATATTGATAGATAGATAGATGCAGGAAAATGCTTTTTTATACTGTGAGAAAAAATGCATTATATGAATCCTTTAGCTTTCACTCATTTGTGCCAGATAAATACAGACTTTTATTGAAAAAGTAACAGCTATCTATCTTTCTTTTAAAATGTAAAACTTCATGTTTTAGTTTTGGTTAGTAAGAGCACTGCAAATAAAAAGGTATAATTTTTCCTATACCACATGAATGCAGCATTTACACCTGTCATCTACTCACGTGCAAAGGTCACTGCGTTCACCTGTTGTCTCGGGTCTGTACCAGACCACAACACACTCTTGTTACCGGTGTCACACGGCGGTGATGACAATGGTCCAGTTGATATTCACGTCCATGGATGGATGTCCTTTAGATATAAAACACTCCGGTGAGAAGGTCTGAGGTCCCCATGGAGGGGTTGCCTCTCCCCCCCACGCAAAGGGGGGTTGTCTTCTTCCACGGACGCTTAACAACAAGGTCACTTCAGCAGTGTTTCCAGGTGGTTAACAAAAAAAAAAAAAAAAAAAATCAAATTAAAGTTAAAAACTAAAGTGAGGGGCAGATGTGAAACCCGTGCAGAAAATGTTCCTGTGGAAAAGCATCTAACTGCTCCAGCTGTGGCCCAGAGGTAAACTCCTGCACCGCTGCAGCCTCGGATCTTTGGAAAACTCAAATTTCCAAAACATTTTCTCAAGTCTCACTGGATGTCTGTGCTTCCAGGCTCGCAGTGTTTCATAATCGTGTTAAATGCGAACAAAAACTCGCAGACAGTGTAATAATGGTGACCGTTTGGCCCGGGTGAGATTCATTTGTGAGTATAGCTCGCCAGAAGGAAAGACCGTACGATTTCCGTGGTTTCAATAGCCTCTTCCTGCTAACTTTGCAGATTTGCCTCGTCTGTTTTATCAGGTTTGGGTCCAAACTATTCCAGACTGAAGATATTTTCTTCTCGTCCTTGAATTGCACATAACTCCATTGTATTGCAAGTTGGATGAGGACACAAAACCCAAATCCTGTAAAAAAAAAAAAAAAAAAAAAAAGCTCGAGGCCTATCTGGCCTAAAGCAAATGTCCATATGAATTTAATTCACAGAGCGACCTCAAAGACGACTGAGCAGAGTGTAACTAAACAAACTAACACAACAACAACACAAAAATAAAACATTAATTAACAAACTCTTTAACACTATTTTCTAATCGGCTGCTGGTTGTGTCAAGGGATGCCGAGTTTGATAAAGTCCATCGATGTTTAGTCTTTAGAAAGCTTGTGTATCCTGGAGTATTCATAAGAAAAGCAAAATTTTTAAAAATTGTTTTTAAAAAAAAATTATCATTGTAAAAAAAAAAGAAAAAAAAGCTCGATCTATTGCCAGTGACGTAGTCACGAAGTTGTCGCGCGGTGTCTGTAACCAACGGTCGTCCACAACTTTTCACAATCAAAACAAAGCGAGAAATAATCTTCAACCAAATACGTCAAACTTCCTGACAGAACAAATATCACCTCCGGAACCCGATTTTACGCTTCCAACAGGTCGTGAAAAGCGTTCTCCGAGGTTTTATCCAATGTTGTCCAAGTGCTTGGCGTTCCGTCGTCCGTTAATGTGTAATAACAGGGATTTATTCCCGGGGGGATTTCTGATAACCAAACTATCTAAATTAGCGCCGTACAGTCGCGGGGACGCGCTGTGACTCGGTGGAGGTCTGTTCTCCGGAGCGCGCACAGCATTATTAGTGGGGCGGGCCAGTTGTGACGTCAGTGAGGCGTTCAAGGTACACTAAACTGTCGTAAACTTTGAAATGTTTTCATAAATTTTCTCTGAATTTATCATGTAAATGCAAACTTTTTCCTCAACAAACTGGAAACATGACACCATACACTTATGTTTTCGGTCCGAACAATAAAAATAACTATGTCCCCATACTCAAAGAATTTAAGTGCAGTTTTTTCCCTAAAAGTCATTGAGTGTAATTCAGTGCAACAAAATATGCAATGAAACTTGAAATGCCTCGTGCTGTATCAATTGGTATTTCCAACTGTCCTGTATTTTTGTATTAATATCAATTGCCAAAAAGTAAGTAAAGCTATAATAATTTTAGGAGACAAACAAAAAACAGCACTCTAGGGAAACTGATGTACAGTATGTTAATATCTTCAGCATCTCTCTGATGCACAGATAAACATAGTAGGCTACTGACAATATCATTAAGTTATATCACTTAGTCAAAAAAGTATTATTCTCATCCATTTCTCCACCAATTTTTGCAGCTTTCAGAAGAGCCTTGTGGGTAATTCGCCAGTTTCCACATTACACATAATAAATTATACATAAACAAAATGAAACCAAAAAAATAAAACCAATACCAGCATTTTATTTATTTATTTTCCAAAAGCATGTAAAAAAGAAAAAAGAAACAAAAAAAAGAATATGCACAAAATGATTGTGTATATTTGTGTAAAAAGGGGGGCATTCACATTTTTTAAAATGATCAATAATACAACCAACCAACAGACTGAAGAGGGAACAGAAGTGGAAAAAACTTAAAAACACAGTTCAAGCGTCCTTTTTCTGTAAGGCCACCTTAATCCACAGGTCAAGTCTTCTTTATAGAATACCATTGCAAAGATCGTACATTTAAAAAGTCTCGATGACGAAAAAATGACAATCAAGTTCACGTTAAGTTTATCGCGAAAATGAAATGACACAGATTTAACAGTTAAACATTACACTGCAATCACTCACCTGAGCCTCTTGGCACCTGTGTAAAATGTACCTTGTTTGCTGTAATACATTAAGAAGATGCGCTTCAGATTTTTGCTGTTGTACCTTGGCAAACTGCTAACAGGAAAAAACAAAGACAGCATTCGTGGATACAATTCTCTTGATTTTAAAGCATTCTCTGGGGTCCAGAGGTTCGTTTTAAAACGACGTAAGAAAACATACAATGCATTTAATAGTGAATAAAAATGGTTGTACAGGAAAAAAACTGGCTGCTGGTTGGGTGAAGCAGTCTTATGTGAGACTTGGGAGCAAAAAAAAGGGTCTGTTTTTGAAATGGCTTGAACAGAGGATCTCTTAGTAAGGATCTGTGCACTCAAAGTGCACCAGAAAATGTAATAAGGTTAGCTCGTCATTTCTAAGGCTTCTCTCTCCCTCTCTTTTTAAAGTATCTGCTTAAGATTAACTCTTTCCCGCACAGTATTCTTAGATTCACAGTAAACCTTCAGCCACGTAAAGTACTTTGTATTATTCAAGTGTCCTTGGTATTGAGAGTTCTTTTTATTTTTTGATGGTTTTAAACTGTGTTGAATGGAATATGTTTTTTATATATACACACACATGTGGGAATCTTGTTTAACTGGATTCTCTTAGATTTTGAAATCTAATATGATGGAGAAGAGTTTGTGTGCAGCAGCTGCACCTGCAGCCTGAGGCAACATTTTTAAAAACATTGAATAAAGGCTAAGTGAAGTTTATGGGCAAATTTCTAGCTCTCTGCTCACACTAGACGCCACCGTCCCACTTTCCCCAGCAGGGGGTGCTCTGCCCTGGGTTTTGCATGCAGCATGCAGGCACACATCAGGGGACCAAGTGGAAAAATCTACTCATCTATTGTAAATCAGTATTACGAAAAAATAGGTCCAATTACTAAGCTGCATGTAACTAATAAGACAGGAGATACGTCAGGAAGGCATTCATTTAAAAGGGAACTCTACTCACCCTTACTGGGTGAAACTGTGAGGAATAGGTGGACGTTGACTGGACAGGATACATACCGTCTCAAACTACTGAGCTGTATGAAAATACTACACAGGGAAAACCAGTAGAAGACATCAACGACACAAATGCATCAAGAAACAAAAGGAGCAAAGTTGTTGGATTGCCCCTGAGGCTCAGATTCGGCTATCAATGAACCAAATGTTCATAGCTCCACGTAAAAAGTTTTATAAGACAGCTTGAAGGGTTTTTTTTGAACATTTTGTCTGGTGATCATATACGTTTGTGCAACACAAGAGTACAAGAAGGGTGGAGAAGTTCACTAATCACAAACTACAGCCCTATATACAGAAACTTTACAAAAAAAAAATAACACAATAGGAGAATTCCATTACAGTTTCAACAATAAAAGCACAGAGAATATCCATTTTTGATTTTCTCTTTAAGAAATCGTTTGCTATGCATCGATAAAACCAAACCATTCACAACACAAGAGGTCAATACAGTCATAAAATAAGGCTATCGAGACCCAGTCATACCAACATGCAAAGATAAGACTCAAAGGGGTCAATAAAATAAGAACCAAGGGATGAAGCGACTGGTCACAAAAGTAAACCTAAAAATTCAAACATGAGGTGAGCTGTTGCCGATGTGCACGGTTCTTATACAGTACTCTGTACCCTGTTTGTTCCCTAAATATATGAAACCAGACAAACCTGTCTGACACAACTGTCATAGTATTGAGGGTCATTCTGATTTGTGTTTTGTTATAATGGGTTAAAGTTTGAAATTTTTGCATTTTCCTAATCCTTGGGTGAAAATGGTCCTGAGTCCATGCTCCACTGGAAAACACTGATGCTCTGAAACCCCTCTGAAATGTATGCCTGATTATACGACAAAAAAAAATTCAAATTAAAAGAAAAAGGGTGCAAATTAGTAAGACTAAAACAAACAAACCAAAAAAAAAAGTATCTGTTACACTTCCCATACCAGAGAAGGCTTTTGGTCACAATCAACTACCAATTCCAAACAGGAAATTGGAAAATAAGCAAATTTAATCAGCAAAATTGATCTTGTAATTATTGTAATGATATGGATAATGACTGCCTAGTCATTTCCAAGCCATTTGTGCATGTGCCTTTAAAAAAAGCGTGTGAGCATGTGGTTGATTTAAATGTACCCCAGCGTATGAGGCATGTGTTTATCGTAACACATTGGAGGTGTCAGGATGAAAAAAAGAAGAGGCAAATCTGGGATGGGATACAAGCAGACACGATTATGGCGTCTTTGTTATATTATCTGACTCCTTAGAGGCCCAGAGCTCTTTGTGCTGCTTGCGTCCGAAGCCCTCGTCGTAGTTCCCTCTGCTTTTGAAAAGCTGCTGGAAGTGGGGTTTGCAGTAAAACTCGCCTTGAAGAGCTGCAAAACTGCCAAGGCTGCCAAAAAGGGGAGGAATTACAGAGTTATGTACAGAGCAAAGAATCAGGAGAAAGAAGAATGTAGATTACTCAAAAAAAAAATTTTTTTTAAAGTATACATAGTCACCTGAGTTTGGTGTTGCAGTGCTTGCAGCAGAAACAAGATGAATGGAATATCACATTGTTGGCAACCAATCTCTCCATCGGGTAAACCGTCTTCTGACACGATGCACACACTTCCTTTGGGGTCTTGAAGCTGAAGGACTGAGCCCATAAAGACAGTTTTTACTACTACACGCATAAAATAGTCGAGGTACAGGTATTAGAATCCCACAAGGTGAAAGACATAGCTTATAAAAGAAGTAGAACGCAGTCACAGCCCTGTTTGCTTTCTCATAAGATCAAAGGATGGTGGAAGTGCAGTGGGGCATAAGTACTATACACAGATGAACAAACAGCCATGAATAAAAAGGATGACACACAAAAAGACACGCAATGTATATTTACCTTTGAGCGATGAACTGGTTTGTCTTCGGTGGCGTTTCTGGTGTCCTGAGAAGGAAAGAAGGAAAAAACTAATTTAACATCAAAAGGACACTGTTGACATTGCTCTCATGCCATATAACTTTTACATCTACCAGGTCAGACTAATATTATGAAGAGCAGAGTCAAAGAAAGAACCAAGAGTTCATATCTGTGCTATCAGGTTACAACAAGCAGAAAATTCTCCAATGATTGCAGTGTACTCTTTGTACCTTTTACCTCCTTGTTTACACTGACAATCTGATCTATTTCCCTCTGCTAGTCTCCATTTATTCCATCTGTCTCTTTTCACCCCGGGGAGAGGATCAGGTGCCTTCTGTCTGGTCATGTGAGCCGAGCTGTGGCCTGCTCTGCATGGAGCTGCCCTCAGCAAAGCAGAACTACTCAAACAGCTTTTCAGTTGAGAAATTTAAAATGGGGAGTATTAGACTCTTGATAAAATAACACAACTGACGCTAGAGGTCCTTATCTTTATTTTTAAACTCTTCTTTAATTCTATAATCATGAACATTTCCTCGTTTATTCTTTTGGCTGTCGAGTTGATGTTTTTAAATCATTTAACACCAGTGTGACGATCGCAACTGAACGATTTCCAAGGTACTGAGAAGGTTAAAAAGTAGGAAAAAAAAAAAAAAAGAAAAAACATGTTGGTGAAAGTGAGACTGTAGTTATGCCCCTATCTGCCATCTGAATTACTATGGGGGTAGGCTTGAAGCATTATCATATGTTTATCCAGGGATAACTGGTAATTCACCCAGATAATAAAAGCAAAAACATTCAAAAGCTTACATATTGGCTGCCACAGAAAAACCTTAGTGCAGTGAAGAAGGGAAGCCTCTGTTGAGGAGGTAGGGGAAAAGTTCACTGCAGACTTTGCTGAAAGCCTGTTATATAAGGCCGTTTGGCTGGAGCTGGAGGACAAGGTGGAGCTGGATGGGATGGGAAGGTGTTAGTGGCTGCTACCAGCGTTGTAAGGAAGAAAAGAAATCGACAGCATCAGAGATAACTTGTGATCATTTTCAAAGGTTGTTACTTTTTGACTCTGGACAAAATACATCATCTGTGCTAATGTAAATGCATGAATTATGCATGTATGTTCGAAAGAAAAAAAGGGCCTTGCAGCTATGACTGAAGATCAAAACTAAAATTACTGAGCACATATTAAAGAACACTGCAGAGGACTTGATGTTGCAGTGTGGAAAAAAAGTTTCACACATTACACACCCCTTTATCTTAAGTATAAATACTGATCTTTATACTAATATTGGAAATCTTCATAAACTGTCAGATGGTGTATCCATGTTCTCAACTGCATCCAACAAGCTATGGTCCACATATGCACCGGAGAAACTACTAGGGTCAAATTTGTGGTTATTTGCTTTCTAAAACATGTCAATGCCATAATCAGATTAACTGCTGTTGTGCATTAACACAGTTCACTGCAGCACAGAGGCCCTGCTCACTGATGTGCAACATTTCTCCTGGTCTAACTAACCAGAGATATTAGAGTCACAGAATCTAAATGGGGGAAATAAAAATCTCTGACAGCTGACATATTTATATTGTTCTGCCATGTGTCTACTGCTCGGTACATCCCTCAAGAGTTTGCCTCCACGGGTTTTTCGGGCGTCTTTGATCAGTGATCAACACACCATGAATCCTGCCTGCAATCTGTGTACTATTTTTTGACATGAGTGCATTAACGCATCACTTTACAACCGAGCTAGAGGCGTTGCCTTCACTTATGACAACCGGACGACATGGTTTTGAAATGGTAAGTTCAGCGACAGTGAGGCCACGCAGCTTCCTGTAGATGCAATCGTGTCCCAACTGCCGGCCGTCTCCTTCTCATCCTCATGAGAGCGTTTCATTTGCTGCTGCTAGTTAGCAGACAGCTCACACTTCTCTGGTAAAGCAGCAGACTGAATGCTAGACCACTTCCTGTTCAGTCAAGAGAACTACTTTGATCTTCTTTAAGAAAAAAAAAAAAAAAAAAGTCTCACAGTTGTCACTTAAGTTTGAATGTGTAAAGTTCTGACTGTACATTTTTACATAATTTTCTGCGAGCACTTCTGAAACCATGACATTAAAATGTAGCCAAAAAAAGTATACTGATAAGACTGAGGGGAAATATTTTCCAACCAATAAGATTAGTTGGCATGCTCGGGACAAGCATGCACTCCACAAACATGTACACTCTGCAAGACTTCAGCTTGTACCATCTTGTCTACTTTTGCCTTATATGTACATAAGTCTCAGCTGCCACTAAACAGCCTGAATGCGGCAGGAAGTTGTTGTGACACATCTAGTTTCCTTCATCTTGCAGAGTTCCAACAGAGGTAATTAAAGTTTTAGTACACTTTTTGTCCAGAAATTGGTACTTTACAACCACTTAATAAAAAGTACTGGAAAACAATGATCTCTTTGATACCATTCAAAAATATATTAGTCCTCCAGACTAATTAATGGGACTAGAAATTTGGGTAAAGAAAAAAAAACAAAAGAAAAGAAAAAGCCATTATGAACCTAGAACAAGGTGTTCGTTATCAGGGATTATAATGCAATTCATTAGTTCTGCTTTGTCCAACACAAAACTGTGGAGCAATCCGACATACCAATGTGAAGCTGGAGCCAGCTGGAGTGTAGTTATCTAACCAAAGAGCACTTTCAGCCAAGTGTTCAAATCTTCTTACAACAGAGCTTCAACTCTTAACTCACAGCAACAGTTTCTCAAACTGAGCCCTCCCATCGATATTAATCTCACCTGCACGTGTCAGTCTGTGTGTGTTTGTGTTCACACTGCAAACACCCAGGAGCATGTTGTCTTACTCAAACAGGTTCCCCTTTGGGGCTTTAATTTGTTCAGGGGAATAGTCAGACTCTCACTTCTGTTTGGTAAATGTAAGGCCGCAGCCACTTCAGGCTTGCTTTTATACTTTTGTTTTTAAAACCAGTGACAGATGTGACATACTTCAAGCAAGTCTTTAATGAAGGATTCTGATTTAAAAGAGCTCAGTCTTCTGATCCAACAGCCTAAATTGGTCATTTGAAACAGGTGACTGCAGCTACAGATTAGGTTGGTTTTTAATTAAGCATAAATACTGCAGACGTTTTGTACAAACATATTTAAACCAATAAAAGTGATACATTTTATCGCCCTTTTCTATTATGCTATACATCATGGACCATGAAAAAGCAGACTTAATCAACCCTGGCACCTCCAAAATATATTCTTATTTTATTTTTTTCAATCAGAATATTAAAGGTGGATAGTAAACAGCTACTTATCAAACTGCCTTTTGCACACAGTTGGTTAGCACGACAACCAATGAGACCAACAAAGTGACGTATTCAGAGTGACGGAAATGACTCAAGTGGGAATGTATTGTGTAGAAATGTGAATTAAACTTTTACTGTAATCCATCAGTAAAACAGCAAATACATCTACCTTGCAAAGGAAATATTTGAGTGCCCTTTTCTTTTTTTTTTTGTTCAATTTTCTCAGAAAAAGTCTGAATGTGCACTTTTACATTGCCGCTCTGCAGTCATCTTATTAAGCCCGCCTAGAGAGTCTCTCTACAAGGATAGACTGATTTGACTGGCACAGCATGACTTTTGCCGAGCTTAGTTAATGAGCTCCAACCGATGGTGGCTAGACGTACCTGCAAAGCAAATTTAAATTTGCAACTGGTACGTCTAGATTTCTAGGCTAAAATTATGCTCATTTCTAAGACAAAAGAAGGTGGCGGTTGACTACAAACACCACCCATCTTGTCTAAATCATGATGCTTATAAAACCTTTAAAATTTTTAGATTTTGATAATAATGGGGGTTTTGTCGCTTTTACAACGCTGTCCAATATTTACTCATTTGCTTGCTCTCTGGTCTTCTCTGCCATCATTACTTTGTTGAGTTTCTTGGTCATCTCTGCCATGATGTCCACTGTACTAGCAAAATGTTTCTTGATAAGCACTTATTGCAAGAGAAAACTGAGATAGGAGTACAAAGTTACTTTGGGTGTTTGTTTTTTTTCTTAACAGAAGTTAAGAGTGAGATAGACAGTGCTTCCTAAAAATAATCAAATATTCCCTCAAATGAAACTGATGTTTTGATAGGACAAAATCCTAGATGTCACTATAAAGGAGACATTAAACTAAAATTATAAACATACTGTATTTATGTTCACTAAACTTCACATGATGTTGCATTTGCATAATGTTGTGAAGTCTGTGTGTTACTTGCATGAGAAAGGTGGGGCCTGACCCCACCCTCTAAAACCATCTGCTACAACCAGAACTGCAAAGACGTGGTTGAAAAGGAAACTTTTGTACCTTGTCTCTGTGGTATTTTGACCAGAGCATGTCACAGATATTTCATCAAAACTGAAGGAAATTGTGTCAAAGTTTGGGGGACAAAAAAATAATAAAAATAATTTTTAAAAAAAACCAAGCTGCAAGAGCTCTTTCAAACATTACTATGTTGAAAGAGTGAAAGGTCAATGTGCTCTTGAACTTCAGATATGAAGCATTATCTTTAGATTTTTCTCTTGTAGCGCTAGAAACAAAAACACTAGCTAATCCCAATCACCTTTTAAAGTCATCCTCCCACTTTGCTGCTCTATTCACCACAGCAAGACCTTTCAAAGGAAGGCAGACGCTACATAAACAGATGTCTTCTGTAATTTATAAAATATAAGGTCTGCACCGTCTCTCAGTCTGTGTTTTTGGAAACAAGCTCATTGTTTAGTCGTTTCAGACAACACAGAAAGAGAAAAATGTGAAGCATTCCCTCCTAGAAACACAAACATTATTAATTAAGCCATTTTATTAGTTATCAAGCTGTTAAAACTAATCATAACACTTTCCAGACCAGAACCACTTACTTTCGACCAAGTCTTGTCTCTTGAACTCAATATTTTTTGCAGAACAATGTTTTTGTGCAACTCTTTTTGAACTTGCAAGCAATTTCTAAAACACTACATCAAAGATAAAAAGCCTCTTTAGTTCAGTCAATAACATCCAGAAGCCAAACAAGTTATGTCGACAATAAGGTCTTGGAAGAGAAAAATACTCGTGACTGGAAGCCAATAAACTTTTCTGTGATAGAAACAAATGCTGATCATGAGGTTCAGACACTTGACTGGCTGGTTTAAAGCTGGATAAAATTCTCTCATTCATGAACATTTTGATGAAGATTCACCACATCACCAAGCAGAGTAATCATATTTGATCAGCCACTACTTCCCATTTTTAAACCACTCATATGTAGCAAAAACAATGACAGAGCATTTCTCTGCAACAGGAACCACAGCTTATCAATCGTATGTCTGCATGTCTGCTTTGTCAGCTGACTCATACTTGTGTTTCTTCTTTTTTTTTTTTTTTTTTTTTTAAATTCTCAATCAAACATCTATACAGAGCTTCACTAAGTTATATTACTACAGGAAAAATAGGGATAGAAAATAAAACAACAGCCACAACCATCTGGTACACGTTGCGCCCCCATATCCAAAACAAACAAAAAATATTGGGAACATTTTTTTTCTGACTGTGATGGAGAATTTTAACCCAAGTTAATCCCTGGAGGTCAGTGTGAAAATCTGAAAATTCCCACAGGACATTTCCAAAATAAGGGTGGATTAATCTTCAATCAGCTGATTTAAAAAAAAAAAAAATTAAAAAATACTGAACTTCAAACTTAAGTTGAAGTTTGAACCTAACACTTGTAGAAAATGTATAATTAACTATAATTTGCATGCAATTTTCAAAGAATCAGATTTAAAAAAAAGGTGATGTTGACTTTTAACTTATTAACAGCAACTTCTTCTCACTTAACGTTAAAGTTGCACTGTGCATGTCTTTGCTCAACGTTTAGTTCCTATTTTAAAACGACTGCTCAAAATCCCAGTGAAGCTGCTCAGATCCTTTTATCTCTGACTAGTCAATGCTAAGCACTTGATTCTTCAAAAGTTTCAATTCATAAAATCAGATACCAGTGATAAAATCAGAGGCTGTGCTTAGTGAAAATGTAACATGGCTAAATTTTGTTTATAGTCAACAAATCACATGATGCTTGAGCCTTTAGCAGACATGAAAGATGATAGCTGATGCCAGTATGCTGCAGCAGCTGGACTTTTTATGTTTTTTTTCCTTAAAATTTAAGAGCACAACCAGTGACAGCGTGTGTAAGAATGTTTTGAAGGTACGAGGCTTGTGTTGACTTGATACAAGGCAATTTTTCTGCTTTCAGCCGATCTGCGAAAGTGGGGAGGAAAAACACCCAGAAGTGCTTCGCCTGATCAGATCTTATCATGGGTTGGAGAAGAGAGAACATTTCACAATCAGATTCTTCTCCATGGAATTCAGGACAACATGCCTCATCCAGTCTTGGTGGAGGGAAAAGAAAAGAAAAAAACTAATATGCAAATATCAGCAGAAAACTTTCCATTAAAAGAACTTAACAGCTGTCTGAGACAGGAACATGGGTCAACTCCAGCAAGGAAAGGTTTAAGTTTTAACACCATGTCACTCAAAAAGGTACTTCATAATGAAAATGTGACATGTTAGATATTTGCTGATTGCTGATCACAGTGTGGGAAACGGGAGTGTTTCTAAACAATATTTCCAGTGATAATATGGAAGATTGCATGTTGTTTACATTGAGAGGGAAAGAAAGGGGAAAAAAAAGCAAAAACAAAATGTGAGTCATACAGATCTTAAATTCAAACTAAGCAGGAAAGACTCAATCAAAAGAATGGAGAAGCTATAATTGTAATGTTTTAGAGTTCAGGTTCTTCTTTTGCAGTAATAAATGACACCAGACAACTCTGGTCACGAAGACTGCTGTGTTGTTCTTTTGGTGAAAACAGCCAGCTATTTGGTTACAACTCAAGAACTGTGTCTGAGATTTGTTTTACAAATGAACTTCTCTGAGTAAATGAAACAAATGAAATAAATTAAAGCTGAAGGAATGTGCTAGCCTGCAGTGTGGAAGAAAGAAAACTAGATTTATTGAGGCTAAAATTGGATTTGCATTGCCCATAAAAAAAAAGAAAAAACAATTGTCTCTCTTTTCAGACTTGGGTGCGTTTATCTGTGCTGGCTGGAAAATGATGACCTCTCACACCGCTGATTTGGCTTGCAAAAACGAGAGTATCAAGTATAACAATATACACAAAAAGAGCAATAAAAATAAATGGACTGAAAGCCAAAACATTGTCAAAGGTCTTCAAATGTCATGAACTTTGTGGAGACCTATTTACTTCCGTTTCACACGTCTGGCAGCAAAGGGACATGTCCCTGTAAACATATGGCACGTCCAGCATGCACTGCAAATCAGGATTTTGAGCCGTTAATGGTAATTGTTTGACAGACGAACATATGGTCTAATCAAATGCAGCTTTGCATGACGCGCTTTGTCTGGAGCCTCGTTGTTTATCTTTTTTAGGTCAAACAAAGATGCACAACAGTCTCTCAATAACACCAGAATGATGACACACATGAGCCAACGGAGCAGGGTGTCAATCTGTGCTGTCAAGTCCTGCATCCACACAGTCCACTGATGACAGCAGGAAAAGAAAACAAGCGTATACTTACTTAAGCCTTGTGGCCATATGCTTGGGGTAGTAATTACAGGCTACAGAGGCTTGTGGTGCCTCGGATGGATGAAAAAGCGGTTTTACAACAAAAACACAGGAAATAAATGTGCTTTCTCTTGCTTGGAGAAGAGTCATAATGTAAAGCTGGTAGGTGAGTTTGTAGCTTTAGTAGATTTAAAAAGGACCACTAGTTTCAAGTTGTGTCTGAGTGATAAACAGGTTCTTTTAAATGTTGTAGGTGATGCCATTGAAATAAAAAAAACCCATGAATATGGCAATAATTTATTGAAAGTCTAACAAGGTTTCTGAATTCTTAAAAGCTTTCAAAAATCTAACATAAACCAGGATCCCAAAATGCATCCCATGACCATTCAAAATCTTATATGTGTCTAAATATCCTTTTATTTTATTTTATTTTTTAGATCCCTGACTGACAGGGTTAAATCAACTACAACAGTTTTGGGTTAATAAGACATTTATCATACCTTAACCACAAATAGGTTACCGTTATGACTGAAAAAACAACAACAACAAATAAACCATTGAAAACGTGTACAAATCTGTTACTATTTGAGCAGAAGGAAGACTGGTGGGATAAAATCTTCGCTTTGTTGACAGTGAATTTTTCAAAAAAAGTAAAATAAAATTGTTTGTTGATGTTAAT
The DNA here is from genome assembly GCA_028564865.1 of Zenarchopterus dispar. NCBI lineage: Eukaryota > Metazoa > Chordata > Actinopteri > Beloniformes > Zenarchopteridae > Zenarchopterus > Zenarchopterus dispar. The sequence continues at coordinate 2,383,775 of JAOWBL010000023.1, forward strand.
TAGCCACCAGGCTAGCTAACGAACAGACAGTACAGTTAGCATTTCAAGGGAACAAGGCGGCGGGTATTTAAATTCTCTACCTAATTCAAAGCAAAATACCCCTTCGTTTGTAAATAAATAAACGCATATAATAAACGAATGGTTAAACCTTCCCGAGGAGATGAATATCATCACCTCACCTCGTCTTTCAAAAAAACAAAAAAACAAAAAAAAACACAGAAGCCGAAGGGAGGAGAGGCTGCAGACACACGGTACAAATCAACGGACAAAAAAAAAAAAAAGAAAAACACTCACCATCTGTGCTTCTTGTCTACGATGCGCTGGATGATAATTTACAAAGAGTGAACTCAGTAAAAACAGGCTGATATTTTCTCCTGCTCGCTGTCGTCTGAGAGGCTTTGTGGTGTTGGATGAGCCTGGTGCCGGCGAGTTTCTAACGCTCCGCTCCGCTGCTCGTCTCCGTTTTCAACAGAACACTTCTTTTTTTTTCTTCAGCAGGATGTCGCACGTTATTGGTTCTCATCTGTTCATGATGCGTTCAGGGCATATCGGATAAATCAAAACTCTCATAGAAGTTTTAAGAGACATTTACAATAATAGCATTAACGCCAACTGTGATACATTTAAAAGAGAAATTTATCATATATGTAAGTTGTGTTCTTTAAGTGTTCAATTATATTCATATTTATTTATATAGTGGTTCTCTTTATATGCATTGTCACGAATAAACATGTATAACCCAAATTTCTTACGTATTTGAACATATCATCCGTTTCCTTTGTCATAGTTAAGTCTGAATACTAATGTCAAAATTTCACCAATTGTCGATCTTACATAGTAATTATCCCCAATTTTTTTTCTTCCGTCCTTATTCAGTTTATGCAATAAATAATAGTAAATTCTTGCTTCACGTTTTTGCAAAAAACTGCAAATGAGCAGAACTTGAGACCTATATAAATGTACTGGCCGTTATGGTTGGATTATTGCATACTGAGAACTGAAATTTTATAGCTGATGTGGGTAAAACCAACATGAAATTCTTAACTTCAAACTATCACTATAGTGAAAAGTAGTTATGAGAGCAAATATTTTGTTTTGACAACACAAAAGGTGTTTTTAATAATTGATCTCTATGCTTTTTTCTTTTTTTATTTACAAAAAAAGGCAACATTAAAACTAATGCTAGATGTCACTTAATAATAATAGTCTGTCTCACACCTCTGATATCTCTCAAAAGGCAGCTGGATCTCATGCATCTATTGTAACTTGACACAGTTGTGATCTGCCTGAAAGGGTTGCAGATAAACAAAATAAAACTCTATCATAAGATGACTCAACTAGTTTGAAAGAGCACAGAAAACAGATCCAAGGACCAATTTTTATTCAAAGCTTAATGTCATATGTTGACAAACACATGAACCTCCTCTCAAAAAAAAAAAAAAGTCTCTTGAAAAACAGTTAAACATAGACTACATGCCACGGAAAAGGCACTTCACTATAACTTGAACACAAGACTCAAAAGTGGATATACATTGTTGTTGTTGATGTGTGTCTAGCTGTGAATCACAACGGTGCCTTAAAAAAAAGAAAAACTGCCGTTAATTTTGCAGATAAACAAAATTCAAAGGTTCAAAACACTCAGCAGAATTCTTGGGGAAAAACACAGCAAGAGTTTTGATATCACAACGACGAGTTAGAAGCTCTGAGAAGAAACAACACAGCTTAGATTTGATTTTTTTTTTTTAACTGACAGCATCATTTAATACAGCTCTATTGCTTGACTTGAATTACAGGAACAACAGTGTTGATGCTTTATGTACAATGACCTTCTTTGAGCTGTCTGTGCCGAACAAACTGTTGAACTCTCTCCACATCATGAAGTCCTAAACAACCTGTCAGGACCATCAGTACACTTTCTGTTCATTTAAAATCAAATCCTCCCTACAGTTTGGTGCTTGGGTCGCCCTCCAATATGAATTGCAGTAATTACTATTCATTAACATCGACTTATTCTTCCCTTTAGTTGTCCCATCTGCTCTTTCTACGCTTTGGTGGGTCGGGGACAGCAAAGCTATCTTCTCCTCTGTCCCTCCCCTCTCTACCTCCTCTGTCTCCCCCATCTCTATCACTCCTCGAGTCATCTCTGTCCCTCTTGCTTCCGTCACCGTTACGGCTATCGCTGTGGCGGCTGCTGCTTTGGCGATCCCGATCCCCATGACGATCTCGATCCCCGTGGCGGTCTCGATCGCTGTGCCGATCCCGATCTCTATCTCTGTCTCTGTCTCTGTCTCCACGCCGATCCCGGTCTCCATAGCGATCCTCCCCACTATGCCGATCGCTCCTGACACTGTGGCGATGGTCTTCGTGACGACCACGGTCGTCCCCGTGTCTGTCCCGTGAGCTATCTTTCTGTGAGGGAGGTGCAGGTGGAGGGATACTGGGCTGCACATTTGTTTGAACGGCAGGCACAGAGCTCAGGGAGCCCGCACTAGTGAAACCCGCCATTGAGAAAAGATCTCCCTTAGACCGTTCGGAGCCGTTGGCAGCCTCTGTTGGTACCGAATTCAGGCTGCCGGCACTCGTCCAGCCTGAGGTGCTGCTAGACTTGGCACTGAGCTTCGGAGGGCCACTGGATGCTGCCACAAAGTGACTCTTATACTGAGCCTGGAAGAAAAAATGAGAAGAAATAATAATGTACTACTCACAAAGAGCGTTTGATCAATATCTATCATACAGTTTAAAAAGATTATGCCAAGTTTGGACAGACGGAAATTTTGAAATATTTAGAAAACATAACTGTGTTCTCTGAAAGGCCTTTCCCTAAATTTTTGAACCAAAATCAAATAATAAACAATAAAAGGTTTTACAGTTTCATTCCAAGTATGAAGTTAATAAATGAAGATGAAAAATAATATCAACTGTTAAGGAAAAACAATAATTAGGGAAAAAAAAAAAAACAGACATTGAAAGTACCTGGAAGGCTTGTTTCAGCGCAGACATGCGATCCCCCATCGCCCCAGTAGATGGTTTGGTATAACCTTCATAGCTACTGGTGGAAGACAATAAGCTGCCACGTTCCTGCTGAGACAAGCAAAGCTCACCAGTTATGAGAGGAATTTCTCCTAATGGCCATCTTGCTCTTTATCTTTACAGTCCATCTAATCTTTTCCTTAATTCTACAGTAATTAGTAACTCACCGAGCTTTCAGCCCCCAGGCCTGGTCTCTCTTTGTAACCAAGACCACCTCCACCAATGTTCAGCTTCTTCCCTTTTCCACCCTTGAATCGGGATTTCCTGAACCAGGGATTCTAGGGAGAAAGGAAAAAAAAAAAAAGAAAATTAAAACAAATAGTGTCTTGAGTCTACTTACTTTATGGTTATGGAAGTCTATCACCAATTAACCTCACCTGCATGGCTAAATCCATGAGTTCTTTGGAAACAGCTTGATTAGCTCCCTCCAAATTCCTGACCAGGTCTCCAGCAAATGTGGTGTCTTTGTTGGTGAGGAGAGTGTAGGCTACACCCTTCTCTCCAGCACGACCGGTACGACCTATCCTGTGAGTGTGCGTGTCGATGTCTCGTGCCACGTCGTAGTTCACCACTGTGCGGATGGACGGGATGTCCAGACCACGAGCTAGAGGGGGGAAAAGAAGAGAGACAGCCAACGTTGTTAGATGTTCCACTGTCATATCACAAAACCAGGTACTAAAATATGGCATAAGTTTATTTGGATACTTAAAAGGACTTAAAGAAATGGAGAGTAAGAAAGCTCCATCTCTAACACACCAGCTACATCGGTGGCCACTAGGACAGGCAAGTTCTTCTTCTTGAAGTCGCTGATGACCTTGTTCCTCTCACTCTGGTCCATGTCTCCATGCAGCAGGCCCAGGCTGTAGCCCTCCTGTATCAGGTTATTAGCAAGTTCTTCACTGTTGGCCTTCTTGGTGACAAAAATGAGCACCGAGCCAGTGGAGGTGAACTCGACCAGCCGGCGGGTCAGCCAGCTCCATTTATCTGACCCACTGGGCAGCAGCTCCACCACCTGAGTCACATCTTCATTGGCCTTTTTCAGACATGAACAAAAGATACACGTTAGATTTGTTTTTTTTCCTTCCTGCTCTGATAAATATCTGCACTTTTTAATCCTGAGCTTCAATTACAAAACACTTAACAAAAAAGAAAAAAGTCAGATTCTGAAACATGTAGAGAATATTGTATGTTAAAATCATACTGACATACTACAAAAAGAGATTTTTGAGATCTGCATTACCTCTCCAATGTCTCCTTGCACCACACGAATAGGATCTACCAGAATGTCTCTTGCCAACCTCTCGATTTTCTTTCGAAATGTAGCACTAAACAGAAGAGCTATAAAGGAAAATGAATTAAGTTTTATAAAAATTAAATGAAGGAGAAAAAAACCATTAAACATCTAAGAAATGTACTTACTCTGCCTGTCTGGTCGAACATGACTGGCAATAGATCTAACTTGATATTCTAAAAAATGATCAACAAAAGTCATTTTAACATTCTGTTAAACAGCTAAAATGCAAAAAAGCAGTTTATGAAGTTTTTGTTAAAGCACGGTGAAGCCATCCCACCAAAGCCCATGTCAAACATGCGATCTGCCTCATCAAACACCAGATATGTCACTCGCTGCAGAGATGTGGCCTTCTTTTTAACGTGGTCAATCAGACGACCCTGATGGAGAACAGACGTTAGGAGTAAAATCCCTCATTTTTGCAACAACCAAGATTGCAAAAATGTCCACATGGATCAGAAAAGTGTTAAATTTCTTACTGGAGTGCACACTACAATCTCTGCTCCTTCCTGCAGAGCCTTGGCCTGCTCCCACATGCTGCCTCCTCCATAAACAGCCACAGAACGCAGTGAGTAGGCTTTCCCGAAACGCTTGCATTCTGCATGTATCTAGCATGGATTTAAAGCAGAACCAGGTCTTTAAGCAATTTAGTTTAAGTTAATCGTACATGTCCTATGACAAACCAGTCCTTGAATTTTCTCCAAATTTTCCTTACCTGTTGGCAAAGCTCTCTTGTAGGGCACACAATGACAGCAATTGGCCCTTCTCCAGCTTCCAGCTCCTTCTGATCCATAATATGAACAAGCATTGGCCAAATAAAAGCCGCAGTTTTGCCACTGCCAGTTTTCGCAATGCCAATCATGTCACGTCCAGACAGAGCAATTGGAACACCCTTGAAACCAGATGAGAAGCATTACTCACCATGTCATAATTCACACATTTTTTTCAAATATTCAGCAATCCTGGTATTCACTCACACCATACCTGGCACTGAATTGGTGTGGGTTGAGTGTACTCTGACTTCCGAATTTGGTGCATCAGCTGCTCATCAAAGCCAAAGTGGGCAAAGCTGGTGCAAGGTTTTGGAGGTGCAGCACCAGATACCTAAAAAAAAAAAAGATGAAGCAGAAAAAATTTAAAACAACCATATATGAATCCAGTTGAGTATCTTAAAAGTCTTTATTTTATGATCAGTGTTGCAGGAAAACTTGGTGATAATGGAGACAAAATAACCAGCTCACAGTGGTTAAAATTTGTGTGTACAATTTGTAATTGCAACTTATTTTATTTTTCCCATAACCCTACATGAAATGATCAATGGACTTACTCGCAAGTTCAGCTTATGCCTCAACTCCAACACTTGAGTGCCATTCAGATTACTGAGCTCCTCATGCTCGTTGTAAAAGTTTTTCTCAAAGGGCGGGTAATCTATCTGTTAAACAAAAGACAAAACCCAAGTACATTATTTATATTACATCCATGTAATAAGAAGTGACAATACTGTTAAAACTGACTGTCTTCAGGCTGTGTTGTCAACTGTACCTCTGAGTGGTCGATAGGAGGGAGCGGCATGATGATTTTCTTGGTTGTGGAGGGAATCGGGTTCCCGTCACTGTCATAGTCAATGTTTTCCTCTTCTTCTTCTTGGGTCAAGCCAGCTGTGGGGTTCTCTGCCATGTAGCGGAAGTAAGCTTCCTGCAGAAAGTACAGTATTTCATGTGGAAAAACTGATCGGGTTTTCAGACACAACTGACTAAGCACTCAACATTATAACAGATGGAAAATTGCAGTCCACACAACAACATTGTGCACAATCAGTCATGAACAATTTTCACTTGCTTGCATATCTCAAATTTTAGAAAGAACAAAAAAAAGCGTGAGAAAAAACAAAAACTACAACAATGATTCTAAATGTAACCTGCAAAGTCATAGAGGGAAAGACCTCTTTGACCAGCAGTGTGAAACTTTGAAGGGCTCACTCACTTGTTCATCTTCCTCTTCAATGTCATCGCGAATTCCCCTGAAATGACAAGCGGAGAAAAAAAACTTCCCTGCGGCTCGTTCATACACCAAAGAAAGCCCACACCCCAAAATGACTAAGTTCTGTCGGCTTACCTGAAGTTATTTATTCAGCTAGCAAAGACATAACTGAATGTTTTAAATTTGGTGCCAGTCACTGGCAAAACTCAGAACTAATTACATTTAACTCATGTTAAACCACATGTAAAAAATAGGGTGAAAGTTAAAGCAGCACAAAGTAATTATTTTCAATTTTATGTTCAAAAGCTTTTCCTGCATGAAAGGAAATTAATCCGCTCTTACAACACTGTCCATGTTGCTTAGTCACTCTCATTTTCTCTTCTATCATTACTAAAACACATTATTCCTTCAAACAAAACTCAAACTGGGACTGAAATGGGAAAAAAAAACTTTGTGCTGATTTAGATATAAATAAACAGTATGATTACTCTACATTAATCTACTTATATATTTTCTAACAAGTATAAACATTCAATTGTGGGCATTTTTTATGTCAAACTATTTTTTTTCACAAGGATAATTTAAAAACCTAAGGATAAGAAAAAGAAAATGTAGACACGTACTTATCTGGCTTCTTTTCTTTCTCTTCTAGTTTTCTCATGTCTTTAGCTGCTTGGTTCTGAGGAGAAAAAAAAAGATTTGTGAAATATAGTATTTATTATAGTTTGTCTCTGTGTGATGTTATACATCTTTGTTTGATGGATGCATGACTGATGGTAGAGCCTATAGAAGTGATTTATGCCTGTTTAAGGCTTTTATACATGCCACACAGGTATAAATGCACATCTGACTCCATCAGTAGCAACCAGACCTCTAGCTATTAACTAGAGGTTTCACTCTTGCTTCTTCAAATAATTTCAAACATCCTTCCAGTAACTTCAGTTCCACGAGCGTATGGAGAACTAATGAATGGTAGAAATTAAGAAGAGTCTGTATGATGGCTCATGGCTGAATATTTGAGGAAATCAGCACCATGTCATGTTGTAGTCTGTGTGGAAGTTATGGTGTAAGCTCTATGTACATTTTAAGTTTGAGCATGAATTGTCTTTAACTACAATTCTCTTCTCACCTCAACCTCTGCCATGAAAGCATCCAGTGGATCATCTTCGCTATCTGAGCCACCACCTGACTGCATCTGCTGCCGTGTGGGTGAGTTCTCAGCTGGAATATACGGCAGATCCACGTTGCTGCTGGACTCCTCTTCGTCATCTTCAAAATACCTACAAATACAACGTTAAACATTTATTCAGTCCCACAGTTTGTGTTACATACTGATCATCTTGTGTGTATGAAACAGCTACTACTCACGCGTTTTCCTCATCAAAGTTAGATCTTTTTGATCCTATTTTATAGAATGAGGGGAGTTGCTGGTTCTTCCCATATCCCCCACTTGATCCTGGGGGGCCAAATGTTGTGTGTGATTTCTGAGGAAGACGAGGCTCCTCTTTTTTTCCTGCCAGAGAAAATCCTCCAAAGCCAAATCCTCGCTTCACACCCGGACCACCTTTGTTCCAGTTCATGGCTTCGCTGAGAAAGCAAGAAAAGAAATCAGTTTTTAAAGTTTAAAAGCTCATCTAAAATAAAAACATCTGGCTCCGCATTTAACTATAACATGAAATTCTCATATTAAAGAATGTATTAGCCATGTTTTAGACAACAGAGAGCATTTAAAACAACTCTGTTACGGTGGGAGACAGTTTATCAAGAAGCAAAACAGATTGTTAGCGTTATGATTAAAATAAATAAATAGCGTCATATTGATATGTTTATTACCTTCCTAAATTAACTATTTTCATGCATTTGCTTATTTTCAACTTCAATTTAAAATGTACATATTTTCGTATGTGTACGGATTAAATTTATGATTAGTCTCGTAATAAACACTTAAAATTGATAAAAGACACTGAAAAATCAAAGGTACGTGTCTTAGTTGTTTTCGTGAAGCGATAACGGACGAAAGTGCGTTTAACAAGAAGCTTGTTAGCCATTAACTTATTACCACCGTTCCAAGAAATAGAATAACCGAATAAAAATTCTTGTTTAGAGCCTGGTGTTTTACATTTAAACCAGTTTAACAATAAAATCATCTTGTATCAGTCTAACCAAGATGTTAGCTTTAGCTCGAGGCCGCGCTGAGGCCGGACTGAAGGAGTGCGAGGAAAACCTCGACACCTTGCCCCAAATGGGGTGAACTTAGGGTATTTTGATTACCGGAGACACGTTTCGATTACGTTATGTATCAGCAACTAGCACGGACTGATAAAAAGCGTGTGTTTATTTACCCGTAAATGCTTCTCTGTTTGTATCAGATCAGACCCCGAGGTGGTGCGTCATCTGTGTGCGCAAAGTTTTTATGTGGGCGTGTTCTTCCCTAATGCCGTTATCAGTGTGCGACACAGTACTGAGCTGTCCAAAACATCCCGCCGGAAAAAATGGATTGATAAATAAGGTTGGTAAAACAACGAAATCCCCAAAAGAGGAATTAAAGATATTCGAAGTGAATAGGTGAGTAATAAAAACATGAAACTGATGTTTCGTCAGGTCGTTAAAATAAGTAAAAGTGCTCCAGTAGCTAACCGTTAGCTTGTTGTGCTCTATATAATGGAACGTAAATAAACCAAATAAACCAGTATGAGTTATTTACGATAACTCTACAGTCAGCAAGGCATACGGGTTGTGCTTTCATTGTAATATAATTGTAACTGTTTAAAAAAAGATACTCAGTTTGCACACATACTCTGCTTGGCCAAAAAAAAGTCACCATCTGGATTTAACTATTCTTACAGGTTTAAGTCTCCCTGTGGGAAACTACTGTCGCAGTTGTTGTGTTTGACCTGGAAACAACTTATTTAGTTGCTGCGAGGAGCTTCTCCTTCCTTAAACAACCATTATCGCCGAGAAAACCAACAAAACAACTAATGAGATTGCTGAAATTGTCAAATTGTACACCAATTGTGTAACTTTTATTTGGAATCACTCTCTGTAAAATCCCAGCATGAAGCCAGAGCGTGAGAAACTGGACACCCTCAGCCTGTAAAATACATATGTTTATTGATGCAGAAGAAACATTACATCTACATTTAGAGTTAAACAAAATGCTGCACTTGGCTTTGAAATCATTGGAACACATTAGCGGTTAAAAATAGAGGATTGTTTACATGGAAAAGAAAAGTCTCTTCATCCCATCCAGCATGGTGAGTGCTTGTAGAACTGGAGTTACTGGAAAGATGTTGACTATGAAGTGATAACTACGTTTTTTGTTTGTGTTTTTTGTTTTGTAAAGCAGTCATGAAGCCCAAACCATTCAAAAGTCTTGGAGCTAAAATGTTAGTATGCAGTTTCCTGCAGGAGAGTTGACAAAAAGCAATCAGGATTTTTTTTTTTTTTTTTTAATACAAGAAACAAGTAGAATATTTTGGAAGGGCGAAGTCAGTCACATCATCGCTAGCTGGTAATGCTCCATTTTATTTGGTAAAGACAAAACTGGAGACAGAAATACTTATGTACAAATGTCAAGATGCAAAAAAGGCCCAAGAAATACCAGAAAGGTAGAAATTCCTCTGAGATGTCTGTGGGTTACAGATATCTGGCAGTTATAAACTATAGAGGATTTTTAATAAAATACTGGAAATGAACATTTTATTTATAGTTATGCTAATGTATCCAATTACCTGTTAGCCTCATAAAGGAAGGAAATTTAACACATAAACTCAATATAACCTTTGGTTTCATTTAAAAATTCTTTAACCTCAACCTTATCTAGAAAACTTGAAGTGCGTCACTAAAATGTTTGACTGTACAGAGTCTGAAGGAACGAGAAATTAGAAATAGAAAACATTTCAGAGCTAAACATATTTCTATTGCAATTTGAAAGTGTTTTAATTTGCTTTAAAAAAATCATCGTTATGGAAATGACGATGAAACGCGTCATTAGACTTAAAAATTAGAAGTTTGCATGGATTAGATCATGTTTGAATTGGTTAAAGAACCATATTTCTGAAAATTTTCTTCCAGGTTTAAAGTTATTTCTCTGAAATGAAAGGTAAAAAAATGCTATCAAAGTCCAGGCTCATTATACAACTGCAATGTAAATATGTATGTTGTCATTCCCAAGCTTAGTAATCACAGTGATCATGATACACCACAACTTCAGCTGGGTTTTATTGACTGTAGGAAATCACACATGACATCTTTATCACTGTTTTTTTTTCCCATTGTGTTCACAGATAATCTACCCCTACTTGTTTTTCCGGTGTCTGTAATAAATTCAAGAGGATCCATCCATGTCTTTTCTTGTAAGTGTTTGCTAAATATTTCCAAGTATTGACATGAATTTACAGGCCTAGTTTCCTGGGCTAAGATTAAATCCTGGAATTTGAAATGCTTTTATTGAGTTTAATCAGTGATTCAAGAGATTTGTAATCGTAAACGAATATTTCTGGAGCTCTGAAGGCCAAGTGACTTATTGATCCAGAACTTCTTACAGAAAAAAGAAAAAAAAAGACTGGATAACATTACTTCATGTTTCTATGACTTTCTATTTTACACAAGATATAAGAAATTTGTCCAGCTGCAAATTAAGTTGTCATTATTAACCACCATAGATGACAGTACTGATTACTTCATATTTGTGTTGCCATGTAATCTTTTCTTATTCTTGCTTGCATTTCTTTCTTTCATCATGCCTGTTATTAACCCTCTGTGTCTATCAGCGTTGGGTATCTGAGAAATTGAGTGTGGAGAGCCTGCGGGATTTGGAGTTATTTGGAGGTGAGGAAGTTAAAGTAATATTACATAAGGGTGCAGCATTCCCAAACCACTGGTTCCACATGAGTATGTTCATAAGCACAAAGATAAACTAATGGTCTCTACAAGCTTTGCTCTGTGTACTCGCTTTGCTTTTCTTCTCAGACGTCACACTGAATTAATTAATCATCGGTCTTGTCTGAAGCTTTTTTGCATCATTATTTGTGTTAGTAGTTTTATCAGATGATGTCACAAGCACAAGCATTTTTTAATTTCTCACTTGATGCATCGAGAAATTGTGTTTTATTAGATGCTTATTGTAAATTTGTGCATTTTCCTTGTTTAAAAGATTGCATATTTGTTTTTGGCTTGTAGAAAATTTAGCTTTTTTACTCAAATTTGACTACATTTTTTTAAAATCAAGAATAATTTTTTTCTTTTTAGGAGACAATACTTTGCCCTCATTTCACAACTTGACACAGTGATGAAAAGTTTTCAACAATGGTCTTCAACCCTGGTTCTTAAGATCTACTGTTCTGCATGTTTTTGATGTTTCCCTGCTTATTCGCACCATGATACTAGTGAATGTGTCATTAACAGACTTGTGCAGATATTGATGAGAAGCTGATAATGATCATTAATTAGAATCAGGTGTGTTGAGGGAGGGAAACATCCAAAACATGCAGGTTAGTAGATATGAGGACCACTGATCTACGACATGCTTTGGACTAAGTGCTGCATTGATACAATAAGTATTTTCACTTTTCAGACATTTATCAATTTTTTTTTTTTTGTAGCCAGTTTGTATTATTACAGAGTTTTTTTTAACCAAATACCTGTTTTCAAGCAGATCAAAGCAGTTAGTCTTTCGTTGTATCTTGAATGCCAGAAAATCGACTAATTACAGTCTTATGTCCCTATATTTAGTTTTGTATGGTTTGAAACACATCATGTACATAATTTAGTTTTATCTTGAATCAAGCTTGAAATAACTATTTGTTAGGAACTTGTTTGTGCAAGAAACATCAGTAACTAACACAACAGCTCACCTGTTCTGGCTTACAAGCCTACAACACTATAGAAAGAGTCATTTGATAGGTAATTTATTTGGTAGCTCTATAAATAAAATAAATAAAAATAAATAAATAAAATAACCAACCAGAATATTATTGGCTGGATAAATAATGAACTTGAGTTTGATATAGTTTTGTATACAAGTTGGAGTGACATGTTCACATAAATTAGTTATGTTTTGTGCCAAAACGGTGAGAAGTGAACATACTGTAAGAACTGATGGTATTTCCTTCCTGTTGTGGTGATGTTTCATTTTTGCTCCTGAAGTATAGAAAACAGGTTTTAATGATCACTGTTGGTGGTAGTTTGTTGATGTTTTGAGGTTTAATTCTGCTCTACATTCAGTAGTTCAAATCTGCTGGAGACATAGTTAAAGAAAAACTTATGTAGCTTGTTTCGTAATCAACTAAAACTACTGGAGGTTAAATGTCTTGTAAGGCAGAGAGGTTATTTTTGATCTGAATTAGAAAAATTATGATTTTTTTTTTCTCCCCCCAGTTAGAGCAGTCTGGGTCTGATGTAGACTTTGAGTCATCAGAAATGTTAAGATGAATAACTGATTGTAATGGAACTAGAAGTGACACCTTTCTATGATTTTTTTTTTTTTTTTTGTGGAAAATGTGAGAAGAGACTTGCAAAAGCTCTCCAGTCAGCAGAAGTGAAACTATGAAAGCTGAGATTTTGTGGTTGACTCCCCACTATTAAGATGACAGAATGACTCAATAATCAGGATTCATAATATGTTATTGGTTTTTTGTTGTTTTTTTTTTTTCAGTTGAGTTATTTATGCCTTTTTCTCTTTTCAAGCTTTCACTTGTTTCCAGTGTTTTGCTTGGAGCTCAGTCTTGCATGGTTGCACAAGTTTATCGTTTTAGTTTGGGCTGTGCTTCGTTCTCTTTGCCTTACGAAGTATCTGTGAGGAAACTGCAGAATGATTATATTCAGCTATCATTTTCCTTGGGTAATAAAATGCTTAACCAAGCCTTTTAAACAAACGAGCAGCATTGCATCAGTTTGTGGTTTGTCACCTGAAAAATAAAACTGCAGATTTTTCATTTATAGAATTCTGCATCATGCAGTAAAACTTTCACATCCAGAGGCTGGGCTTACAAGTTCAAAAGCTTCTCTAAACACAGATCCTTTTCTTGTTTTCTTTGTCTACTTTTTTTAATGTCATTGACATGGTTTTTCTGCCCCAGAGCAAGCTCAGGGACTCTCACACAGGAAAGTAAGTGTGGTACTCCTGTCACTGCATCATCATCATCATCATCCACCTATATGCATTTTGTCTATGTGTGTGCATGTGAGTGTGTGTGTGCGCACAGAGTTATATTTAGAGGAATCCCTCAGGGCTTTTCAGATTTATGTATGCATGAGTGTCTAGCTGGTGACACATGCTGCACATGCTTGTGGTTTAGACGGCCTTTTCACCTCACTCACCAGAGCATCTACAGACTATAAAGAGAAGATTTTCCCTGCACACAGAGTAATTCTCTCATGCAACTTATGTAATATATCAAAACGTACCGTGTGAGTTTTGTGTGTTGCTAACATGCTGTGATCCAGGTAACCGTTCTGCTTTGAATTTTTGAGGTCTTTCTTTTTCTGGAGCCCCACTAAAAGGTCTTGACTCATTGTTTGGAGGTATTTTTGTGTTTTGTCGCTTATTTGTGTGCTGGCGGCCAGTTGTTGAGTGGTTTGTGAACAGATGTGGTCTCACTGCAGTCTGTAGATGGATGGAGTTCCATGTGTTCAGCTTTTGCAGTTCATGGCGAGCCATTCTCGGTCTGATCACAGTGGCGGTGTCTGCTCTACTCCATGTGATTAGATAACATTTGCCAGATTTTTTTTCTTAAAGCAGTGGCTGCCAAAGCATGTTTGGCTTTGCTGCTGTCATAGTTTAAATGTGTTTTTAAATTTAATGTTCATAAACCTAGACCATTTAGATCCATATCATTTGGAAGAGAGGATTGTTTCAAAGTGACATGTTCCAGATCTTTAATTTAAAGACTATTCTGATGATCAGCTTGTGCTTTCATTTTGGTCACCATTCAACAAGTTTAAATAGTCATACACATTTGCATTCAGTTGCTTCCACAGCTTGCTACTGCAATCTGTCCATTTCCATCATTTAAATGACAATAAATTGATGGAATTCAGGAGTCCTCACTATTATCACTATTACGAACGTTGCGTTTTCTCAACAGGAAGGCTTTGCTTTATTATTTTGTATTTGAGTTTATTCTAATGCATCATTGACAAGCCATGGGAGTAAATATATCACAAATACTGTTTCTGTATTGTAATTGTGGCCACTATGTTAAGTAAAACTTTAATAGTCAGTCTAATATTTAATAATTGTATTTTCTAGATGTTTGGCTGCTTATGGGTTGCCAGTATTTGTTACTAATGTTTTATAAATTCAGTAGTGGTATGGGTCAAGCTAAATCTTTGATATAACGCCTCAGTCTGCTCTTTCTTTAGCGGGTGTTTTGCAGAAGTCCTAACATCTAGTAGTTAGTGACAAGTTTAATTGTTTGCAAATAAAGTCAGTGTCAGAACTGATCTCGGTTTGCTCTCGTTTCCTCCCCCTCACCTCCAGGCCCATGAGGACAGTCAGGAGAGTCTGACCCCCCTCCCTCGTCCAGACACCATGGGCAGCTTCCTCCCTGACAGCAGCTCATATGAGCTCCTCACTGTTATTGGTTTGTAAAAGCAAACACATATGGATTTGATATAAGCATGCACAAGTTAGTTCTTAAGTTGTTTTTTTTTTTTTTTTTTTTTTGTAATACAATGAACTTCATCAGCTAAAATGCAGTATTTTATTATGATACTTTGACCAAACTAACCCACTACAAAAAACACAATTTTATGATTTCACTTTGGGGATTTAATAAAGCAAGAATTCTGCAATACATATAGGACATTCTGTAGTATTTAATGGTAAAACCCCACATTTGTTAAGCTATTAATTTATTTGGTGTTTTACTATGTTTATACACCATAATATTCTCTCCTAAATAATGTAACTGGGGTTTCAGGGAAGGGCCTGGGTGACTTGATGACTGTGAACCTGGCTCGATACAGACCCACTGGAGAGCATGTGGCCATTCGACGGATTGACTTGGAGTCATGCACGAATGACATGGTTGCATACCTGCAGGTCTGTATCGTCATTCAATCCCATAATTCTTCGAGCCTAAGCCCTCATCTCAGTGCTTCATTTGATATTTGTATGTAACTCATACATGTGTCTTCTGTTTTCTCTTGCCGTTATTACCTTCTGTGCTTCATAACTATCGGAATGATCTTGTTTTTAATTATGATTTATAATTTCCTTTCCTCCTACCAACAGGGTGAATTACATGTTTCAAAATTGTTTCATCACCCCAGTATTCTACCATACAAAAGTATCTTCATAGCTGAAAATGAGTTGTGGGTCATCACACCGTTCATGGCCTATGGTAAGAAACACACAGAAACTGTTGCTTTATCGTCTGTGTAATAAAAGTATTATTGACTGGTTGTGTTTCTCCTGGTGACTGTGTGATTTCCAGGGTCAGCCAGAGATCTCATCTGCACGCATTTCACTGATGGTATGAGTGAGCTGACTATTGCGTACATTTTGCTAGGCATGCTTAAAGCTCTTGAATACATCCACCACATGGGATATGTGCACCGGTAAGGAAAACTCCAGTTTGAGTCTAACATTCAGTTTTGTTTTGGGTTTTTTTTTTCCTGTTCTGTCACATTAGACAGTTTTTTGACCAAAGTGACAGTAAATGAAATTTGAATAGGTGGTGCTGTCAGAACCATTTGTTGACTTGGACCACTGTGAGGTGGAGTTATTTATTATTTTTACTGTTTTGGTCATGCAGGAGTGTGAAGGCCAGCCATGTTTTGATCTCTGGAGATGGACAGGTTTGCATGTCTGGTTTGCGCAGCATCTTCAGTCTGATCCGTCATGGCCAGAGGGCCAAAGTGGTCCATGACTTCCCCCAGTACAGCGTGAAAGTGCTGCCGTGGCTGAGCCCTGAAGTGCTTCAGCAGGTACATCCTCCTCAGTACAGTGTGAGACACCACTCCTCAGCTGTTTGTCTCTCCCCTTTTTGAGACGTTTGGAAATATTTCTGCAAGGTTGTGCGGACCCTGAGCTGCTATCGGTCCAAAATCATCACGCTAAAGTAGACAATTGATTGGTATTTGAATG
Source organism: Zenarchopterus dispar (assembly GCA_028564865.1). NCBI lineage: Eukaryota > Metazoa > Chordata > Actinopteri > Beloniformes > Zenarchopteridae > Zenarchopterus > Zenarchopterus dispar. The sequence goes on from JAOWBL010000023.1 coordinate 2,400,169, forward strand.
TATTTTTTCAGAATTTGCAAGGCTATGACTTTCGATCAGACATCTATAGCCTTGGTATAACGGCCTGTGAGTTGGCTAATGGACACGTCCCCTTCAAAGACATGCCAGCCACACAGGTGAGCAGACATCCATCAATAGTATACCCGTTCAGCTATATCTAATTTTGTGCAAAATCAGTTTCAGTGGTTAAAAATTTGTGAGCAGACTATAATCCCAATGTCCAGTTCAGTTTATTTGAGAGCAGAAGATTAAGACTGAACTATTTCTACAGATGCTATTGGAAAAGCTAAATGGGACCGTTCCATGTTTGCTGGACACCACCACTATTCCCCCAGAGGAGCTGACTCTGAAACCATCCCGGTCCGGTGCTGATTCTGGGATCTGTGAGGGCCCCGGACCATCAGGGGTCCGACACCCCAACGGAGAGCCTTCCTCGTCATCAGCAGGACACCCCTACAATCGGACGTTCTCCCCACAGTTCCACAATTTTGTAGAACTGTGTCTACAGCGAGACCCAGAGAAAAGGTTGGCCAAAGTTCCCTATCGTGGTTAATGATTGTGCTGAATTTTTTTTTTCATAATTAAGAATAAAAAGAGTAAATATTCAATTTTTTTTTCTCCTCATTCCCAGGCCAAGTGCCACTTCTCTTACTGGTCACCCCTTCTTCAAGCAGGTGTGTAAGATCACGGGTCATCTTCACGTTTTCAGCTCCCAAGAATCATGAATCTAGAAATCTTTCCTTTGTAATTTGGCTTTGTCACTTTTGCACTGCATAAAGTCATGAAAATCCTCCAACCTACATTTCACTTTTAAATAAAGTTAAAAGGCTATTTTAATGATGAAGGGGAAAAATACTCTTAAAACAAAAAACATTGAATTATAACTGTTGAAGGATGATAATTTTTCAGGAAATTTTTTAAAATAACTATTTGAAAGCTGAACATATTTGCTTTGTTAAACATACCATTTTTTTTAAATTAATACCAATTTTAGATTAAATTGGAGGGGAAACAGTATGGAATACCTACAACATAGCTGCACAAGTAAAAATATGCAAATGAGTCAGCAGGTGAAAGTTTGGAGACCTGAATCAAAGGTTACACCTGGTTGATCAATAAAACAATGGAATGGATTTTTAAGTTTTTTTTTTTGTAAATCAATTTAGTCCATACCTGCTGATTTTAAAAAAATAAATAAATAAATATATATATATATATATATACACACACACACAAAGGTTGTTTTCTGGAATGAAATCCTCCAAGACTGGTGGTGCGGTACTTTTTTTGAAAGTGACTATAACCTCCATTTATAAAAAGACGTTTGAGTGGATCCCGCTTTGTTTTTTTTTTTTTTATCAGATCAAACGGCGGGCGTCAGAGGCACTGCCGGAGCTGTTGCAGCCGGTGTCACCCATCACCTGCTTAGAGACCTCCCAGCTTCAGGACTCTCCCTCTGGGCTAGCGAGTCTGGAATCGGGTCTCAGCCACCTGGATGTCGACGACTGGGACTTCTGACAGTGGACAACTCGGTGGAGAAACGAGCATAGGATTGTACTGAAACTGAGCTGCCGGGATGGGATTTCTTTTTGTTCTGGTTCAATTGTAAAAAAAAAAAAATTCAAATCTCCCTCTCGAAAGGAGTCAGACAGGAAGCCTCTTTTTGATGTCGTGCTCACTCTTTGTTCTCTTGATATGCACAAACTCTTGCACTGATGGCCTCTCTTACACACATATACACACACCTGTTTACAGATTGTATACTACAAGCCTGACAGAACCAAAACGAAGCACAGTTCTTCACGCCAGTTCCAAGGAGGTTCTATGGATCTAGATACAGCCTAAACCTAATGAGTTATGACATGGATCAATGAGAAACTGCAACTAAATATTCACACCCTACCTCTCGTGTGGACATGTGATGCTTCTCTTTTGCTCAGAGAAATGACCAGAAGAAAACATGACCGACTCCATTAGGCAAAGTTTTGTTTGTCCCATGGGTCAACTAAACAAAGAGCATGTCGACACATTTTCTTAGCTCTCTGCCTGTGTTACAGTAAAAACTTCTCAAGCTTCAGGCTTCTGTTTTTTTGCGCAGCGGTTAAATATGAGAGTTCGACATTAAAAGCATAGATGTATGCGTTTCCTTGAATATGCTCTGGGTGTTACTCACCAAACCTGAATGTTTCATCGGTGCTTGTTTTGTCTGCATGTGTGTTTTAAAGTAAGGGCAAAGTGTTGGAAAGATAAACTTTGACTTTACAATAAATGTGGTTCAGCTTGAATGTTTTAACTTCCTGGCACCAAATGATTTGAGCCATAAACTTTCTAAAAACAACTTTATTCAAAATGTACACAGACAAAACACATAGGTAGAGGGTTGAAAATGTTTACGTGTTAATCTTCCTCTTCTGATGGTGGCTGATCTGTTGCAGCATTATGTTTCTCCATTTTGGCCATTAATTCTGGAATAAAGTAATTGAAACCACATTAAATTACATTTACAGTAACTTCCTAGTCTTCCCTGCCCTTCTCAGAGGTTTTTTTTTTAAATTTATTTTTGACAGTGCTGGCTCACCTTTAGCCGGGTTGAAGACTCCGTTGGTTTGAGTATTGCACACATAGCAGCGCTTTGACTTGCGATAGTGCTGAAGGGCGCAGGTCTCACAAAAATAGTGCTTGCACCTGAGAAAAAAATGTAACCAGTAGATTCAGTGCAGCTGGTAACAAGCAAAGCTCTGCACAGAATTAAAAAACAAAAATAGACAGACTTACTTTGTGATAATAGGATTCTTGAAAGATTCCCGGCAGATAAAGCACTTGAAGGGCAAATCCTCATCATCACTGCTCACCTCATAGTTCTCCTCATCTAGATGGAAGCAGCGACTTCAGAAAATGCCCAAAAGAAAATAAATAGATGTTTAAACCAACTCTGTGACTCACCGTTTGCTCCGTATCTGCCCTCCTCCAGTTCCCTCTCAATCTGCCAGCCGTGTTTGTAGTCTGATCGATCATGAAGGAACTTGCAGCTGTCTGATGGCAGGAGAGAGGCACATGAAGAAAAGTTAATGATAAAAAATTAGCAATGGGGGAAAAAATACGCTTAGGTGAAGTGTTTAATGGGCACCTTATTGTCTAAATCATATACTGACCTCCAAAACCACAGAAACCAGTCTCTTTGTAGTCTTTGCAGATATCTGGCTGATAGTCCCACCGGACTGTAGCTCTCAGGTGTTCAGGGGCTCGAATTGGTCCTTTTCTATTAAAGTGATTGAAAGGAAATGTATCTGTAGTATCCAAACATTATAAGTGTCTCATGACATGTGGTATATATGCCTTGTCTCACCTGACCATGCCAGAGGAGGCATTGCCCATGCTGGTATCTTTAGGCTTGATGAATTTTTGGTAGTTGTTGATACCACGGTATATTTTATCATCTACTTTACCTGTTAACTCCTATTGAAAGAGATTAAAAATAATAATATAGGCATTAAATGAATAAATCACTTTGCTTGATAAAAGATATGCTTCAGGTATAATTAATATCCGTTTATTTGTAGAACTCAAAATGTATGTAAAACAGAAAATGGATCAGTTTTCCCGTGAAGTCCAAGAACTAAAAAAAAGTCATTGTTTATTCAGACTGTGCAGCCAAAGACATCAGTTCTGCAATATTATTGATTGTTAATATATTTAATACCTCTTGGATTTTCTGACTCCTCTCAAAAATAGCCTGAGCATCTTTGTCTTTCTCAGTGTCCAGCTGATATGTAGCGGTTGCACCCATGTCCTCAGGTCCCTCTGGTTTCTGTGGTTTGGACAAGATTAGTAGAAAAATAACGATTTTTACATGCCGATAAAACATTTATAAGCCAGTAAAGTGGCTCCTCAATGACAAATGTCAAAAAGAAGTCGCCACATGACCAGAGCACAGGAAAACGTGCGTCTGTCCTCTGATCAGCTCATCGGAGTGGCTCAGAGTTTGGGTACCTTACTGTAAAGTTTAATAACAGCTTTGGACTAAAAATATGTTTGTTTTGTCTTTATAGGGGCTGGTCTTGGCAACAGTGCCTTTCCTAAATAAATACAGTGTGAAGGGGGAAAACATAATCTCAGCTCACCGCTGACCGTGTGGACTTGTAAGCAACTGTGATCGTCTTGTCCTCTTTCTCATCTTCACTTTCACTAGTCGATACCGCGTCTCTTTCCACTTTTTTACTCTGGACAGAGAGGAAACAAGACATATTCGTTTATCTGTTTATCTAAAGGTAATTTTTATGTTGTCTTTATTTTTTACCTTTTGAATCATGGGGTTCACTCGCCCATCTTTCTTTCCTCTTCTGACCACAGCGCTCTGGTCCTCATCACTGTTGCCATCTTGAAAAGAAATCATTTGAATTAAGAGGAACTTGTTTTTACAACAAAGAAACGTACCATGTTTGCCGCATTTTCATTATGGGTGTCATAATAAAAAACTAAGTAGTGACAAAACAAATCTAGAGAAAGAACATACCATCTACGCATACAGCTTAGTACTTTCTACAAGTTACAGTAATACGCACAAACATTGGGTCAGCATCATTACTACGCCGGCGCACACCTGCGGGGTGGTTCGCACACAGTTTATTACACAGTGTGTGGTCTTTATGTCATTTAAATAGTATATCACGCGATATGTGGGCAAGATCACTGCCGACCAACGGTTTGCATGGACCACATAGCTGAAAAAATTAAATAATCGTAAAATGATTTAGAAAGTCGAAGGAATTGCTAAATATTATTTATGATTGGTTGTACATTAATAACAGCCAACTGTAGATTATTTTGTTGCTTCTGTCACATGTATTTTTTTCAGTATCAGTAAATAAGCAAACTATGAATATCGATCACTCCGATAGTTCGTGGTTTTTCCAAACGTCCCCTCTCGCCGGCGATTGCCAGAAATAAAAAGAAGCGGACCAACTTGCTGGTTAGCTCGTTTAACATAACAGAAGCAACCAGCAGCGATGGTAAATCCTCAACGTAACTTGACATTTTCAAAAAAAAAAACCACAAAAAAAAAGTTATGAGGCCAAAAAGCTACTACCTTTATCACTATCACTTGCTTTTCTTTTCCGCCCGGAGAATTTTTTGGTCGACTTTTTGAACAGAAACGTACAAGACGTTGGTTTTATCTCTTCCGACTCCGCCATCTTGCCACCAATAAGTAAATGTCAAGTGCTGTCGTCACAGCGCCATCTGCTGGCCAGGAGTTAGCCTTCTTTCTGGCGATCAGCTGACAATTGTAATTTATTCCAGACTCAAACTGAGCCTGTAAAGCATTTTCCGGTCCAAAGTGAGGTTGTTTTATGCTTGAGGTCGAGGGGAGTGCAACAAATACTCATGTGCTCTTTTAAGTACTCGTCATTTTGCGTATGTCAAATTATCACATTTTTCCAGGCACTGACGATGTAAATATGATTTATATTGTTATTTAGCTGAAAATGAAAATCAATTTTAGTGTCTTTCCGCTGTGTCAAGTGTTTGTCATGCGTCGATTAAAAACCGGAATTGTATAGCTATCTGTTTAGCTCAAGAATCCCATCAATAAAGCCCAGTGAAATGATATTTGTTTTATTTTGAAAGGTCAAACCGGAAATTATGCATCCAACTCCGGTTATCTTCACACTAACCGGTTCTGTCCTGTGGTCCTGTCATCCTCTCGCATCCGCAACATCCTCCGTGGCTCCCCGCAGAGGACAGCAGTGTGTCGGTAGGACGCACGGCCCGCGAAGGGAGAGGTCCTGGCCTGGGCACGGACCCCAAAGAGGCCCCGGGGCCGCCGCTGGATGGAGTCGGGCTGCATTCAGACAGCAATGGCTATGGGTCTGTCATCGAAAAAGGCGTCTACTCGGAGCGTCGCGGTGGAGCGAAAAAACCTCATCACGGTTTGCAGGTATACATCACGACCTCGCCGACGTAATGTGTTTGTTTGCGAGTGAATGCCCCCTGCATGCAGTTCACAATATCATCAATATGAGCACCATTCTGGATTTTATCTGTCCTTCTGACTAATTCTTGAGATGAAACAATAGATGGATGTGTAATATAGCAGAATAATGCATGCATTGTTGGAAAAAAAATGGAAGAGATAAAGAAGAAGCAGGTGCATTTTCACCTTGACATACCACTCCTTTCACACCTACTTGTTGAGATTAAGAAATACATCATCTCTGCTTCTATCAACTGCTTTTATTCCCTGCTTGCACTTTTTGTTTTCACTATGATATCTAGTCAAGATCTGTATTTTTTTTCTTTTCTTTTCTTTCTTTTTTTTGGGGGGCTTTATCGGCAAAAGCAGCCTCAAATGATGTGAATGTCACCACAGTGGGCTCATTTTATCCATCTGAAGCTTAAGGGAAAAAAAAAAAATACACCAGCTGGCAGCAGGTTTCCTCCCCCATCACTGAGAGCTTGGACAAGGGCATCTGGAGCCTTGCAAGGACTCCTCCCCGCATCAGTGGCCCTCCATCCTCCTTCATCCAGCCTTCACCGTGGAGATATGGACTGTGGATGTGTAGTCATTATATGACTCCAATAAACCACGATCCTCTACTATGTCTAGTGAGGTTCAGGCTGTAAATGTCTGAGTGGAGAAGGGAACAATATCACAACAATTCTGAATTCAAATTTGTCCTTGATATCTGAACTACAAGTTCTCATTGTTTTCTATCACAAAATTCCCAATTTATTACATATTTTAAATTGACTGATGATTTACATGATCATATATCAATAGAAATCAGTGTCGTATCTTAAAACAATTTTTTTGGTTAAATCCACAATCCAAAAATCTGAATAGATGTCCTACAAATAATGATCTGTAAAGCTATTTATAATATCCACATTTTAGAGTCTGAAGCTAAGCCTTTTCTTTGTCAATATTTTTAACAACAGTTTAGTTGCAGTTTTATTGTAGCTCCTGATTTTTTTACTCTTAATCAACCAGATTAACTAATTAAATAAATATTGTAGGAACCACTTTATGGTATTTTCTGTTATTTGATAGAATCAATTTCTTTTTTAAATATTAACTTCTTGTCAAAGGCGTTCAGAAGATCATGCATGCGCTTTATTCTTTTGTTTTATTTCTAGGATTTAATTGCATATATATCCATCTCATACCCTGAAAAACAAAAAATGTATATAAATATATATCTGACATATATATATATATTTATTCCCAGACTCTCTGTTATACACACAGTCAAGCATTTTTATTCCAATTCCATAGAGGAAAAAACACACAACATGAAGCAAGCATGCCTGCAAAGAAAGAAAAGTTCTCACATGAGTTATGGCACAGAGAAATATTAGCAGGGACACAAAAACACAGTTGCTTTTATTTTATCCTGACCTTGCTATGATGTATTTAATCATCTTAATGACAAACAAACCAGACAAGACAAAAATAAATTTGCAGAAGCTGTCCATCAGTATACACACAGTTTCTTTCCTTGTCCTAACATTGATTAGCTTCACTTAAGGGTAGAGGGGTCTTTCCCTCCAGACGTATCTGTGTCACCGCCTGATCTCCTCATTCACCACTTGCAGGTTCTTCTTATGTTGTTCTTCAAACTCCAGTGTCATCCGAGTCGATTCAAGTAGTCACAGGCTGTTGAGTGATCGTCCAGTCTTAGCAGGGAGACATCCTGAGTCAGCAGCGCTCCTCCGGCTGGACGTTAAAGCGAGCTGGGCATCATGTGGGTGCAGGATCCAGGATCCAGACTCTGACATGCTGACTGGGACACAGATACTACCACCTCTGAATTTCTGCTTGGCTACAGTAGCTAGCTGACGTTAGTGCTTGATTAGTACACCAGGCTAAGCTTTTATTTACCATAATACATGTGTGTGTTTATGTATAAAGTCTGACCTGTTTTCCCTCACTGTAAAACATAACCTGTTTAACAATCAGCACACGCAAAGATTAACATTTCAGCTGCTGACAATTTATTTTATTCTAAGACGGGACTGGTTCTGTTCAGTTTGGGGGTCAAAAATGTTCAGTTTTTTTTTTTTAATGGTTCCTTTGGTTACTAACAAAAACAACCTGGGCTCACAGTTCTGTTTAAAATCTCTGCACTTGATGAGACATGATCTGGGTCACCAGTACCAGGCGCGGCATCTTGACTAATCTCTGCTTAGTGTTTCGGTGTTTTGTTCACAGAATGAACTTATTTTTTTATTAGAGAAACATGTACAGCAAAGGACGCTTGCATTTTATGGAGGAAAACTGGGTCAGAACACTTGCACCGGTTTCTGCACGTAGGCCAGCTTCAGGGGCTGATCACAGTAAAATAGACTGAAATTAACACAATAAAATAGATGAGTGCAATTTTTTTTTTTTTTTTGGCCTAAAACTGTGGTGTCAGCTCTCAAGTTGAAGGTGACACACAAAAATCAGTTATAACATATGTGTATTTCTTTCTTTTCTTTTCTTTTTTTTTTTAATCAAAAGGGACTTTGTTTTAATGGCCATGAAGACACTCAGTTTTGTTTAAAATGTCCACAGTGGCAGCAGTGTCGTTGTGATCTGCTGCGTCGTTGCACAGTTGCCAATAGCAACAGGTTTTCTCCTTAACATGGCTGGGTTGAGGCTTCATGCTGTGAGTAAACATTTTCATGCAACTCCAGGTTAACTTAATCTGGGTCCAATTTTACCAAATGTTGCGGATGAGCAGCCAAACAATATAGCGGGGGACACTCTTACATGTGGTAACTTGTAAAATAGACCTTTTTCTGGCTAAGAGGGCCTCGAGTCGTTGTCCGTAACTGCAGGAAGAGCGTTGCTTTAGGCACGATGGACCTAAGAAAGAATAGATGAAATGAGTGAGACAGGTCTAGTTTGAAGTGCTTTCTCTCCAGCTGCTTCTTGTAAACAAAAGGGATCGGGACGGAAAGACCAGAGGAGGGTAATGTGCCTCTTGGCTGAGGTTGGAGCTGCTGGGGCGTGGTTGGAGAGGAGAGGATGAACTGTTCTCCGCTGCTGTAAACACAAACGCAGCTCCACATATTTTGGACGTGCTTTGGCGAGTGGGTTGGTCTTTTTTTTTTTTTTGGTCATTGTTATGATAGTAAAGGGTGACATTTGCATCACTTTACACACTATTCTACCTCCCAGTGTTTCACTTTGAAGGAATAATAGGAACTGTGATAACAAATCTTTCGCATCTGTCGTGATTTATGAACCCATCTTTAATTTTATCTACACCATAAAGTTTCTGAAAATACAGCAGAGGTTGAATTGGCTGAGCATTTGGACACCAAAGATCACTATCTCTCTCGCCTTTGAGATCAGTGTGACACCCTTTGAATTATCATTTGACCCCCCCGTCATGCTCACAGATCTGATTTACGCTCTCAGTGCTTCTCAGCTAAACACCCTTATTGTCCATCTTACGCCCTGCTCCCTCTACACCTCCACCGACCATGAAACACTTTGCCTGGATGCCTCTTCACAGAGGGGGTGGGCGAGAGAGACACACCCTGCTGTAGTTACAACTTTTGGATTGAGCCGAAAACATGATATATTCATCAGAGCACAAGGCTTTGTTTGTTTGTTTTTTTCCCCTCTTGACTTTTAACGCCAGTCCAGAGTAGGACCGGACATCTCCCCTCGACAGCTCAGTACTGGCTGGTGTTGCGCAATGATGCCGCCAGAGAGGAGTTCGCCCGTGTCATCTGATCCTGCTGGTTAGGCCGAGACTGAAGATGGAGACAGACAGAAGAGGGGAGAGAAAGAGAAGGAAGTCAGGGAAATGTTTACGAAAGTAAGAGGAAACAAGGAGGAAAAAAAATAATAAAGTTGAGCAAGCTGATTTGAAGCTTTCTGGGATTTGGGTTAGGCGTCACCGCTGATAAACGCAGTTTTTGGTTATCCCGAGTGGCTCCAAATGTGGTTGTGTAAGTACAGTAGAGGGCTGAGAAAGGAGAACAAGAGGGCATTTAAAGAGAGCTGAGTGGGCCTGGCGTGGATCCAGGCCGAGTGGAAGGGGGGGCACAAAAGAAGCTTGTCAGAAAGCCGTGCAGTTGTTTTTCAGTGTCAAATCGTACCAAGAGCATGTTGCTATTCCACTCCATCCATTTGCATTTGATGCACACAAGCGCTTCCCCTTCAGATCAAAGGACCAAGGCCAATTTACAATCATCTGCCACAATCTTTCTTTTAAGACAACAATGTTTTATCAGGTCAAGGAGGCCTTTTTTTTTTTTTTTTTTGCACTAGTTTAGTATTTTCTGTCATGATCACATCAGGTTTTGTACAGTTATAGTCTAATTTCATAATTTCTTTTTTAAAGAATATGTACACAGAAGGAGTATAAGAAGAGCTTTTTGTGTAGGTTTTCAAGTACACTTTTTAGTCTGGAAATATCTCGTCTAGTAGGGTTTTCATCATGAAGTGAGTTATTTATTTATCTATTTTTAGATTAAATGTGATCATCACTGAACCCCAATATAGCCTACAGTAATGAGCCCACTGGCATCACCTCCTAGTTGTCTTTTTTTTAGGTTTTTGAGTAATTATAGAAGAGGGGACACCTTTTTACCGAAATCACACCTCAGCGGTAGATTAAAATGCTGACTGGCCAGTCTTGGTCTCTGCGGAGTTAGATTTCACTAACCTGTTTCCTTGATAAATCCGTCATGACCAAACAAAGTCAAAACTCCCAAAGTAAATTTAATCCAGTTTTTTCCCTCGGTTGGACTAGACCCAGTGCAGATGCTGTAGCAGTGTCCACGCGTTCTCTGTGATGATGCCGGTCTCGTCTGACATTTGGCGCCAGGCCCCCCACCCCGAAACGCGGTCCCCTCTCATCTAGAGCGTCTTGCGTTTGGGGAAGAGGGCTTTCCGAAAAGAGGTGGTGGTCGTGCCTCTGCTGAAGGAGGCGCTGCCCAGGGAGATCTTGGTCTTCCCACTGGTGATCGTGGAGGAGCCCAGAGATGTGGTGCTCCTGCCCCGGGTGATGGAGGAGTTCCCCATGGCAAGCTTGGTCTTCCCCCTCTTTATCGTGGTGTTGCCCAGGGTTAAGGCCGTCTTCCCCTCGGTGAAGCTGGTGTTGCCCATTGAGGAGAAGTTCGTCTTCCTGACCCAGATTCGGCGGCGGGGTTCGGGACTCACTCGACGCAAAGCATCGCACGCTCATGCAGCACACCCTGCTCTGCAAGCCGTTGGGGTTAATAGTAACATCAGCTGCGATCCAGACCAGACCAGAATGCTAAGCATGGATAGTGCGACCCCCGTGTCGTATAATGCCTTCGTTGAGCTGGTCTACGTGGGCTTTGGAAGGCCACATACCACCCATGTGTCCTGTGAATGGACAGAGGCAGCCGTAGGTGGCCGCAGCCTATCTGGGGGGACTGGGACAGTGGAGCGATTGTCCCATCACCACAACGACACCGGACGGTTGAAGGACACATTGTTGCAAAAGAGGACAGACTGCGGTGACATCACTTTCTTCTGAGCCATTGTTCCCTATAGTCTCTGATTGTAAGACATTCCCTCTGTGGACAGCTTTATGCACCATATGTGAAATGGGTTGCACAGAATCAGTTTGAACAGAACCGTATTTTCACTTTCTTTTTGATTGCCCCTCCAGCTTCTATATGTTTTATCCTTTCATCCGAAATATAAGTGCAGCTCCTTCACGTGGTGTTAGTCATCCATTTCTCGTGCATTTAATCTCACAGGAGCGTTCAGTATCTCGTAAAAATCAAGTTTTACATGCAAGAAAATCAGGCAAAGCAGAGTTTAGATATGTTACCTTTATAAGCACTGTTACATCAACTTTTTACAGTCTTTCTTCTTGTTGAACGTACAGGAGCGTGTTTATGCAAATGCAGGAAGACTTGTCAGCATGCATGAAACTCCTACATTTACACCAATGTGGCTGATGTCCCCACAAAACAAGAGAGCAGTGTTGACGAAACCACGCATGCTCTCATGTCTCCACATATATCACACATCTGTTCACACTTCCCCTCCCTGCCAACACACCAGAAAGCTTCATCCCTCTCACCGTTACATTTGCAGAACACGTTCAGCACGGCTGGCGTCTGTTTGCAAATCGATTAGATCTGCAACTCACCGAGCACTTTCTTTCTTTCTTTTGCTGTTTTTTTGGTTTTTTTTTAAACTCTGGGGTTTCCTTTTTGTACTTTGCACAAACATGATGGATGAACAACCTCTGATTTCAAACATTGTTCACAAACATAGCAGCTCATTTTTATTGACTCTTAATACTACTGACCTTCTAAAACTGACCACATAGACATATCCATGGGTTTTTAAGTGAGAGCAGGATTCAAGTGTGAAAATCCCAGTAGACGTTGCTATGCCTTTCTTTGCCCCTGACCAGGGTGGTTTTGACCACGGACACGGACTTGGTCCCATGGGTGAAGGTCAGAGTGGTAAGAGAGCTTGTGGTCTCCCCTCGCGTCACAGAGGTCGTGCCCACTGCTATGCTGGTGTTGCCCAAAGTTACGGTGGTTCTGCTCCAGGAGATTGAGGATTTACCCCAGGAGATGACGTACTTAGTCCTCAGGAATGAAACCCTGCCTTTGGTGAAGGAGGTCTTGCTTGAAGAGAATGTAGTTTTCCACTCATTGTTAGAGTCTTTTTTGGACTGCCGGGCTGCTTTGGGGGTCTTAGCCCTGGCTTCAGGGGTGCTTTCCATCTAGGTGTTCCTGCGCTTGGGTGTCAAGGCTTTGCGGAAGGAGGTGGTAGTGGTTCCCCGGCTGAAGCTGGCCCGTCCCAGAGCCACGGTCGTCTTTTGCCTTTGGATGGTAGAGTCTCCCATGGAGGTGGTGGTCACTCCCCTGAAGATGGAGGAGTTGCCTAAAGAGACGGTAGTCTTTCCCCTGGCTATGGAGGTACTTCCTACTGCCAGGGCAGTCTTGCCCTCTGTGATGCTAGTGTTGCCCATGGAAGCGGAGGCTGTCGGCACGAGCCTCTGCCTGGATGCCAGCTCCTAGCGTGCACGCTGCATAGCAGTCCTCCTGTGGTGCAGAAGGGTTGAGCATGTGGGGTCAAAAGCCAATCTAAAGCTGCAACAGCTGCCCTAAATAGATCAGACCACAACGTATAGATGAGGGGGAGGGAGTTATTCGATCATTCTTTGATGCTGACGGACCCTCAGAGAGACGAGACCCAAAAGGATCTGCAAGGACAGAATGCACAAACGCTGAAAAGACAGGGGGTTAATTGTGTCGTTTTCATGGTAACACTGCCAAGCACTGAAGGGGGTGCTTTGTGCAGTACACAAGACAATTGGGGTGACCTCAGTATGATAAGATGGCACGGTTCCCCCCTACCAAAAAAAAAGAAAAAAAAGCCCTCCTCCCTGCCGTTGTTCAGATACAGTTGCACATTTGTCTGCTTCGGCACAGTACAGTGCACAGCTGCGGTGGATGCGCTGCACGAAACCAAATGAAAGTACAAATCCCGAACATAGGAATTTACTCCCCCCCCCCGGTTTTAGACTATGTTGTATTTTTCTAATCCTTCTCGGTTCTTGTGCTTGTGTTTCAGATTCTCTGTGAAGACCCTCTTAGAAAAGTACACAGCAGAGCCCATAGATGACTCATCTGAAGAGTTTATTAACTTTGCTGCTATTTTAGAGCACATCCTCAGCCACCGCTTCAAAGGTAACACTGCAGGTAACATATAACACAGGAAATAATGGACAAATCAGTTCTATGACTCTAGAGGTGGACCAGAAATGTCAGTCTGTTGTAATTTGCTGAAGCAACATTTTATTGCTGTAAAAGAGATCAGCTGCCGTAACCACACACCACAGTTTTGGTTGCAGTTGGAGCAGAAATGACTAACTGCTGCGTTTTCGATAATGAACCAGGTTCAGGAAGCTGGTTCAGCTCAGATGGACAGCGTAGCTTCTGGGAATATATTCGGCTGGCGTGCAGCAAGGTGCAGAATAACTGCATCGCCAGCATCGAAAACATTGAGAACATCAGCACATCACGAGCCAAGGCAAGATATGTGGACGCACAAGTCTGTGAGGGTGAGAGGGGGTCCTTCTGGTCACACTGACCTCCTGTGTTGTCCTACAGGGTCGGGCGTGGATTCGAGTGGCGCTGATGGAGAAACGTCTGTCTGAATACGTGTCCACTGCTCTGAGGGACACCAGAACAACCAGGTCAGTCTTTAATTGCAAGATCTTTGGACTGGGACTTTGACTTTTTAAGTGGCTACAACGTGATCGCCTGTCACCTTTTTTTCCTGACAGGAGGTTCTACGACGACGGGGCAATAATGCTGCGAGAGGAAGCCACGGTGCTGACTGGCATGTTGATCGGACTGAGCGCCATTGACTTCAGGTGAGGTTGTGCCTAATACAACCTCTTAGATAGTGACCCTGCACTTTAACTGTGCTTTAACTTAATAAATACAAAATGTTTACAAAATACCACAGATCAAATATATTAATCCCAGAACTTTCCTAACTGGACGGGATCCTTGTGGCTTCAATAGTACATGCTGGCGTCTGTGCATGTGATGGAGGAATATGGCTGAAATTAGACTGAATTTATGTTAAATCACATTATTTTCACATCATTTTTCAGCTTTATTTAAACTATCTGTTTGTTTATAAATCGCAGCTTTAATTCCCACATATTCTCAATAATTCTCATGGAAAGCAACACTCTTTTAAAATCCCCAGAATTTAGGAACCCTAGTGATAAAATATTTGTCTAATACTGTAGACTTGCAGGTGGAAAACACATGCTAATTGCGTTTATGATATTCATACACCGTATTTCTCCTTATTAACGCTCCGGCTCTAATAGACGCGCCCCCACCCACAACGCTAGGGCGCGGCTATTATTTATATGCCAGTTACAATAAAAATTGATCGCAGTTACGATCAAGAGTTATGGTTTGCAGAGACAGACGCTTACCTTGCTCAAATTTTTCCTAGTCTTATGCAATATTTAATGGATTAAACATTTAAATTTACCATTCATTGTCGAAAGAAGATAGTTGAAAAGGCAATTTAACACCTCTTTGTTTACGTTATACATGACGTCAACAAGAGTGCATGATTGCAATGCGCTACCGGCCAGTACAAACGTCATAAATAGGCAGGAGTGGATTTTTGTTGATATTTGAAGTTTTGTTGATATTTGCAAGCTGTGACGTATAAGATTTTTTTCAGTCCTCTTTTTTTTTAAATTACCAGTATGTACATATATATATAAAAAATGTGCTGATAAAAAAGTTAATTCTTGAATGTGAACGAATTTTGTTGCATCTACATATAAATTAGCAATATGCTACGTGGACGAGCACGATCATTTACATATTTAACAACCAAATAGAAACCGATTTTTGTATTTTTTTTATATAATTCGTGTATGTTAGACATTTTTTGTGACACCTTATTGCTTTAAAGCCAAACATTGAACAACTTGCATAATTAGGTCTTAAATAGACGCGCCCTGCCGGTAATTTGCTACACCTGTTAATTAGGAGAAATATGGCATTTAAAAAACATCTAATAAAGCAATTTTTTGTGCAGCTTTTGCTTGAAGGGTGAGAATCTAGATGGGAAATCCCCCGCCGTGATCGACTACACACCATACCTGAAGTTCACTCAGAGGTGAGACTCATCCAGACAATCTCATCAATCCAACACTTGTATGTGTGTGTGTGTGTGAGTGTGTGTGTGTGTGAGAGAGAGATATGTTTGGTTAAACAACAGCATGCTTTTCTTTTGTGTAGCTATGACTACCTTAGCGATGAGGAGGACCGCCGCAGCGTGGACAGTAGCAACAGCGAGGAGAGCGTCCCCGATCATCCCTACATCCCTCTGGTGACCGACGAGGAGAGCTGGAGCAACAAGTGTCGCAAGATGGAGCAAAGGTTTAAGATCGTCTACGCCCAGAAGGTGACTCCCTGTGGCCTGCAATCAAGGCTTTACTCGTTTGTGTTCAGACACCTGAGGTTGTTTTTTTTTCTTTCTTTTTTCAGGGTTATCTAGAGGAGCTGGTGCGTTTACGGGAGTCGCAACTGAAGAACGTTGAGACGGAGAACAAGCGCCTGAGGGCAAAGGTGGAGGAGCTGACAGTGCAGGGCCAAACAGAGAAGAAGGAGCTCGAAGCGATCGTGCTGGAGCTGCAGGCACAACTGTGAGGATTTGATTATTTTCTAAGAACTCCACAATAATATGTTATTATGTATTTGTGCTTTTTCATTTGAGGTATGAAGATCTTCAAAAGCCATCACAGCTTGGGACGGTGCAGAGATGCTAAACATAAATTTTTCATGCTTTAGATGTAGTTAGAGGACATTTGACATGAAGAGAAACTGAGCATCATCTCCTCTGGTATTAATGTCTACTTTGGGCCCTCTTCAGCTCTGCTCTCATGCCCTGTGATTCCTCCCATCTGGCTAAAGATCTTGCCATCCCACTGGTCAACCAGTGGTCTACCATCACAAACAACCAAGGAGATGTCAAGTTATTCCGCAGGTAAACTTTCTAGCGTTTCTGGTTTATTCAGTAGATGTTTTTGATGTAGAGAGTATTATAGCAACATTTGTGTCGTCCAGGAGGAGTTTCCACAGTCTGGAGCAGCTTTCTGCTGAAGTCAGTCTGAACTCTGACTCCCAGAAGACTGATGGGAGACAGAATGGAGATGTTCCCTGGACCACTGCAGGTAAAACTGCTTTAAACTAAAAACACAGTCAGAATATTCTGTCTTTTTTTTGGTTTTCTTCTAAGCTTATTTTCATTAAAATGCAGATTTTTCCTCACTGGTTCAGATGGTGCGGTGCTTAAGAGGTTTCCGCTGCAGGTTATGATACTCTTAATGAGTAACCGTGACAACGGGGGAGTTGTTTATACGTGGGAGTAGCAGATTGATGTTTCCAAAGCCCAGATAATGGGCCTAATAAGACACAAAATTCACATTTGAAGTGGAGATGATGAGGATGTAGATCAGGAGCGAAATAGAGGAAAAAAGAGAAGGAAGTTTGAATTATTTATTTCTTTAGTCATCACAGAAAATTTAAGACCACTGGCAAATAAAATAGATGAGCTTGGAGTTCTAACTGGGACAAATCTCTTGTGTTTTGGTGAGATACAGCTGGAGGAACGTTTTCCTCTCTATGTGGCTATCCCTAGCTCTGTGTAGACAAATGTTTGTTAACAATACCAACAGATGGTCTAACCCTGAACATATGTGCACCCCAGATACTGAAGTTCTGGATGCAGGTTTCATGTCATCTGACCTGCGTTACCTGTCGATGCTGCGTGTGATGTCATCAGCTCAGTTGTTGCAAAGCTACAAACACAACACCCTGATGCGTTTGGGGATTTCAACTTTTGCTAAATTACAACAGTTAGACTGATTTATTATTTTATAATTTATTCTTTTTTATAATAATTTATGGTGCAACAATACAAGTATTGAAATTGCTTTTCTTTTCAAACCTGTTCTACTTTTCTAATGATTTTAGCTTTGTTAATTAAAATCAGACACTTTTCTGGTTCAACAGCAGAGAGACAATATTTTTTGCTTCTCCGTGACTACATAAAAGCCTTTCTGTGGCTGCCACCCATGCATATGTGTGTACGTAGATTTACACAAAGGCGGGCTTGATGCTTTGTGTAGGCAGCTTCAACTATGCATTATCATAAGTTGAATTTAAGCTGTGTTCTTCTGGTGTCATAGGAAAAGACAACACCCCGTCCATGCTGGGTCTGTGCGGCTCCCTGGCCTCCTTACCGAGCTCCAAGTCCCTGGCAAGCCTCAAGTCTAGCGAGTGTTTGGTCAACATCAGCACCGAACCCAGCCCTGCGCTCTCTCCCAGCTAGGAGGTCCAGCCCAACAACAGCCGAGATTTAACCCCCACAGCCTGTCTGCCTGGTGATGCTGCGTTGACTATTTCCAAGCACCTGCCCGTGACCCTGCTCCCTCCATACACACACCTCCATGAAAGCACATCTGGATTTTTTTTTTTTTTTTTTTGTACGTGAGAGTGAAGTCATCATGAAGCTGACAGGATCCATCACCTTCTTTCGCCTCATCCACAGAGCTCCTCGCTTTTACTCTACAGCCACAAGTTTTTATCTGTGATTCCCTTCATCCAGAAATCATGCAGCGTCTCCATAGAAACCTGCCATCCATCTACCTTCAGTGTTCTCATGTTCTTCTTTATTAGAACAACGATATTCTTCCCATGGCGTCATGTGTGTCAGTGCACCTTTGGCCTATTTTATTATTTTTGTGCCACAGTGTAACCTAAACAGCACCTGCAGCTGTTTGGATGCTCACAAAGACAGATGTGATGATCTTTTAAAAAGTTACCGATACAGGGTAGGGGGGTTTACGGACTTCCCTTTCGATGTCAAAGCAGAGAGTGGCGTGTTTTTATGAGTGTGACTGAATTATTTTGGGATGGATATATCCTTCAGGCTTCACCGATCAAACTCTTACAGTATGTTTAAATCTGTGCAGCTATTTATTGATTCAGCTCTTAAGCTGTCGCATACTGTATGTTCATTTATTTCATTTGATCCAGTACAGCAGTATGTCCCCTCTTTTTTTCTTCTTTGGTTTGTTCTGTTTGCAATAAACTGTCTTTTTCCATTATGTATCTGTATGGGGTGATTTTTTTTTTAAAGTAACGAGACAAAACAGTTTAAATGAGTTAATTCTTTTACTCTGGCTCCATCTAGTGGTGTAATGTAGTATAGCACCTTGAAAGAAAATACCGACTCATTTATGTCGGATAAATCATTTAGGGTAATGACATGGGTGGCTAAAAATGTCCATATGAAAAAGGAAAGTTATACCAGGAGTCTGTAAATCTATAATTTAGCTTTTTTTTTTTCTAAAAAGGTTCGAAGTTTTGAGTAAATTCAGTTTGACTGAGCATGTCAACCTGCAAAAATGATCCACAGTAAATCCTTGGAACTGGTTGAAGATGATCGATCATACACCGATAACCATTTATAGTCTTCTCAGCTCCTCACGCTGCTGCTGATTGACAGATAATGATCTTTTCTTGCTGCAGAGTATACGTCTATCTTTTTATATGCATGGGAGAGCCACTCGCTTCTTTCATTTTCTCAGCCACAGATTTTTTTTTGCAAGTGTATAAAAGCTGCACTTGAGTCACCAGAATGTCTGCCAATTTCAGGGTTTATGACATGTCTACACAGTAGCTGATAAAGATTTCAATATGACATTTTCTGTTAAACTAGTAAACACAGTGTACACATTAGGATCACATTAAAAGGAAGTTTTGAAGGAACATTTCTATGGGTCTGTGCTGCTGCCAGAACATCTCACACACAATGACCTACGTAGATGTTTCTGAGCAATGCACTCAATTTCTGGAATACATTTTTACATTAAGTCATGGAGCTTAAGCACAATCCCATAAAAAATGTGCCGTGAAATGCTTCATGAATACAATCCATAAGTGATAGTAAAGAAAAGGTACCAAAGTACTTTTTTAAACAAGGGTTTTTCAACAACTTTCACTTGAAGCAAAGATCTTTGAACCAAATCTGACAAAATATGATGCTTATAGTCAATTAATGATAAGCACAAACATGTCAGGATAGTGATACAAGACCAAATCTGTGCAGAATATAAAATAATAACATCACTCTTTTGCAATAACGGCATCTAATGTACCTAATAAGGGAAATAACTGTGTTTCTTGTGGGTGAATGAGTAAAGAAGATTCTTCAGGACCCCTTGAACATGGGCAGTGACCTCCAGGGGTCCCTGAACCACACTTTGAGAGACCACACAGGCATCAAGGCACGATTGGTCTTTTTTTTTTTTTCTTAATTGTATTTATTTATTTATTTATTTATTTTAATGCGCTACAACCATGTCATCAACCCTTAAAAACCATCCATCTGATTATGGCTGATGAGATATATGCCCCACAAAGTTGAGAAAAGAAAAAAAAATCTTAACAAAGTAGGTGGGATTTTTTCAAGGGGAGGGGGCGTGTTCTTTTAGAAGACAGGCAGAGTCGTTGACCAATAAGCATTCAGTAATGTTCAGCGGCAACCAATCAGATCAGCCGCTCTCAGACCTTATTCTACACGAGTTAGTTGTACAGGTTGAGCTGTTGTGTTGTCACTTTGCGGACAAGAGAAACGAGCAGCAACGTGTAAGGGCTTCCCAAAGTCTTTGGTCGTGTCATTTTGTGCAAGATGAAAGATAATACGCGATTTATTTACGCGATGCGCTAAATCGCAAACCTCAGCCAGCTCGTTTGTCCGCTTTTTTCTACTTGAAAGTAAATTGTGAAGCCAAAAAAAAAAAAAAGAGAAAGAAAGAAATGATGGTGATCATCACAAAAGAGAGCTCAGGCACTTTGTCCACGAAGGGACCCGATTACAATTTGGGATAATCGCTTGTGGATGAATTGAATGTGCTCGCGAGGGGGAAGGCTGCCGTGAACGACGGGAACTGCGTGTTTTTACACGCGCATAAGCGCAGCTCGGCCGTGGGAGCGGAGTGGGGGATGTCCGGCAGAGGTGGAGGAGCGCCCCGGGGGTGCAGCAACCCCAGCCTGCAGCCCCTCAGAGCCACGGTCCCGTACCAGCTCCAGAGGGGCTTCCCTCTGCTCTGCAGAGAGGTCAAGACGGGTAAATACACACGCAGGAGGCCACGCAAGCATGCACCCGCATCCATGTGCTCCACAGCTGAAAAGTTGGTTTCATCTCACTTTATCAACAGTCTCTAAGAAAGAAAACTGCACTGCTAAGTTTATGTTTTGGTGATTGCTTTGAACAAAAGTTCTTTTCATCAAAAAACAGCCAAACTGTGGCCAGCAAGTTGATGGACAGATAAAGAACTTTAGTCGTGGGTCTGTGGAGGGTCTTTTTTTTTTGGCTTGGGCTATAATTTGTCTTTCTTTTCAGACAAAACATCTGACTCAGTAATCCATAAAAAATAACATAATTATAAATTGTAGTTCCTATGTAACTGTTGAAAGCAGATAACTGTGTAATTAGAGTGTGTCCCGAAAGAAAGAGGCCATGTTTCTCATCCTAACTGGGAGGAAGAAAAAAAAACCCAACAAAAAACAGGATAATCCAGCATCTTTTCACTTGATCTAAAAGATACAATCCCAGCACACTATAAGGAAGTTAAGTCAACAACGAAGGCCGCTAACTCTGAAACATAACACCCCTCTCATAATGTTATTTGGACACTCAGCTGCCCCTTTGCACTCTGACCTGCAGGATTTCTGCCACATGCTTGATGCTAGCGCAGCAGCAGCTTTAAAGGCCTCTTTGTTTCCCTGCGAGTGCTTTTTCCTTTAACTGTATCCACGAATCGCTCATCTGCGTGTTATTCGTACGCCCTGCCTGCCCTGCGAGCCCTGGCAGACGAAGGCACGCCTGCGGGTGTGCTTTCAGGTCGGTGCAAGATAAACTGGTAGCCTGTGGTGCCTGCTTCCAGTGCACTGTAGCTGGGATATCTTCTGCTGCAGGTCGAAGGCATGATTCCCACCTGCACAGAGAGCATGCACGACTACGGTGCACGCTCATGGATGGCGAGAAAAACTACCACTGGTGCTAAAATACCGCCGAGGTTCTTCGCCGGTGTAATTGTGTTGTGTTTCTGTTTCCTAAAGCAGACAGAACCGCAGCTCGCCCTCCGAGACCCACCATCCGTCGAACCCTTTCCCTGGACACGATCGTCGGGCCCTACCTGCAGGGACAGTGGCCCAAAGAGGCAGAAGGCACCGGTGTCACCTGCGTCAACGACAAGGCCACGCAGGTGAGTGTCAGTACGTCTGGAAACGCTCAGATTTGGGATATTTCAGTGTAATTACTCTAATTAAACCGGAGTGGGTTCAGGTGAACTGCCAGGTGGTATAAAACCAGGGGCTCTGCTGGTTCAATGACTCATTTCCCATAAAAACCTGTCGCTTCATGTTACAGAGAGGGAAAAGCAGGCAAGGTCGAATTCCGAACGTTTTGTCAGCTCTTCCTCGCGAGCGTGAGGAGGATTTCTGCGACACGCAAGATATCTGATATTGGCTCTGCAGGTGTCTGGTGGTTCCAGTTCGACGCGGCGGGTGGAAAGCAGCCAACTGGAAATAGTCGTTTTTGTTCTTCTTTAAACTGCTGCTCCCCACTCCCCCTCCCCACTGTATCTCCCCCAAACTGGTGCACAAAGCCCGGAGTACCATCACCAAGCTCCGCAGCTTCGTCTTCGCTCCTGACACAGTTTAAACCCCCTTTGCTTCCATTGTGAGGAACAAACCCCTCCTGACCTCATTATACAGACACCCCATCCCCCAGTGCTTTCCTCAAGCGCACTCTCACATGCACGCCAGCAGCCCACCTCCTTTTGCTGAAGTTCCTCTGCATTATGTCAGATGGTATAACTGCTCGTTCGCTGCGCTTTTTCGGTCGTGATGCTAAACCGTCGCGGGGCTTGATCGGCATCTCTGCACACTTCATAACGAAACTGACTTCAGCAACCACTTCATTCATCATTTCAGAGGTCCAGTAAAGAATCGGCATTAGACTTTAGATGACCAGTAAAACCAAGACATTTGAACTTAATTTTAGTCTGCAGGAGTTTTCTTTTTTGGGGGGAATTTTATTCCCCAAATTAAGCTTTAATGCCAATCTGTCAACATGCTGACGTTTACCGTACGTTTATTAGCTCAAAACCGCTCACCATAGCTGCTTCTGCTTTTACGAATCTCTGTACTTCTGCACATACTTTATCAGTAAAGTGAGATGTTTGTGGTGGCACTAAATGAAAAGTCAGCAACAGACCAAAGCGAATACCGAGCGCGTCTGCCTGCTTCGACCTCGATTCTACGTGGTCTCCACTCTTATAGCATCTCACAGAGGTTTCCCCTTCGCCCTCCAGAGACATGGAGTCGCTCGTCTTGCTTAAGGACATTCATTTCCACATGTGGAGCAGCTGTCAATCAAATAGGTACTTCAGTCCAAACCGAGCTGAACTGAAGTTCAGTAGAATAGAAAACTAAGTCCACTCGCCTTCTCCCTTTCTTTTTTGATATTTCTTTTCTTTTTAAACAAGTATTCTTCTTTCTATGTAACCATGTTTTCTCACATATCACTTATTGATTATGCCGCCATGTTAAGTGGCAGCTCTGGGCCAGTTGTAAACAAGTTGGTGAGCTGTCCGAGCTGGAAACATTAGCCTTGCACACCGAATGCTCTGCTACCTTCGAGTCTTTTTATAGGTTTATATCCCATGATCCCCTGCTGCAGGGAGGGTAGGGTTGTCGGTTTTGGATGGTGTTGGGGAGGGGGCGGTGGGCAGTTGTAACTCTATATCAATGTCACAGTATGGCTGACCCACGCTGTATTCTGAATTATTTGGCCAGGCGTGAGATGAAGGAACCAGGAAAACATTTCTGGAAAACCGTGAAGCGGATAGTTTGAAACGAGGTTGTGTGAAGCGAGAAGGAAAACGGCGTGCGTGCGCCGCTCGCCGAGGCCGGCGTGTGAATGGTGTGGACACTGGTGAGTGGATCGAGTTTTTTGCGTGGACAGCAGCTGACTTTGACCGTGGAGGCGGCGGGGCTCGGAGTATCTGATCCTGCTGGCCGTAGCCAGACCTGGAATCCACTCGGTGGAAATGAACGCCCAGTCACCTGCTCCCGACCAGCAGTCGGTGGTGATCCACCAGGCGCCAGCCGGCAGAAGGTCACGAGTCAACGTGAAGAAATCGGTACGAGCACGGCAGAGAAAGTGTTGCTGTTGTGTTGTCTGAGGAAAGAAGAAGGGCACCAGAAAGTCCTGCTGGCTTTGCTGTTGTTTTTCCTCTACAGTACGTGACTTTGTGAATAACACGGCGAGCGTTTGTGTTTGAGTGCAGTGAGGCGTTGAATTTGCACTCGTCGTATTCACGGTGGTGTGGTTTGGATGTTTTCTTGTGTGTGTGCGTGTGTGGAAGTGGGGCCGTTTTGAAGCTCACAGTGGTTTCTTGTCGCCTCCCACTGTACAGCTGTTGTGGGGCAGGTGTGCAAGACAGCTGCGGGGTTCAACCTCTGTGTCGAGCTCGCGAGTGCTAGTAGTAGGGGTTTGCTGGCTCAGCAAAAAAATGTGAAATGCCCCCAACGGACAACCCTGCTGACACACACACACACACTCCACAGTTTAACTGACAAAACACTGGACTCCTTGTTTATCACCCTTCTTTAAAGACTCCAAGTTCCTGGGTGGAGGAGACCCGGGGACGGAGAAGTGCTGGTGGACACAAGCGCTCGGCGTCGTGGGGCAGCGCGGAGCACCTCAGAGAGGCAAGTACTGTACCCAAATCTATACTTGTAAAATAATCAGCTGTCTGTACGCACATGCAATCTCTCACTGATTATGTGAAACATTAACCGCCCCCAAGAGGAAAGTCAGTAACCTTTTCTTTCCACATTCACTCCCACAGTCCCCCAAGTCTTTTTTTTTTTTTTTTTTTAAATTGTCACTCTGCCCTCAGGTGGCCAAGCTGAGGCACCAGCTGCAAAAGCGCTCCCGACATGCACCTCCTTCTGCAGGATTCGAGCTCCCTCACCCCCCCCTACCGGCAGGCCATGCGGCAGGGATCACTCAGGTAGCCCCACTGATCCTGTTTCCCATAAAGAAAAAAAAAACCCCATCTAAATTAAAGAACCAGACGTCAAAGTTTTCACACATGCTGCCAGCACTGAATTGTCTTTCACAAGCAGACATAGATGACCGTGGTAACAGGGATATAAAAATCACAGTCTTTTATTAGGAGCGGCTGTCGTCGAGCCTCATGTGTCGCTGCCGCGCTGTCTCGGAGAGACTATCCGAAACCAGCATGCCAGCGGCGAGACACGGACGAGACGCGTAACTCTGCCTGGATGCGACTTGTTTGTCTGCAGACAATGCCCCTGATGCCGCTGAACAGACTCGCCCCGCGGCTGCGCCGGAGCGTGGAAGGTCTCAGCTTAGAGCTGGAGGAGGTGTTTGTGTCTGAGAAACCAGATGATCAGCATGAGGTTAGTTTGGTCGCCTCTAAGAGAGGCTGCAAGATCAGTGAAGTTTATGAATGAACAGTATGGATGGAGCGTCGATGAAATAGCCCGACCTCATTAAAACTGTGATAGACTGCTGAATATTAAGCATTAGTTTATGTTCAATACATCTTATTTCCAGTTATACCCACGTCATGTCAGCCATTTTGTGCACTGTTTTTCACTTGTTTCTTCTCGAATGTTCCAGATTCTGGATATCCCAGACGGCCACAGGGCTCCGGTCCCCGTCCAGAGGTGCAGCAGTGGCTCTCAGAGTGATCCCTCCCCCGGACCTCTGGACCCTTCCCTCCTGTCCCCCTCTCAGTCCCCCTGTCCACTCGATCCGTCACTCCTGTCGCCTTCAAGTTCCCCTTGTCCACTGAATCCATCACTTTTGTCTCCCTCACAGTCGCCGTGTCCCATGGGAGAGACAGGTTAGACAGCGTGACATTGTTCGGTGAACTCTCTTTAACTGTGGAGCACCTTTTTCTCGTCTTTGATTTTTTTTTTTGTAATAATTTTCAGTGTCATTAGTAAAAGTGGAGGGGGGATATGTTTGTCTCTCTCAACAGAGCCTGTGGACTGTGAAACCTCGAGTCCCTCCCCATCCATATCTCTCCCTTCGTTTGCGCTGGATCCTCCTCTGCTGCAGCCCTGGTCGTCCTCCCCTCGTCCCAACAAAACCTACTCTTTCCAGCGTGAGCCGCCCGAGGGCTGCGAGCGGATCCGAGTATGCGAGGAAGCCATGTGAGTAGCAAATTTGAGATTGACTGTCGGTAGGTCACGGAAACATTTTCCACTAAAGCTCCAGTAACCGGGATTCACGCTTGAAGCATAATCCATCCCCAGTTCTGACGAACAGTTGTACTAATACACTTATGTTGTCATGCTTCAACTTCTATGTGCTCGTTCTTCAATAAGTGATGCTATTTTTATTTTTTAATCAGAATTTTGAATATAAAATAGATTTGGTTCCAAATGAACTATGACACGTGGGTTATTGAGTAGATTACGTTCAAAGATGCAAAGAAGCTTGAATATCGAAACTTCACTTTTATCCTTAAATTGCATCTCTTTGGTAACCAGAGCTTCACTCACCAGTTATATCGTCCTGACAAAATCCGTTTCCAAAGATGCTCCTACATCTTTTACCACCTTTCTTCAAGATCAGCAAGGTCTGATGAACTTGTGTGATGTAAAACCCTCCACACATTTGAAAGAGAAAACCTCTTGAGTGGGTGTAATAAAACTAGATATTTAGAGACATTTGTTGGTTATTATTTGGAAAGTGTTATTTTCTGTACTTTAAGAGCATTTTACATGAGGAGAATAGCCATTATATTGTTTCAAACCCATTTATTAGAAACATATAAAGTAATAGAAAGAGAATTAGAGGGCAAATTAAGGGCACAAAGTTTGGTTTGTGTAGGAGAGAAAGGTAATGAATAATGTGTATACGCTGGTAGATAAAGCCCGATGGATATCACAAAAAGGATTATAAGAGGTAAATTATAAGGATTATGTGGGTGTAAGTGATATCACCACGAGTTTATAGTGACCAGAAACCTGATTAAATAACATAATTAATTCCAGACTCCTAATAGAGTTCTCAGGATTTGTAAAATAAAGCAGGGCGTCATCTGCATACAAGGAGATTTCAGACTTTACAGAAACTATCAGTGTTGCTTTTCCAGCGTTGTGCATGAAACTCACAGCATCAAATTTGTGCAACAAAAATGTAAAGTTGAGCATTCTGAAGTGATCATTTTTAAATAAAACCCTTAAGCATATTTTTGTATTATTCTGTCATTTTAACGAACAGCCGGTAGGAAGGAACTTTTATTTACTGTTAGAGTGCTGTGACTCATTCATAATGATTTATGTAAAAAGTACATGACTCAACTCAAGGTCAAGGTTAAATTTATTTATATAGCACATTTAAAAACAACAAAGACCAAAAACAATCCAAAAAAAAAAAAAAAAAAGGCAGGAAGGGCAGCAGGGTGGTTTAGTGGTTAGCACTGCTGCCTCACAGTGAGAAGGTTCCTGGTTCGACTCCCGGCAGGAGTCTTTCTGCGTGGAGTTTGCATGTTCTCCCCGTGCTTGCGTGGGTTTTCTCCGGGGACTCCGGCTTCCTCCCACGGTCCAAAAACATGTATATTAGATTGATTGGGAACTCTAAATTGCCCGTAGGTGTGAGTGTGAGCGTGCGTGGTTGTTCGTCTGTATATGTGACCCTGTGATGGACTGCCGACCTATCCAGGGTGTACCCCTGCTTCTGACCTGCAGTGGGCTGGGATTAGCTCCAGCAGACCCCCCCGTGACCCAGTCACTGGATTCAGCGGGTATAGAAGATGAATGGGGAAAAAAGCAGGAAGCTATAAAAAGCATTTAAGAAACATTAAAATCAAACAGCAGTACAGTGCAAAGATCTGGCTGTGTGTCATATCCTACTCAGAACTGAAAGTGAAAGAGAAGAAATGTGTTTCTGACATTAAATTGAACATAAATAGAGTCTAAGCGGTGCGAACATGACTGTCTAGAAGTTGACAGTCGGTGCTCTCACTGGTGTATGAACCTGCAGGGGTTCTGATAGATAAGAGGGTGCCATTACACTTAAAACTTTAGAAGTCAGCCATAAAACCTTAAACTCAGTTTGGAATCAGATGGAGGGATGTCAAGACTGAAGTTATGTGATCACACTTCCTGGTGCCGGTTAAAAGTCGAGCTGCTGGGTTCTCAACCAACTACAGAGGTTGAAGAGAACATTGACGTGAACCAACACATGCAGCTAAATGTGCGGCAACAAAAGCATGAATTATTTTTCTCGGTCCTCTGGAGGGAGATAAGGCTTCACCTCAGCGACGACTCATAGTTGGGAAAAGTTTGATTTTACTTAAGACAGCGCTCAATTTAAGAGAGCCGTCAAAAGTCACACCCATATTCCTGACAGCAGAGTGACTACAGGAGGTCAAAGGTCAAAGGTCAGCCGAACCACAGAGCACATCTGATTTACCAAAACAGATGACCTCCATCTTCTTTTCATTAAGGCTCAGAAAGTTCATTTTTATCCACGTTTTAAGATTATTGAGACAGTCTAACAAAGGCTGATGCAACTCATCCTTTAAACCAAAGTTACCAAGACAATAGTTGTTTATGAACTCAAGTTAAAAGAGAGAGAGATGTAAATTAAAAACTTGTAAGATATTTTTCTACATCACACAGCTTTGATCAACTTCAAGGTAATCTTTCTGTTTTTCAATTATCTCACCCTTTTCAAACACTAATTGACCTGCATCAGTAACAAATTACAGTATGTTAGCCTTATCAAATACATAAATGAATGATTACAAATATGAACTATGCACTTACTTCTAGAACAATTCTAGTCCTCTTAGATTGAGTTTGATACATCAAAACACCCACAAATACAACGAGAACAAAACAGGATGTCGTATCAGCTGCAAATCAAGTTCACATCAGAACAAAGTGTCGCAAATTTGTGATCAGTTGAATGATGCAGTTTTGTAAAGATCGTCTAAAGAGTGCCTATAAGACCATGATGTTTTTTTTTTTGTAAGTGGTAATCGGTTTTTGCTTCATTTGCAAAATTAACTTTTTCTAACTTGTTTGCATATTATTATTAAAATTAGAGGTGAAAAAAGGCTGACAAGTCAGTCAACAAAAGATTCATATTTGATGTACCAATTTTGATTATTTATTTATTTTTGTGGTTGGGGGTGGGGTTGTGGGTTCCATTGTTTCAAATTTAAGGATTTGATCTGTTCTTTTTTTGAGTTTGAGTCATTATTAATATAATATTTGATTAATGCATTTCCCTGACTAGTAGACTTCTAGATGGATAAATAGGTAGGTGTAGATGACTAGCCATAACTGCTAATTTAAATATTCAAAACTACCCATGAGGTTGTGGCTTCTGGGACCGTTGATGATGCAGTTTCCTGGGGTACACTCTAAGTACTCCTCCCACTTTTTCACCCTTAGGTCTGGTTGTCAGGACGACCATCTCCTCCAGCCGTCTTGCCCCGACCCCAACAAAGTCAACTTTACCCCACACGGAGGCTCGGCTTTCTGCCCCGTCAGTATCCTGAAGCCCCTGCTGCCCTCCATGGACCTCCTCTTCCGTGGCCTGTCGGTGTCTCCGGTCACCGGCTGCTCGGGCCAGGCGTCTCCCACCAGGCAGCTGAGCATGCAGTAGGTGGATATCTGAGCAGAATCTCTCAGGACTGAACCACACCGGACCTGAAGGACCTGGATGTGTTTTATATGCAGCATGGGGATGGACCGTGTATCATCACTGCGTGCCCCGATCACTGTGCTCGTAACAGACTGTGTGACTGGAAGCATTTGTTATTATTCTAGGAAAACTGTGGCCTGTTTTACTGCAGAATGTTGGATTAAGCTGATTTTTATTTTTACCTCATCAGCACTTACTGTGTCCTGGTGTCCCCCGTAAGAGACATAGATTAGCCTACAGGACTTAAGTTGCTGAAATGTTAGAATATCCTGAAAAGAGCTTAGAAATATCTGAGGACTTGAAAACAAAGTTTTGTTTTTAGTTTTTTTTTTTTTTGTTAACTGTTCAGATATACTTTGGAATCCGCCACAGCGGTTTTCATGAATCATATCCAAGTAAGTAAATTTATCGTCAGAAAACCAAGCACTTACTACACACAAGGATCACTTTCTGACCATTCTCAACTATTGATCAGAAGTATACTGAAGCTTTCATCTACATTCACGTTATTTTTAGATGTTTAAACCTTGTTTAAAAAGAAATATTTTTGGTCTATAGTTTATGAAGCCTGACTTTTCTACAGATGTTTCTAGGAAGATATATATTTTTGTATCTTTGTAAGGAGTTACAGAGTGTTACATGTTTGCTGAGGAAACTGACTCATCTCTGTTTATACGCGGGTTACTTATGAGCAGTAATGGAAGTTTTATTAGCTTTACTTGCCCACAACAGGCATCGTTACAACCAAATTGTTTTGTAGATTTTCCTGTGGGTCACTCCACTCAGAGGGTTTTTAGTACCAGCTGTTCTGATCACAAAGTGTTATTAAAATGCATAAAGCACCAGGTTTGGAACAATATTTCATCGCAAAACTAATTAAAACAAAAAATACATGACCTATATGAAAAAGGAATTATGTCAATGTTTCATATTTTTTATGGGCACCTAACTTTCTCCTTTTTATGCTCTGTCGTACAATTCAGAAACTAATATTACAAATAATCCCACAGTTTTATTAGATAAGTGAGCTGTCACAATAGGTAACTATAAAATCAAATTATTATAATTATAAACACCAGCAAAAAGAAGAAACTGATCATTTTTATAGATATATATGTGTGTGTATAGACTTCTAGATGGACAAATAAATAAGTGCAGATGATTAGACATAACTGCTAATTTAAATATTCAAAACTACCCATGGGGTTGTGACTTTTGGGGCCAATTATGATGCAGTTTCTACACACACACACACACACACACACATATATATATATATATAAATTAGTAAAAATTATTCAGCAAGAAATTTAAAATAAAGATATTAAACAATGAGTGCACAGAAATAATTTAGCAGCCTTCTTGTTTGTGGAGTCAGATAAGCTTTGGGTTTATTGCTATAAATGAAGGTTTAAAATGACCAAATTTAGCCCTAAGAATATGACATTTCCCTAAAATGATCAACAACTTTATTAAGTATAAGTTTTCTTTCTTTCTTTTTAGTTTTTCCAACACATTAAAAATTTTAAATCTATTTTAAAATCAGTGTACCAAGTTATTCATGTCCCGAATGTGACAGTTAAGGCTAACACAGGTGAAATACTGTTTAAAATTCCAACCGACACAAGAAACAACTCACACAAATGTCTTTCTTAAACTTCAACACGTACTATTTAGCATGTGAGTGTCTGTGAATCAGTTTATAAGACACATCCCCATTAATTGTTATTGTTTCTCCCTTTGACACGTGGATTTGTGCCTCAAACCGATAAGCCCCACCCCTTCCATCCAAAGCTGCTTGGTGATTGGTCCACGTGACCCCTCCTCCTTTCATGAGCCAATGAATTTCATCCACATCCTAGGACGAAAAAAAGGCACGCCACATTTTCAACGAAGGACCTCTTGTGTCGCACTAGCTGTCTATGTGAATGCCACTATATATACATAAACAATAAAATAATTAAAGCTCAAATACAGTTAGTGAGATTTGTTGCATTTTATTTAATGAACTTGTGAGATTTTATCTAACGTATCAATGTAAGTTTAGGGTCGGTATTTAGCTTTTTTGATTAAACATAAATATTCAGGCTTACTAGGATGCAAAACCATTTTCCTTTTTTTTCTTAAATCCTTAACATAAGTCATAATTGCTCAATGAAAACAAGCCGCAAGCGGCTGCTTCCTAAACGTTACCCAGATTTAAGTTTTCTGAGTTATTTTAAAAGACCACTATACAATATAAAATAATAATGTCGTGATTTGTAGTGTTCATATTCCCGGCAGTCTCGGTGGTAAAATCGCAGATCGTCGCCACTGCGCTCGACAGTCTTTGCCGATTCCGCTGCGACTAACTAACAACGGAGCGCGACCGCCTTTTCCGGGCTCTCGACGGCGGTTATAGTGGAGCGGGACGTCGGTGTGAGAGCCGCCGGGAGCGGAGCGGTGTCAGTGAACGTACCCGGGCTGTTGGGCGACGACATGGCTTCGGGGAAAGGAGCCGGGAAGCCCGCCTCGCTGTGGGACAACATGCGGATACGGTTCGCCGTTTGCTTCCTCGGAGTTTTTGTGTGTTACTTTTATTACGGAATACTTCAAGAAACCATGTAAGTGTTTATGTAATTCTGTCTTGGGCACAAAAAATGTTGGTCTGTACAACGGATATGCAAACTACTTTGTAATTATGCACAAACTGAAATTGAAAGCGTCACATATGAGAATTGTGACGTCACAAATTTGCAATCCAGTAAACACGTGGAGCTCTAGAAATATTACATAAAATGCACAATGCATGATTGAGATTGTCGTATTTAACAATACTGCTATGTTTCCCTGACTTTTGCAGCACTCGGGGCAACTATGGTCAGGAGAAGTTCACATTTGCCAGGACGTTGGTCTTCATACAGTGTATTGTCAGTGCTGTGTTTGCTAAAATCTGTGAGTATGCTGTGTGCAGTTAATACAAAGAAACATATGTTAGTCAATGAAATTCAGAGTTTCAGGACATCATGAAATGCATCAAACTTTGATGTTCTGCAGCTGCACCACTTAAACCCATCACGTCAATGTACTAATGTGGGTAAATGCTTATTTACCTTACGAGAAAATGTCCCTCTTTGAACCAGTGATCCAGTTTTTCGAGGGGTCTAAACCAGATCTCACTAAGACCTGGCTCTACGGTGTGTGTTCGCTGTCTTATCTCGGAGCCATGGTGTCCAGTAACTCTGCTCTTCAGTACGTCAACTACCCTACTCAGGTGAGCCTGTCCTTTCTCTGAATGGACCAAGTTCAGTAATAATGTTTTAAAGTCAGGTACATCGAGCTTAAAACTAAATCTACTTTTTTCTTTTGTAACAGGTGTTGGGGAAATCATGCAAGCCCATACCAGGTAAATCTGACAATATTTATTTTAGCTGGTGTTCTGCTTTCTACCAGCAAATCATGATAATTTTATAACGAATCCATAATAACCGAATTACAGCTGGGGTTGCCACTTCTTGGAAATTAGCTGACAAAGCTTTGCTTAGAGATTTCAAATCACTTGAGTCATTTTGAATCCCTTAGTCACTTTAAGTTGGAGAGTACTGTAAGTCAGCTGTACATTAGAAGAGTTTGTATTTGGTAATTTTGCCTCTCTTTATGTTAAGAGAACATCAGAGTGCTTTGGAGGCTCGCTACAGTTTGTCTTGCTTTAAGGGTACGTCTTGCTGATCACAGCTTGGTTATCTCTTGATGCACAGTCAGCACATATACGCTTTCACCAGTCCATATGTTTCACTCTCAGGGTTGAAGGCCAGTTGGTGTACTATAGTGTGCTATTTAAAGTAAAATTCATCTAAATTGTTGTTTTTGTGCTGCTGCAGTGATGATCCTTGGTGTGACGATACTGAGGAAGAAGTACCCACTGGCTAAGTACTTATGTGTGCTGCTGATTGTGAGTGGCGTTGCTTTGTTCCTCTATAAACCCAACAAGAGCTCAGCCGTTGCCGATGACCACATTTTTGGCTTTGGAGAGATTCTGTTGGTGAGTTCACATTTCACTCATGGTCTTGGTAACATTTCTGTGACTTCTGTCTCACGCCCTGCGTTTTGCTGAATCACAGGTGCTGTCTCTGACGCTGGACGGTTTGACTGGTGTGGCACAGGACCACATGCGGGCTCGCTTCCAGACGAGTGCCAACCACATGATGCTGAACATCAACATGTGGTCCATTCTGGTTCTGGGACTCGGTGAGCTATTTCTCTCCTGTTTTATGTTTGAGTTAAGGTGAACACAGATCACCAAATCATCCTGGCG
Source organism: Zenarchopterus dispar (assembly GCA_028564865.1). Taxonomy (NCBI): domain Eukaryota; kingdom Metazoa; phylum Chordata; class Actinopteri; order Beloniformes; family Zenarchopteridae; genus Zenarchopterus; species Zenarchopterus dispar. Next base: position 2,433,783 of record JAOWBL010000023.1, read on the forward strand.
TGGGTCTCTACTGCCAAAATATTGCAGGACAAAGCAGGAACTTTGATTGACTAAATTTATACTTCTTTTATGAAATGTATAGCAAAGCTTCGCTTACCTTCATGTTTCGCAGTGATTTCCTCCATGAACTGTAGGACAAGTATCTGCTTCGATCCTGTAACTAATGGTAATTTATACAACTTAAAACCAATAATGGAAGTATTTGAGGAGGAAAATGTGAGCACAATTTCCTCAGGAGTAAAACTCATTAATGCAATTAAGACAAACTGATGACTGTTATATTTTATAGATAAATCCTGCAAATCAAAGCTATTGGCTCTGTAAGTAGCTTACTGTAATACGCCGAAGAGCAAGGAACATCAAACTAATGCAGTGTAATGATGAGCTTTCTCAAGTTAAACACTAATCGGCGGCAAGATAAACATTAAAAGGTCAAAGCTAAAATGAAAACTGTGAGCCTGTTTTTCTTGCAAACTATTTGGCAGTGTATGCTGTCTGAGATGGGCCCCATGCCACCTGAACTTGTTAAATACAGTTAGAGTGCAGTCAAGGAGTCAATTTTTCCCTTTGGAGGATTTCTGAGTGAAATGACCCAAAAGTATTTATGTAGTGTCCATAATGAGAGCTGTTCTTAATCTTCAGGAATGATGCTTCAGTGGTTCTTTTATTATCTCCCGTAGCACAAGTTTCACTGAACCGTTCCTTTATGAAGGAGATGATGCCTTACAGCACTTTCTTGGAGCTGCAACATTCAAACCAATTCTCTTTTTCTTTTCCCCTGCATAGTCATAAATCTTGGGATTCATATCGGTAAATATGAGATTGTAGATATTTTCCATTTCTTTTTTTTTTAGTGCTTTCAATTAAACAAAATGTATTAATGAAATAACAATTTCAAGGTGTAGAATGCATGGAAAAAAACACTTGAAGGTGGGATTTTTAGACCTATTCTAAACTTCGGTTTTTATTTTTAAAAAATCCTTTAAAACAATTTATTGTCAACTAGCAGCATTTCTGGAAGAGCTTACTCTCTCAGGTCAGCTGATCAGCTACTCCTGAGTGTGTCAAAAACAAAGAGTAAGCTGAGAGGTGGTTTTGAGACTGTTGCACCAGAAAAGTGGAATGATCTGCCCTCATCTGGTTAGACATTCAATCATTTCCTTTCTGTGTTAAAGAGCCGTCTTAAAACCCGCCTCTTGTAAGATGTTGACCTTTGGCTGTTTTCATGTTCTTTGTTTTAACATGTTTAATCATTTTTAATTTTTTTATTTAACTAATTTTACTTATTTATTTTTATGTCTTAGGAAAATTCTGTTTTTATTATGTTTTAGTTTTATACCTTGTAAATGCTGTATAGCACCTTGGTCCACTGTAGCAGCTTAAGGTGCTTTATAAACCTGGTATGGTACTTAATCCATTTTTTTTTTTTTTTAAACCAATATTTGATTGTGCCCCTAATGAGATGTGCTTTAAAATACTGGAAGACCTCGTGCAATGAAGGAACTTTAGTGTGCACAGATGCAGACATACTTTGGGTTTCCATCACACCACCTCACAATACATACATGCTGTGCTTTTTTGGACCACGTGGTGGCGCCACACAGCAACATTTATGAACCTACATCTGATTTCTCTCAGCACACTGGATGCTATGGAGATACTTAAGTTAAAATGCACCACGATGATCAGTCGCAGAGTTTTTTTTCTTTTTTTTTTCCTAATGCCATTGATGTTCTGATGTTCTGTGTCCTCAGCCGTGACGTGGACTGGGGAAGTGTGGGAGTTCCTGAGTTTTGCTGACCGCCACCCAAGTATCTTTTACAACATTGTTTTGTTTGGGCTGACCAGTGCTTTAGGACAGGTGGGTGGATGAGAGGAAGGACTGATTTGGCTCACAAAACCAAGCTGTCAAATATTTTATAAGAAAAATGAAATACTTTGAAAAGAGTAACTTAAATCACACTATTATTTTCAATCTCTTGCCAGACCTTCATCTTCATGACTGTGGTGTACTTTGGGCCTCTGACCTGCTCCATCGTCACCACCACCAGGAAGTTCTTCACAATCCTCGGCTCTGTTATCTTGTTTGGGAATGTCATGAGTTCGATGCAGTGGGTCGGCACCATCATGGTGTTCCTCGGTGAGAGCCACTTTCTGTTTAGATCTGTGGATTTCTTCAGTCTGTTTGCCTCTTTTTCTCCTCCATCTCTGCTCTAAAATCTCACATGTTCCTTACTGGAATGAATCTGTATAAATTATGGTGCTCACAGATGCTTACAAATCCAGTTTTAAGTAAGAATCAGTGCAGGAACACACGGGGTGCAGGTGTCCTGAACTAAGGACAACAATTGTAACTCTAAAAATGTTACAGGATTCTCATGTTTTCAGGATTTTTCTATCATAAAATGATGTCTGGTCAGCTTTCTTTACCTCTCCTTTATCATTCACATCTTTGCTTTTCTCGTTTAGGTCTTGGACTGGATGCTAAATTTGGCAAAGGCCCCAAGAAAACGACACACTAAAACACCTGGAGCACATGGAAACATTCAGCATCAAGTGGAAACGCTCTGCACTTTGAATAGTGTTTACAGAAGACGTCCTATACCGATAAACTGGACTGTGTGTGCCTGATGATTGGTTCAAGTGTGGTCAGATATTTAACTGTAGTTTAAAGACGCTCGGGTTCAACTCCAGCTTGTTGTGTATTGTTGATATATTGAAGAGAATGTGCTCTACTTTGGGATCAAGTCCAGACTGAACGGTGATGAATTGTTAGCCATACAAAAGCTCTCCTAATAGTTTTGTGGTTAACAGTTGAAGGGGAAAAAAATATAAATATATGTAGAAAACCTCTTACTGAAACCAGCTCTCTTGACTTTAATGGATGTTGAATTAAACAAGGTCTAAAAAAAAAAATGCATTTCCAATGCTGAACACGTAATTTAATACCAAATCTTTTACAAGTTAATGCTCAAGTATGTGTAATTATTACCTGTAGTAATATTTTGGAAAAACGGTTAGCCATGTCATGACATTTGAAAAATGTAAACGGTTGTATGTAGCCCATTATTATGTACAAACTTAGTATTCATTTGTTTTTACTTTAATTTTGCACAAGTTGAAAATGACTTGCCATAAAAGGGAAATTGTCATAATCCATGGTGGTTTTCGTTCTGTATCTTTTGATTTGTGCTCGGTTGATTTCAGTTCTAATTTTCTGCTGCATCACAGAAATAAGTGACGAATCCTTGTAAATATGAATGCCTCAAGTGGAAGCTGTTCAATCTACACACAGCCAGCAGATTAAAAGTGAAACCTATGGTTTTGAGTCGTACAGGTGGGAGACAATTGACTGAACAAAGGACAGGTTTTTTTTTTTCTTTTGGTGAAGGTGTGGGGGGTTGGATCCTCTCATATCATTAAAGAGAGTCACTGCAGATCAATACAAGCAGTTCTGAGTGGTCTCCTCGAGCATGATAAGCTTCAGTGCTACCAGATGCTTTAAAAAAAAAAAAACAAAAAAAGGAAAGAAACTGGGGCATGTAGCCCAGTGTTGATCAATTGTTCTCCAGTAAATCTCACTCAGGAGTTTTAACTAGCTGGCAGTGTGGTAACATATAAAATGTTGGCAACAGCAAAAGAGAAGTTTTTATTTTACTGCACAATAACAAACATTGCAGTTAATTTAGGAACAATGACAAAGCACAAAGACTGTAATGGGCAGAGTTCTGACAGAGCTCCGAGATGATGGAGATAGATGGTTTGTGTTGACCCCGGTGTTTTCTGTGCTGCTTGCACATTTGCCAAGTTAAATTAAGTAATTATTTTATTGAATGTCATGGTAGATGAATGTTTTCAATATTTCTTTTGCCAGTTGTTTCGGTATCAACAGCAGCTATATGGTAGGAACAGCAAGAGGGTTTAGAAAGGCATGCCTTGTGCAGGCTGATAAATTAAAGTCCAGAGTTCACATGTGGAGGTCTTATTGTTAAAATGATGTGATTAATGCTTTGCAAGCGCCTTGATGACAACTCATCCATAAAAACATCCCCAAATGGATTTAAAATGAAAACTACATTAATTATATTACTACTTCCAGACATGCAGAATCAATGCCAAGGTGTCGCAGTGCTTTCCTGCTGGTAGATTATGGCCCAACACCATCTTAATGAGATACTTAAGTTGTTTTTGCTTTAATTTGTCATCCATTTGTAAATTATTAATTTGCTGATTGAGGATGTTGTTCAGCCAAGTCTAATAATAATACATTTTATTTGTAACATCTTTTGACATCTAAAGTTGCATTTCAGAAGATGAAGAATGTAAAAAAAAGACTAAATAAGATGATAAACGTAACTAAACAGGTAGCAGGGTCAAAGTCGTGTGGCCAATTTGAACGGATGGATTTTGAGTTTGGATTTGAATGATGAAGCACAGTTTATGTTTCTGTCTAATATGTAGATTGTACAATCTTTTTAATTTTTTTGTTTTTAAACACCCCGTGACCTAGAAATGGATTCAGCGGGTACAGAAAATGGATGTATGGATGTCTTTAAACAAATTTTGTGTTGGTTACTTATAATGATAATATTCTCACCGTAGGGGAAATACGAAACTAAGAACTACCGCAACTAAGAATACTCGTTTAATATGAGAATTAAATCAGAATCAAAATCTAGAGTTTTATTTTATTTCTGGAAAGAGGGAAACAGCGACCCCTGCTGTCCATTTGACATACAGCTATTTTATCTGTCCATACAGGTATGTATGAGACAGATAAACCAAATACACCCAGTCCTTCAATGTGACAAAATCACAAGCTATAACTAAAGTTATAATATTTTTTAAGCACAAAGAGACTTGAATCCGTGCCAACACTGGTTTACGGGTTAGTTTCGGGTCGAAATGACTAATTCTGCCTGATCATAATGAAATTTGAGGCGAGTTTTAATGAGACAATGAGAAATAGCTCAGTATTTATTGCAAGGAGGAGACAAATAAATGTCCACCGCGACAGTAAAGAAGTATAAATTTCGATGAAACTTTTGTCAGTTGTAATGTGTATCGTCCTCCAGGGTTGGTCTTCTTCCGCTCAATCTCGCAGATTAAAACGCGCAGCGATTTGGCACGTCTCTTCCTAATCCCTTTATTTCTCTACAAATCGACACAATACGATTTCTGAAGACGGCGAAATGCTCGCACTAGTCCGCAAACAACTCAAAAACCACCCGGCTGTAAGTACGATTTAATTCTGCTTCATAAAATTCATTATTGTTGTTTTTTTTCTGGTGAAAGCGGAGCATCTCGGGATTTTTGTTGCGAAGCTAAACTAGTTAGCAGGTTAGCTTTAGCAAACTGGTGACCTTATTGACGTTGAAATTTTGAAATACGGTTAAAAAGTAAGCTTAAAGATTGTCAAAAAATCTCCTTTTAAAAAACATATATGACAAGCCTCTCTACTATTGATGCTTTGGAGTCAAAAAAGGGTCATAGCATCACATAAAGGGTAGTTGATCATTAGCTAATGTTAGCTGTAAATAGCAGCGACTAGACAGCTGGTTAGTTGTTATAAACGAGTTGTTGGATTTAATTCATGGTCAAAATCCAATATGTTCACATTAACAAGCTATTTTTTCTTTAATGGTTATAGACAATATTTCCCGAGTATATTAAAGTACACATTTGGTATGTTTCGCTTTAAACAGGCCCAGCTGTAGTCCGTGTAGATGTAAGAGAAAATACTTTTTATTTTATTTTCACAGGTTCAGTGTCCACGGTGTTTTCACTCTTTACTTTTAAGATAATTAAGATTATTTTGATTATTATTATTATTATTTTTTTGTCTACTCCAGCTCATCCCTCTGTTTTTCTTCATCGGAGGAGGAACAGCCATGTCCATGTTGTATCTGGCTCGTTTGGGTTTGAGAAACCCTGATGTCTGGTAAGGACTCAAGATGAGGCCTGTTTGATACTGGTTCTTATCGATCTTTTTCTTTTCTTTCCCACTGCTCCCTTCAGGAGTCGCCACAGCAAGTCATCCATCTAACCATTTCCTCTGTATCCTCCTCTCTTACACCAACCACCCTCAGGTCCTCCGTCACTACATCCATACATCTCCTCTTTGGTCTTCCTCTGGACTTCCTGTATGGCAGTTCCAACCTTAACATCCTTTTCCCAATAAATTCACTATCCCTCCTATCCCACCACTGCCTTTTAAAAATGCAGATTAGTTTACAGTTAACTTCTTGTGAGATCCTGTTCATGTTTTCCACTTGTTGAAATCCCCCACACTCAGTGTAATGTAAATGTCATCATGATCAATATTGCTCCAGATGTATTTATACTATCATCATGTTATGAAAAGGTTCATTATCTTTCTTAACCTTTCACAAGAACAATAACAAAAAAAATATATTTTTTTCTTCTCTTTGACTTTAAATTCTTCTAACTTGTAATAAAGTCACCATTTTCAAGATAACAACTCCCAGTTTTAAGTTGAACTGAGACATGAATGAAGCCACGTAAGCAACGTTACAGTGAGTGGACATGGATCGCATTAATTGGGCTTAAGTCTGTCCCTGCTAGTACTCGCCAGTGACCTGGGTCAAGTTTTACCTTCCTGATTTAATCCTTTTTTTTTTCCCCCTTTCCTCAGTTGGGATCGCAAGAACAACCCTGAGCCCTGGAACAAACTTGACCCAACCTATCAGTACAAGGTGTGTCTCTGTCACGTCGTTGGCAACTGTTTTAATTGTGCCGTGCTCTGTCATGACGGCGTCTCGGTGTTTTCATTTAGTAATCTTTGTACGGATCTCTGCCAGAGGTGCTGCAGATCTGTGGATAAGTCTTTGAGCTTGCTCACTCAAAGTGCATAATCTAGTTAATGCTGGTCATTAATCTTATAAAGTCATTAGCTATTTAAAGCTGTTCAGTTTTTTTCAATAGAGGAAAATATTTAAATATAAGCAAATTACAAACTTGATTATGTCCTTTTTTTTCTGTATATCATGTTACAGGATAGGTGGATAAGCTGTGCTACATTCTCTAAAACAAATAGACTGAAACATGTTTATTTTCAGTTTTTTACAGTGAACATGGACTACAGCAAGCTGAAGAAAGATCGTCCTGACTTCTGAAGATCACGTCGATTTTGATCCAAAAGCATTATAGTCAGTTGATCCGCACAAACATCTTGGTCTTCCACCAGCGATTTGGGAGAGGCAGAAGCTACACCCGCACATTTATTCATAATTATGCTTCCTCATTCCGTACTTATTGGGATCTTGAAATTGAGTTCTCATTTTCAATGTTTGTCAATAAAGTAAAGGAGTTTATCTCCATACAGAAAAAAAGAACGTTTTTTTTTTTTTGGTCATTTTTTTCTTTATTTGTATTATTTTCATGAGCAAACATCACATCAGTTTTGTTTTGTTTTTGTTTCTCTTTTTACGATTGCATCATTCCTTTTCTGCTGCGCTTTCACCACATTTCACCTCTGAGTTATGCGCTACACTACTCTTGGCTGCTGCCCAGAGACTCATGGCTGGATCAGAGGATCGGTCTTTAACCCGGCCCTGAACGGGGGGCTCCCTCTGGCGGCTGCCGTGAATGTCCAGAAGACGTGATAAAACTTCAGGATGTTCACTTCAAGCTGCCTGTCAGCTGCTTGTTGCTTCTCCCACCATCAGACGCTGCAGTTGTGCTCTCAGAACGCAATATTGAGAGAAAATCCCTCATCACAACTCGACGTGTTCACGCGCTTCACGCAGAGGAGGCGACAGGACTTTACGGTGGGACGTTTGGAGGCGTTTCTCCTTATAGAATGCCATCGCTCTCAGCCAGATGAGTTTGTAAATGTCACCAGGTCGCACTGTACTACCTGCAGCTTGGAGCGAAGCGATGAGGATGAGCAGCCAACGCAGCGCAGAAAATGTCAAGGAGACTTTCACATTTGAATGGAAGCCCACGTGTAAATCTTCACCCACCCAGTACATGGATGGAGTGTGTGTGTGTACATATATATATATATATATATATATACCATATTTCTCCTTATTAACGCTCCTGCTCTAATAGACGCACCCCCATCCACAATGCTAAGGTGCGACTATTATTTTTATCCCAGTTACAATCAAGAGTTATGGTTTACAGACACCTTGCTCAATTTTTTCCTAATCTTATAGCATACTTAACGTTTAACACCGCTTTGTTTATTTTGCAGAGAGGGGCTGACGTTATACATGACGTCAACAAGAGTGCATGGTTACAGCGTGCTACCGGCCAGTATAATTTATAATAGGCAGGAGCGGATTTATGAAGTTTTGTTGTGGAGTATAGACTTTTATTTTTCAATCCTCTTTTTTTTAAAAAATATTATCGGTATGTATATATTGAAAGAAAGTGCTGATAAGAAAGTTAATTCTTTAATGTGAATGAATTTTGTTGCAT